>VDFB02072274.1:70631370-70790498 GCA_007258455.2 Sequoia sempervirens | reverse complement strand
TATTTAGATCTTTAAAAAATATCAAAATCACACTCCAATAATTTTTAGTCATAGACAGGTAACAAAATCTAATAATTATGATATTTTACACCAAAAAAATTTGGCATGCAACCACCCCTGCAAAAGAGAAGATAGTCTGAAGTTAATGACCCAAAAAAACACTTTAAAATGCTAATTTCAAAACTTATTAAATTTTGATTTTACTATGATTTCCAACCGTTAAGACTCCTAAAATCAGAGTATTGAACTTGATCACAAAATTCCTACAACAATGGAGGTAGCGAGCTAGTAAGAGCAAGTGAACCATTCCTAAGGAGCAACAAGTCGGAATCATCATTGCTAATGTCAATACGGATTTATCCTTTTAGTTAAAGATGCAATGTGTCACTTCTTATGACGAGCTTATCCCTAGGGCCCTCAACATTGAGAGAGCCCTAATGCTGGGAAGCACACACTAGTAGAATTTGAAAAATAAATGACTAGGTGACTACAAATTTTAGTCACAACAACTAAAAATGACTAAATTCTGCTCATTTTTTGCAACTCAGCTATAAATGAGTAAATAAATTACTAGTTTGGTTGTTGATTAAAAATTATTTAGTCACACAAATAAAAATGACTAAATAGTTAGTCATTTATTTAGTGACAATCCATTTGAATAAATCATTTAAGGAATCAAGAATATAGCCCACCAAAATACTCTAAAAATTTAATAAACATACCCTAAAACTTTTGTCAAAATCTTATTTTCAGGCATAGCCCACCAGAATGGAGTTTTCATTTTAATAAACATACTCTAAAACCTTCGTCAAAATATTATTTTCAAGCATAGACTGCCAAAATGGAGAAGTGTTTCCATAAAGAATGACAGAGAATGGTGAGATGTGCGTGAAAGGAGGCATAGGATTCATTGTTGCTTATCTCATTCCTACTCTGCTCAACAAATCTTACATTGTTCCCACTACTATTTGTAATCTAGGTATTTACTTGACATATATTTGCATAATCTCAAATTCCTTGAGAGGCTTTTGAAGTATCAATGTATCCTATATAGGGTTTAGAATGATTTCTTTTAATTAAAAAATAAATAAATGATGTATTTCCCTGTAATTAGATAATGTGGAGATCTCCTAAATCTGCCCCAGCACACTATCCTCTTTTGCACTGTATTTATTACTCCAGCTACTAGGGTTTAGCATGTGACATCTTAAATATCTTCATGACCGTGGCTTTTAAATAGATCTTAGTCTTTGCTTTAATCCTTTTCATAGTAACCCTTGAGTTCCATAATTCACCTTGAATCTCTTCTAAGAACGTTGTCTTAAGCTAGACTACATAGTATGCATATAAAGCAAGTCCTTCATACCTGCCATTGTTCCAAACCACCACTCACTGCCTTGCTTAAAATGTTGCCTCCATAAGCATAATAACATGTTTTAAAATCATGGTTGCATTGATTGACCATTAAAGGTCACCACTTTCATCAAGATACAATGAAATTTTTGTCTTCAAACTCAAGGCATTATGCAAGATAACATTGTGAATTATTTTTTTGTTATGCGATTTGATTTTCTTGCACATTTACATCTTTGCCAACTTCCTTTAAGATTGGGTATTGCACCCTCATTTTGCAATCTCAAATAACTCCGCACTATCGCCGATTCCTTTCATGAGCATCCTTCTATAAAATCAAACTATGCCCTATGGGCCCTTCTTACTCTGGGGACTCATTGTTTCATGGTATTGTAGATCTTAAGATCCTTTAACCTTATTAACACTACTTCACAGTCCACAAGGTATTATTCACTATTCTCCCATCTTTGATGAGTCTCAAAACACTGCTCAAACATGCAATCCACTACCTCCATTATACATTAATGGCTAAGAAGAAACATTGAACCTATGATTACCACTATTAATTCATTTGGACAGTCATTCCCTAATTGCATTTTCCTTGTCTAACACTACCAAAATCATTTGAAAAACCCTTAAGGTCAGCAAGGGGGTAAGGAAACTCATTGTTAAAATCTCAACTTTACTATGCAAGGTTTGCGCTTTATTATCTTGTCACTGCTCAATCTCAAGTGACTGTCATTCTTCTTACCATAGATTACATTTACAAATGTTACTAAGCTACATAGTGTGCTTGTTATTGGCTACAATCTTTAGATTGCAAGATTTTGTTATTAGCTACAATGTCTCAATCTTTCTGGTAAGAAGAATGACTGTCACATCTCAAGTGACTGTCATTCTTCTTACTATAGATTACATTTATAAATGTCACTAAGCTACATAGTGTGCTTATTATTGGCTACAATCTTTAGATTGCAAGATTTTGTTATTAGCTACAATGTCTCAATCTTTCTGGTATTGCAACCTCACTAATCCGCTAGAGTTATTGTTTATGTTTCTATGGAGGCCTAGGATTTGTACCCTAATCATGCTCTTACCAATGCTTCTGTTGGTATTAAAAAACAACCTTAAATCTTGGGTCAAAAAATTAGTTGTCTTGAAAAAGTTATGGTATGATCTTGGATTGTATCCTAGAGTGTGTGGGAAGCTTGTGCTTGATCATTAAGGTATGTAAACCTGATCAGGGAAATGTATCCTATATAGCATGGGTCTTGCTTTAATACTTTCCATAATGGTTATTAGCAGATCACATTATTATAGTTTGTGGTAACCCAAGATTGCATTCAAGTATGTAACAAACTTGGTTTGTAGTTTAAGCTATACACTTTTAAGTAACATTCATAAGGTTTAGAAAATCATGATCACTCTCTAGAATAGCCCATTAAACATGGGTTGTGCTTGAATGCACTACATAATTGATATAACACAACCACTCTGCATATCAACCAGAGTTATAGGCTCTTTATTGCAGGAAGAGGTCACTCTAGGATCATGCTATAATTACATCATAACCTGTTAAACTTGAGACAACCTGAATGCACCCAATGATGATTGACACCTACATTATACAACCTGAATTAACTACATTATATGAATGCCTCCATTTCTATCACAACATAGCCACATTAAACTTGGGTCACACATGAATGCATCCTATATTTGTTATAGCACAACTGTGCCACATGACCAATAGAGTTATGGGTCACATAATTATAGTCACAAGAATATATTCCTTGGTTGTGATCTTATGGTGATTCCACACAACAAAATTTGGACATGAAATTCTCAAAACCCTAAACTTCTAAAAATGAAATCTGATGAGATGTTGCTTTAAAATATGATTTTCAAACTTGGAACTAAAAATCTGACTTCACAACTGAATTATGCAAAAAGACAATGACTACCCTCAACCTGGAAATATCTTCTTGAATTTTTTCTATTTTTTCCCAAGAAAATCATCCTTAGTTCTCCACAAACTATCTCAAGTAGAGCAAAACACTATCGCAATAAATTAGCGAACTCACTTTTCTTTATGTCGGCCACAATTTGATTTTTTTCTTATTTTACATGTTTGTCAAAATTTCAACGAACGTCGGGGATACATTTTTTTTAAATTGAAAATTACACATCAAATTTTACAAGCACCTGACGATACATCAAAATATACATATTTTTTCAGACATTTTCATCAGATTTTGTAGTCAAATGAGTTATTGAACAGATTAAGGGTTAATTGGATTAATGTGGATCTAAATGTTTGTGAGGGTTTTGAAGTTTTAAGGTACAAATGATTCACCCACCCTCTTAGTTGCCTTGTGCATTCAACAATTGGCATGAGAGCAAGGTTCCTTGGAAGAAAGCTTAATCACTTGAGGTAGATCTAGGATGGTGCACAAGAAATATGTTTCTATGTTTAATGGATCAGATTATGCATTCTAGAATACAAGGATGGAAGGTGTTTTGGTTTCTCTTGGATTTGAAATCTAGAAGTCTATTGAGAGAGGATACACTATATTTGCAAATGGTTCGAGTAATGATGATGAGTTCAAGGCCTATGAAAACAATGGTAAAGCAAGGTATGCTCTCTTAAGTGGTCTTGCTAATTCTAAATTAGTGAAAGTTATAAATATAAAAACTGCTATAGAAATTTGGGTAAAGTTAGAAAGCATTTATGAAGGATATGATAAGATCAAGAAAGCTAAGATGTAAAATTTGAAGATCATGTTTGAGACCCTGCGAATGTTTGAAGATGGAAACATCACAAGCTACTTATAGAAGGTGGATGAAGTTGTCAATGGAATCAAAGGTCTAGGTGGAGAATTGAAAGAAGCGGTAAAGAAGGTACTTAGAACTCTTCCTAAAGCTTATAGTCATAAATTTTCTTCTATTGAAGAGTTACAAAATTTGAATCAATATACTAGAGATTAGTTTTATGGTTCTTTAACTTCTTTTGAGATGAGAGAATTTGGTACAAGTAGTGCAAAAGTTGAGACTAATTTTAAGGCTGGAAAATTAGAGAAGACTGTGGAATTAGATCACGATGATATTGATGATGTAGAAGCTAACTTTGTGAGAAGAATGAAAAAGGGTACTGGAAAGTACAAAGGTAAGTTACCTTTCAAATGTTTTAGTTGTGGAAAGATAGGTCATTATGCTTCAAGATGTCCAAACAAATCTTTGAATGACAAAAATATGGAGAAAAAAAGTAAGATGATTAAGAAAAATTATGTTAGAGAAGATGAAAGTAAATTTGATGATGAATCTAATTATGGAGATGATGAGGATGGTGAATTCTTGTTCATGGATTTAAAAGATGAAACTAATTTTGCTAACTCTGAGAGATGTGTGAAGGAAAGGGCATTGAAAGCAAGTGCTAATACTGAAGGCACTTTGGTATCTAATTTTCATGCTAGATAGGAGAACTATTGGATCATTGATAGTGGATGCTCTAATCATATGACAGGTGACAAGAGTAAGTTTGTTAAACTTGAAAAATATGAAGGAGGACTTGTTAGGTTTGGTGATGATACATTTGCTAACATATGTGGAAAAGGTTCAATTAGTTTTGATGGCAAGCATAGCATTGATGGTATTCTTTATGTTAAGGGTTTAATACATAACCTATTTAGTGTTGGAAAAATGTGTGGCAAAGGATACAATCATATGTTTCAGGATAATGGTTGTGAGATCAATAAAGGCTTTGAAACTATGATTGTTGCTGGAAGGATAGTTGGAAATGTTTATGAGCTCAAAGGTGCTGATGGTTACTATTTTATGACTCAAATCAATGAGAGTTGGTTGTGGAATAGAAGAATGTGTCACATCAATTTTGATAGTCTAGTAAGAATAATAGTTCAAGTTGTGAGAGATCTTCCAAGGATTACAAAGCCTATCAATGTTGTCTGCAAGGAATGTCAAGTTGGAAAGCAAGCAAGAAGAAGTTTCAAAGTCAGAGAACAATCTTCTACTGAACTATTGGAATTTGTGCATACAAATATTTGTGGTCCTACTAGAGTAAGAATTCTTTAAGGTGATAGGTATTTCATGCTATTGATTGATGATTATTCTAGAATGACATGGGTTACTTTTCTCAAAGAAAAATTAGAAGCTCTAGATAAGTTTAAAGCACTCAAAGTTATGGTTGAGAATGACATGGATATGAAAATCAAATGTTTGAGGTCTGAAAAAGGCGGAGAGTTCACCTCTAATGAGTTTAACATCTTTTGTGAGAATTATGGAATAAAGAAGCATTTATCTGCCCCTAGGACTCCTTTGCAGAATAGAGTGGTTGAAAGAAAGAATAAGACTGTTCAAGAATTTTCAAGGACAATGATGAAAGAAGAAAATCTACTGGAAGTCTATTAGAGAGAAGTAATTCATACTATTGTTTATATACTTAACAAAATTAAAATAAGAGAAAAAAAAACAAAAAATCCTTATGAGCTATGGTATGGAAGGATTCCTACTCTCAAATACTTTAGAGTGTTTGGGAGAAAATGCTACATCAGAAGAGGTGAAGAAAAGTGGGACAGTTTTATGCAAGGTTTGATGAAGGTATCTTCCTTGGATATTCTACTAAAAGAAAAGCTTCCCGGTGCTACAACAAGAGGCTGAGAAAGATTATTGAGAGTGCAAGTGATGTAGGAGCTGTAAGGAAAGCTTAGTTGAGGAACAAAATCTCCTAATGTCAAAACCTCAGGGAAGAATGCATATATGACTTTAAATTTTGCAATTATAGTTCAATAAGATACACATGAAAAGAATAACAGAACACATAAATGAACATACACAATTGGACATCGGATTTACGTGGGAAAACCCTTACGGGAGAAAAACCCACCACACCAAGAAAAGCCTCTTTGTATTACAGTAAACAAAATTACATATAGAGTACAAACTTCACTTTCTGATGTCAATTTATAGCAGCAACATTCACTGATCAATCTTGTACAAAATAGCTCTCAGAAAACATCCAAAGAATTCACTCAGATCAATCCATGTTTTTAATTGAGCAACACTTCGTTATTTCAGACTGTTCATCGTCATCCACCATTGCCAGAGAGTCATCCATTCTCTCACAGTCTGTTCATCTCCCTCACAGGAATGGTCGCAACAGTCCAACTGCTAACGGTTCACGTTCCGCTTCTTTGATTGGTCCAAAATAGACCACGTAGGATAGTCATTTGATCAAAGAAGTTCAAACGGAATCGCATGTCAGTGAGACACTAGGCCATGTCTCCATGATGCCACAATGTTCGACTGTCATTATCGGCAAGAGTCAATATGTTTCGTCCTGGCATGGAAAGTAAGATTTTTCCCCAAACAAATAGCACTTTGACTGTCACAGTAAATTATAATTTTCCCTGCATCAAACCCAATGTCAGAACACAAACGTTTTAACCAGATTGCTTCTTTACAGGCATGTATTGCTGCCATGTATTTTGCCTCTGTAGTGGAAAAAGTGACTACAACTTTCCACTTACTCATCCAACTAACTGCACCACCATTCATCATGAAAATATATCCATTGGTGGATCTTCTGATGTCAATGTCCCCTGCCCAATCAGAATCCACATAGCCTCGAATGTTGAGAGTCCTCTGCGATTCAACCAAATTTCCATGGTAACACAAAGCATATTCTGAAGTGCCCTTTAAATATCTAAACACTCTTTTCACAGCATCCCAATGTGTCCTTCCAGGATTTTCCATAAAATGACTAAGTACTCCCACTGCTTGGGCAATGTCTAGCCTTGTACAGAGCATTGCATACATTAAACTGCCAACTACACTAGCATAAGGCACTCTGATCATGTCCTCTATCTTAGTAGGAGATTTTGGACAGTCTTCAACAGATAGCTTCGTTCCCTCCAAAACTAGAACAACTAGCTGCTTCCAATCAGTCATACAAAATCTCTCCAGAACAATATTAATATACTTACTCTGACTGAGCAAAAATTTTCTACTCTTCCTGTCCCTGGTTATCTCCATTCCCAGAATATACCTAGCTGCACCAAGATCTTTCATTTTGAATTTTGCATACAACTGAGATTTTAGATTAGAAATTATTTACTATTGCCTGTGAACAACATATCATCAACATAGAGAGCAATAATAAGAACATGATAATTTTTAGCTTTGTAGTACACACAATGACCATATTTCGATCTTACAAACCCCAATGAAAAAACAAAAGTGTCAAACTTCTGGAACCACATTCTAGGAGATTGTTTTAATCCATAAAAAAAAAATTTCAACTTGCAAACTAGTTTTTCTTTACCTTTTTCCACAAAGTGCTCACACTGGGACATGCAAATTTCTTCTTCAAGGTCACCATGAAAAAATGTTGTCTTCACATCCACCTGTTCAATCTTTAAGTCATATGTTGCTGCAAGTGACAAGAGAAATCTGATAGATGTTAGCTTAGCTACAGAAGAAAATATTTCTCCATAATCAATTCCCTCTACCTGGGAATACCCCTTCACAACCAACCTTTCCTTACACTTTACCACACTGCCATTCAGACCTATTTTCTTTTTAAATACCCATTTGCAGCCAACAAATTTTATGCCTTCAGGAAAGGGCACCAAACTCCAAGTATCATTCTTTTCTAATGATTCTATTTCTTCATTCATGGCTTCCAACGAAGAGTTTGAATCAGGCATTCTAAATGCCTCTTTCATAGTCCTAGGCTTATCAGTGCTAGAAATCAAAGAATAGGCACAAGTAGAATCTAACAAAGAAAACCCATACCTATTAGGTTGCTTTCTTTCACGTGTTGACCTCCTCATAGGCTGAGGATGATGTTGATCTTCTTCTTCAGAACTCTCAGAACTACTTGAGCTCTCCTCAATTTTAGGTACATTTTGAATTTTGAATTCTTCTTTATTTGGTTTTGGAGGAATTTCAACTACATCCTTTTTATCTTCTGATTTTTTCTCTGACTGCAGATCCAAAGTAGAAGGCTTCAACTCACAAAAAATAACACTTCTATTGTATAGAACCTTCTCCGTATCAGAATTCCAAAGCTTGTATCCTTTTATGCCAGCACTATAACCAATAAAAATACTTTTAACAACCTTGTTTTCCAATTTATACCTTCTTTCATTCAGCACATATGCATATGCCTCACAGCCAAAGACATGAATGTGGCTTAGAGAGGGCTTCTTTCCAGACCATGCTTCCAAAGGTGTTTTCTCAACAAGAGCGGAATTAGGAGAATGGTTTATTAAATAACACGTTGCAACTGCCTCAACCCAAAACTTCTCCTCCAAGCCAACACTGCTTAGCATACTTCGTGCTCTTTCCATCACTGTCCTATTGAACCTTTCAACAACTCCATTTTGTTGCAGAGTGTAGGGTGTAGTTTTATGTCTTTTAATCCCATGATCTTTACAGTACCTTTCGAACTCATCAGAACAAAACTCACTGCCATTGTCAGTCCTTAAACATTTTATTTTTCTTCCAGTCTGATTTTCCACAAGGTTTTTAAATTCTTTAAAACGACTGAACACTTCTGCTTTACTTTTCAAAAAATTAACAAATGCCTTTCTTGAATAATCATCAATTAACAATACATAATATCTTGATTTAGACAAAGAAGGAACATTTACTGGACCAAAAACATCAGAATGTATGTAGTCAAGTAAACTAGAAGATTTGTGAGGACTGGATTAAAAAGAAATACAGTGTTGTTTACCATATATACAATGTTCACAAAATTCGAATTCAAGGTTACAATCATCAAGCCCTTCAACTAGGTTTTTATTTTTCAAGGGTTTTAAACCTTTTTCACCAATGTGGCCAAGCCTATGATGCTAGAGCATAGTCTTTTCTATTGGAAGTTTAACTTCCATAGAGTTTGCACTATCAAGAACTTTTTCCTCCTTTTCTCCATGAGTAGCCTTCTGCGACTTTAGAAAGACACTATTGCTTTGCACATCATGTGCATCCAGCTTATACAAGGTACCAATACGAGCACCCCTAGATAGTACCATTGAGCCTCTAGTCATCTTGCAGCCATTTCCAGAAAACATGACTTGCACTCCAATATCATTCAATTTACTAACAAAAAGTAAATTTCGAGCCAGACCTGGTATATGCATTACATCATTGATTCCCTTCACTCTTCCATCATGGAATTGAATTCTGACTCTTCCACAACCAACTATTTCCAAAGATAAATCGTTTTCCAAATACACCTTTCCACCATCGTATTTTTCATACTTAATGAACCAGTCTCTATGAGATGTCATGTGGAAATATGCTCCAGAATCAATTAGCCATACATCATCTGATGCCTAAGTTTCCAAGGCTACAATGAAAGCGTCTGCATCACTCTGAGAAGAATCATTGTTGGAAGAATACTTCTTCATCTTCTTTGTCTCCTCTTTGCAATCCTTTCGGACATGGCTAGGTTGCCCACAATTCCATCACTTCACCTTGGACTTCTTTCCAGGAGACTTTGATCTCCCTTCTGATTTCAATTTGGACTTCTTTTCCTTCTTCTTGCCTTTTTCTTTCGATTTGCCTCTAACAACAAGAGCCTCCTTCGCCATCTCAGAATATTTTCTTCTCATCTCTTCTAATAAAAAAAAAGCAACAATATCTTCCATCTTAAAAGATGAAGTAATACTCCCAATAGCCATCACCAAGTGATCCCAAGAATCTAGCAAAGAACATAACAGTAGCATGCAATGATCTTCTTCATCAATCTTCACACCCATAGATGCTAACTGAGCAATCAACATGTTGAAAGCATTCAAATGATCAACAACAGATGCTCCTTTCTGCATTTTCAAAGAATATAAATTATTCCTCAAGAACAACTTATTCACCAAGGACTTGCCCTAATAAATAGCTCCCAGTCTTTTCCACAAAGAAGATGCTGTCTTTTCTTCATGAACATTTAGAAGAACGAAGCCTGCTAAATAGATCCTTATCATCCCCTTTGATTTTCGATCTACAAGGTCCCAATCCTCTTGCTTCATGCCTGTAGGCTTCATTCCAAACACATCAAGCCAAATATCATGATCAACCAACATATCTTCCATTTTAAGTTTCCACAACTCAAAATTGTTGTCATTGAATTTCTTAATTTCAATCTTTCCTGATGTGCTTTCCATCTTAATCTATAATTCGAATTACTAGACTTCTACAAGAATCCCACTGAAACAGAATTGACACAAAAAACCCAACATACCCACAAGGGTAACACAACTGGCCAGGCTCTGATACCACTTGTAAGAAAAGCTTAGGTGTGGAACAAACTCTCCTAACGTCAAAACCTTAGGGAAGAATGCATATATGACTTTAAATTTTGCAATTACAGTTCAATAAGATACACATGAAAAGAATAACATAACACATAAATGAACATACACAATTGGACACCAGATTTATGTGGGAAAACCCTTATGGGAGAAAAACCAACCACACCAAGAAAAGCCTCTTTGTATTATAGTAAACAAAATTACATACAGAGTATAGATTTCACTTTCTGATGTCAATTTATAGCAGCAAAATTCACTGATCAATCTTGTATAGAATAGCTCTCAGAAAACATCTAAAAAATTCACTCAGATCAATCCATGTTTTTAATTGAGCAACACTTCGTTATCTCACACTGTTCATCATCATCCGCCATTGCTAGAGAGTCATCCATTCTCTCACAGTCTGTTAATCTCCCTCACAGGAACGGTCGCAACAATCCAACTGCTAACGATTCACATTCCGCTTCTTTGATTGGTCCAAAACAGACCACGTAGGATAGTCATTCGGTCAAAGAAGTTCAAACGGAATCGCATGTCAGTGAGACACTAGGCCGTGTCTCCTTGATGCCGCAATGCCTGACTGTCATTATCGACAAGAGTCACTACCATTGACAAGAGTCATATTGAGTTCAAAACTGTCACCCAGACTCACTCTATCACTAATACATCACATCAATATCCACTACAGAACCACCGGCAAGATGATCGCTATCGCGTAGAGTCTTATAGAACCTTATGTTACATTGATGTTCATCCTGCAAAGCTGTCAGCGAGACAAGTGCTATCGGTAAGAGCTCATACCAAAATCATACCCGTCGGCGAGAGGAAAACCATCGGCAAGAGTTCTCACCGAAGTTGCATACCCGTTGAGGAGACTACAACCATCGGCAGGAGATCATATCAAATGCACCAGCTTGTCGACGAGAGAAACACTATTGCTAAGAGTTCATACCTAAAGCCAAATTGTCGGCGAGACCTCCACTATTGCTTAGACTCTTATCGAGCCTTCATGTCACCTCGATGAAATTCTTGTGTATAACCATCGGTGAGACATATTCTATCATAATGAGTCACTTCGAAGGTTCATGCCTCTCCCCAATGCCACTCGTCGCCAAGAGTCTCCCCGATGATCACCAGGAACCAACCAGTCGGCAAGAGGTCTGCCTAGACGGAAAGAGATAGTAATCTTCACAGTGATAGACATGTCTTGCCGATGACTCCTGTCGGCAAGACAAAACCAAAGTCTCAGTGACTTTGAACTTTTTAACACAGCTGTTGGTCAGTAAGACATTCTGAGGGTCTCACCGATTTTTCTCTTTCAGGAGTTTCATGTTAGTAAGCTTGAGGCACGTTTTCCAACAGGAGCATCCATGTGAAATGCAATCCTCAATAAAAAAAGAGGAAATTTTATTTTATTTTCCTAAGGTTTGGTAGGTGACTTATTTAATAGGTTAATTTGTAAGGATATACTCAAATAAATATTAAATAATTTCCTTTTATTATTTTGTTGCAAATTTTGGGAGTGAAGATAATTTAGGAGGGAATTTTTGGAATTTATCAATTTCAAAAATTAGAAAAAATAGACTTGGGCATGGTTTTGGAGGGAGTTATAAGTTTTAATGATGCATTTAATTTTTTTTCTAAAATTATGTATGCAAAAGTGGGTGCCCAAGGTGAGTTGGCAAGAGTTACATTGGAAACTGCCTAAAATCTAGGAATTGACTCCCATTTTGGCAATTTTGGTGGGAGTGGATTTATGAAAGCATTTCCTATATTATGGAAAGTTTTTGGGATGGATTTTTGGAGGTTTTTTTCCCAACTTGGTCGTGGATTTTTTGCTAGAGAGGTTTTTGGAGATTGTTTTAAAAGAATACAAGCAATTTGGACTTGGTTTTGGTAGCCATTGTTGGCTAGAATTTGAAGGTTGTTATTGCAGGCATGTTTATTCTCTTGGAAGGGTTGTAGAAAATGTTATTATAGGTTTATTTTAGGTTTTGAAGGTATTGGTGATAGCAAATTAAAACAAGATTCAATTGTTGAAGGTTGGGAGAGTACAAATTTAAGTTGCATTTGTAAGGAGAAAGAATGGTTTTGTATTTGTTAAATAATTTTTTGTTGTAAATCAGATTGGAAACCATTTTTATTTTTTGTTCATGAGTCCTTGGGGTTGTATAATCTGATATAAAATTAGATTTATTGAAGATTATAATCATTTGAACAAGTTTGGAATATAATATTGCAATATAGTTGTTGATTTTGCATTCAATATCTATTGTGTGAATTTATGAGTTTGTGAGAGAGGGATTTATGTTGACCACTCTAAACATTAGTGGTATTAAAGAATGTTGAGTGCCCTTCATCAGTGGTATCAGAGCAAGAGTTCTTGAGTGTGCAGGAAGAGCTCTGAACGTGAGTTAGTTTGCACCATGACCTAGTGGTGGAGTGTGTGTGGTGTGTAGACCGATCGCCAAATGTGAGGCAGTCTATACCTGAGAAGTTGAAGAAAAAGAGTGAGTGGTTGTAGGAGTTCCTGAGAATGTAGGCAGAAGTGCCGATGTGAGGCAGTTTGCACCAAGACTTGTGGTGGTGTGTTTGTGATTTATGTGTAGACAGATCATCAGACGTAAGGCAATTTATACTTGAGAGGATGGGATGGGTCATGAGGAGGCCTGTAAGAATTTTTTTCTAGGAACAATATTGGGAAGAAGTAGAAAATATGAAGTATCATGAAGAGTTTGAAAAGCTCTAGGCTGAAGTAGATATATTGGAAAAGATAATTAAGGAGAAAGTGGGAATACAAGAAGAGAGATATGGGAAGAAGAATGTTCTCTTGAAAGAGGACAACAAAAAGAAAAGAAGCATAAGGGAAGGATGGAGAAAGAAAGAAGAGAAAATGGTCACTGCAGATCACAAATTTAATGGTAATTTTAAAGATTTGTGTGTTATTTGAAAATGTTTTGTTTGCAGGATTTAGCAAGGACAAGGAAAATGGTGAAAAAAAGGGTACTACAACAAAAAAAGAGTTATCATTTAATTATGTTTGTGAAAATTTACATGCAAAGGAGGTAGATGAATTTGTGGATGATGTTGTAACAATTTAGACAATGGATTTTGATAGTCCTAGATTTGACAAAGGGAATGATGAAGAAGAAGATAGTCTCTTGTTAAAAGAGGAGATAAGAAAATTAGAAAAATTATTTCAAGGAGAAATTATAGAAGGAGATGATGAAAAGAAAGAGGTTGCAGCTAACACGTACCTCTTTGAAGGAGAAAAAGTTGCAGCAGTGAGCAAGGGGAAGAAAATAGAGGTAATTGTTGATTTATCGAATTTTGTCAATGTTGCTAATGAAGCTAATTTTTGTGAGGGTGAAATGGTAAAAGGAAGTGAAGAAAGAGAGATGGTAAGGTGCAGTAATAATAGGTTACACGATGAAATACAACAAGGTATGATGAATTTTGTTGACATAGAAGAAGAGGGTGAAAGAGAAATAGGTGAGAAAAATACGCAAATAGAATTCATTAATTTCCATAAATTTGTTAATACTTATTTGAATGCAGATGTTGAGAATGATCAAGTGGTATGGAAAGATGAACCATGGTATAGCAAGGTGAGGAAGAAGAAATAAGTGGATAAGGAAGAAATGTGGATGAAGAACCAACACATAATCTATAAATGTTTATGAGTTCAACTCATGATTTACATTTCAAATTACTTTGGGTGTCTGATGCATGAGCATCCAGGTGAAGGGAAATCCTCATCAATAAAAAAAGAGGGAATTTTATTTTATTTTCCTAAGGTTTGGTAGGTGATTTATTTAATAGGTTAATTTGCAAAGATAAACTAAAATAAATATTAAATAATTTCCTTTTATTATTTTGTTTCAAATTTGGGAGTGGAGATAATTTAGGAGGGAATTTTTGGAATTTGTCAAATTTGAAAATTAGCAAAAATGGACTTGGGCATGGTTTTGGAGGGAGTTATAAGTTTTAATGATGCATTTAATTTTTTTCTAAACTTATGTATGCAAAAGTGGGTGCCCAAGGTGAGTTGGCAGGAGTTACATTGGAAACTGCCTAAAATCTAGGAATTGACTCCCATTTTGAGAATTTTGGTGGGATTGGATTTATGAAAGCATTTCCTATATTATGGAAAATTTTTGGAATATATTTTTGGAGGTTTTTTCCCAACTTGGTCATGGATTTTTGCTGGAGAGGTTTTTGGTGTTAGAGTAATAGATTAATTACTTAATTAATTACTCATGTTGATTAATTAATTAAGTCACCTTTTACTTTATTTTCACTTAAGCTAAACTTAGGCCCTTTAATAATTACTTTATTAAATCCTAGGGTTCACTTTAAGTTTTTGATCTCCTTTCTTAAAGATTGATCTCTTTGTAATTATTCACTTCTTGTTTATGCAATTTTACTCTCTTGAATTGCAGAGCAATATCTTTGTGTTGTTTGAATCTCTTCTACGTGACAGGTTATTTTGCTTGCAAGTGATCACTGCATTATGTGAGGTTGGCTTTTACAACTTCAACATGGTATTAGAGCATGGATTCAACGAACCCCTTCTCAATTTATGAGGTTTTCTTCTTCAACGAGGGTTGCAGGCTTCAAATCTGAATCCCCTTTGCTTTCTTTGCAAATTTTGGAGGTGGGCATTTTTTGGTACATTTTTGTGTAAAAAGGACCTCGTCGTTGGATTCAGAGTTGTCAAGAAAGTCAAATTTGGCTTTTGTTTCGCTTGATTTTGATTCTTGATGCCAGATCTATGAGGTTTTGAAGTGGTTGCTTTGTTTCCAAATCCAGAGGGTAGCTGCAATTTTGGTGCGTTTTGAGCTGAAATGAACATTACCATCGCGTTCAGAAGGCCCAAAAACCTTAAAAATGTCAGTCAAATCATCAAATTTGTTGAAATTGATCTCTGAGGCAAAAAAATTTTCCAGGGAAGCAGTACGACCTCCCTAGCACAAAAATCAAGGTAAAATTAAAAAAAATCATTTGAATTTTTACCCTGCAATTTTTTTTTTTAAATATCAAATCAAAAATAAAATAAAAAAATCCCTTTTGGGAATCGCAGGTTTTTTCATTCTTTTTTATTCAAAAAATTTTGGGGGCAGTGGGTACCCATAGGGTAACGTCGACCTGCCATTATGGCAGGTGGCAGCCCCTTGGGCCCCGCCACCCTGTGGACAAGATACCGAGGGGGTACGCTTCCTACCATTATGGCAAGGTGATAGACCCTCCTCGGGCCCCACCCACACTACAATTTTTTTTATATGTTTTTTTAATAAAAGAACTATAAATAAAGTATTTTTTATGCTTTTTTAACTTTTAAAAAATAGAAAAAGCAAAAATCATGCAAATTTTTTTTACAATTTATTTTTTAAAAATAAATGTCACATGCACTGTAATTGGAGGATTCTTTTCCAACACCTCTAAAATTGGTGGACCTCTATTTTTGGCAATTTTTTGACAAATTTGGTGGAGATTCTTTTTTGCCCTACTCAGCCCCTCTCTGTTGGGTTTTTCAATTTTGCACCCAATATTCCAAAGGCCATATCTCGTCCATACGGTGGGTTTTTTCAGTGCATTTTTTTGAAATGGGGTGGAATTTCGTGTTCTTCATAGTGGTGCAGGTATTTTCCAATTTTGACTTTTGTTTTTTCCAAAATTCTATTTTCTTAGTGTTGTAGTTGTTTAGTTCTCATTTTGGAGATTTCGACGGGCCATATCTTCTGCATCCGGACACATTTTTGGGTGCCATTTTTTTTGAAAGTGCATGTTTTTTTGTGCACTTCATCATGGTACTACCAGTTTCCTCTTTTTCTATAAGAGATTTTTTTCAGCATGTAGGTCTTTTTTTGGACATTATGGGCTCCCATTGTATGAATTTTTCATTATTTAAGTGCACTGAAATAAAGTACCACAACAGGTGTATATGTATTATGGGATCTTACACATCACTTTATGCCTTATTGTACTCACACTATGATATAAAGTGCCATGGGGGTTGATGTTTGCCTTTGTTTTTCCTTCATACCTTTCTCATGCATGTGTGCCTTGGTTTGCACACCCTTTATATCTATTTATACTTTTATGTCTGCACATTCAGATGTTCTTGGTTCTTTATCATGTACTACATTCACGCATTCAATTTTAGTGTCACTGTCATACCTTTCCCTTGTCAACATTATGGGGGGTTTCTACTGTTGGTGCTATCGCTTCCTTGGTTTTGTTGGAGTGATCTATGTATACAGTATTTGTTCCTATGTGCTAGGCGGATGTAGCGGCTAGTTACCCATACATTTTGGTGAGATGGAGCACTTACCATATGTACACTCTTGCATTCCTATTTTTGGAGGTGACCTTCCATTTTTTACTTGATTAGTTCTTCAAACTATTGGTACTTCTGCCATCTGTATCTTTGAGTTCTTGATGTTTTCCTTGGTTTGCCATCAGATTCTAGTGTTATTGGGGGCACTCATACAGATTCTTGTCACCTTGATCCTGATCATCATATGTTTTAGCAGAGGTTCTTCTTTCAACATTTCAGTAGTCATTCTATGACAGTGTTTGCAGCTTCTTCATGCTTTAGAGGTGTTCTTTTTGTTCATCCTTTGTTCCTATCTTTTGGGACAACCTTATCTTATTTGGAGGCTTCTTCAGTCCTTCACTTGGCTTTCATGTTTTTTTGGAGTAGATTTTTTCACATGAGGTTTTCTCTATTTCTCTACATTATAGAGATCTTTTGTTTGTATGTGGGTACCTTATTTGTCCTTCTTTTCCAGCATCCATCATGCATTCTTTTTAGGGTTTTTAGCTACTCCCTAAGTTCATCTTAAAGGGGGGTGTTAGAGTAATCATGCATTAGTTAATAATTAATTAATCTTTAATTGATTATTAGTCTAATTTATTCTCGTGCACTTAAACTAAACTTAGGAGTGTTTATTTGATTTATTAGTTGAGCTAATATTAGATCATTATGTCACATCTCATGTGATGTTAACACTTGTCATGATCTGATCACTTTCTCATTTAGGGCTTTTCTCTTATAAGCACTCAACCCTTATTGTAACTGTGGATAGGGTACTAAGGGGGTATGCCTCCTGCCATTATGGTAGGGCGGCGGACCCTCCTCAGGCCCTGCCCACACTACAATTTTTTTGTGTTTTTTTATAATTAAAAAACTATAAATAAATATTTTTTTATGGTTTTTTAGCTTTTAAAAAAAATTAAAAAAAATCATGCAAATGTTTTTTGCAATTTTGTTTTTAAAATAAATGTCACATGCACTGTAATTGGAGGATTTTTTTCCAGGACCTCTAAAATTGGCGGACCTTTATTTTTGGCAGTTTTTGACAAATTTGGCAGAGATTCTTTTTTTCCCTATTCAACCCCTCTCTGTTGGTCTTTTTAGTTTTGTACACAATATTCTAGAGGTCATATCTCGGCCATATGGGGGGATTTTTCAATGCAATTTTTTTTTAAATGGGGTTGAATTTTGTGCTCTTCGCAGTGGTGCAAGTATTTTCCAATTTTGACTTCTAGTTTTTTTCTAGAATTCTATTTTCTCAGTGTTGTAGCTATTCAATTCTTGTTTTGGAGACTTCAACGAGCCATATCTTCTACATCCAAACACATTTTTGGGTGCCATTTTTTTTGAAAGTGCATGTTTTTTCATGTAGTTCATCATGGTACTACCAGTTTCCTCTTTTTTTTGGTAAGATAATTGTTTTTTCAGCATGTAGTCCTTTTTTGGACATTATGGGCTCCTATTGTATGAATTTTTCATTATGTAAACACACTGAAATAAAGTGCCATAGAAAATGTTTATGTATTATGGGATCTTGCACATCACTTTGTGCCTTAATGTACTCACACTATGATATAAAGTGCCATGTGGGTTGATGTTTGCCTTTGTTTTACCTTCATACCTTTCTCATGTGTGTGTTCCTTGGTTTGCGCACCCTTTATATCGACTTGTAGTTTTATGTTTGCACATTCAGATGTTCTTGGTTCTTTATTATGTACTACATTCAGGCATTCAGTTTTAGTGTACCTGTCATACCTCTCCCTTGTCAGCATTATGGGGGGTTTCTACTATTGGAGCTATTGCTTCCTTGGTTTTGTTGGAGTGAGCTATGTATACAGTATTTGTTCCTATGTACTAGGTGGATGCAGTGGTTGATTACCCATGCATTTCAGTGAGATGGAGCACTTACCTTATGGACACTCTTGTATTCCTATTTCTGGAGGCGATGTTCCATTTTTTACTTGATCAATTCTTCAGACTATTGGTACTTGTGCCATATGTATCTTTGAGTTCTTGATGTTTGCCTTGGTTTGCCATCGGATTTGAGTAGTGTCGTTGGGGGCACTCATACAAATTATTTTCACCTTGATCTTGATCATCATATGTTTCAGCGGAGGTTCTTCTTTCAACATTTCAATAGTCATTCTATGACAGTGTTTGCAGCTTCTTCATGCTTCAGATGTGTTCTTTTTGTTCATCCTTTGTTCCTATCTTTTAGGAAAACCTTGTCTTGTTTGGGGGCTTCTTCAGTCCTTTAATTGACTTTCATCTTTTTTTGGAGTAGAGTTTTTCCCATGAGGTTTTCTCTATTTCTCCCCATTATAGAGATTTTTTGTTTGTACGTGGGTACCTTATTTGGCTTTGTTTGTCAAGACCCATCATGCATTCTTTTTAGGGTTTTTAGCTACTCCCTAAGTTCATCTTAAGGGGGGTGTTATAGTTATCATGCATTAGCTAATAATTAATTAATCTTTTATTGATTATTAGTCTAATTTATTCTCGTGCACTTAAGCTAAACTTAGGAGTGTTTTTTATGCTTTATTAGTTGAGATAATATTAGATCATTATGTCACATCACATGTGATATTGAAACTTGTCATGATATAATCCCTTTCTCATTTAGGGCTTTGCTCTTATAAGCACTCTACTCTCATTGTAACTGTGGACAGGGTACCGAGGGGGTACGCCTCCTACCATTATGGCAGGGTGGTGGACCCTCCTTGAGCCCTGCCCACACTACAATTTTTTTATATGTTTTTATTAATAAAAATACTATAAATAAAGTATTATTATACTTTTTAACTTAAAAAAGAAGCAAAAATCATGCAATTTTTAAAAAAAAATAAATGTCACATGCACTGTAATTGGAAGATTTTTTTCCAGTACCTCTAAAATTGGCAGACCTCTATTTTTGGCAGTTTTTTTGAAAAATTTGGCAAAGATTTTTTTTGACCTACTTAGCCCCTCTCCATTGGGCTTTTCAATTTTGCACCCAATATTCGAGAGGCCATATCTCGGCCATATGGTGGGCTTTTTCAGTGCAATTTTTTTTGAAATAGGGTGGAATTTGTGATCTTCATAGTGGTGCAGGTATTTTCTAGTTTTCACTTTTGGTTTTTTCATAATTCTATTTTCTCAGTGTTGTAGTTGTTCAGTTCTCATTTTGGAGACTTCGATGGGCCATATATTTTGCATTCAAACACATTTTTGGGTGCCATTTTTTTTAAAGTGCATATTTTTTCGTGTACTTCATCATGGTACTACCAGTTTCCTCTTTTTTTGGTAAGAGAATTATTTCTTCAACATGTCCTTTTTTGGACATTATGGGCTCCCATTGTATGAATTTTTCATTATGTAAACACACTGAAATAAAGTGTCACAACAGGTGTATATATATTATGGGATCTTGCACATCACTTTGTGCCTTATTGTACTTGCACTATGATATAAAGTATCATGGGGTTGATGTTTACCTTTGTTTTGCCTTCATACCTTTTTCATGCATGTGTGCCTTGGTTTGCACACCCTTTATATTTGCTTGTACTTTTATTTCTGCACATTCAGATGTTCTTAGTTCTTTATCATGCACTACATTCAGGCATTCAGTTTTAGTGTACCTATCATACCTCTCCCTTGTTAGCATTATGGGGGGGTGTTTCTACTGTTGGTGCTATTGCTTCCTTGGTTACATTGGAGTGAGTTATGTATATAGTATTTGTTCCTATGTACTAGGCGTATGCAGTGACTGGTTACCCATACATTTCAGTGAGATGGAGCACTTACCATATGGACACTCTTGCATTCCTATTTCTAGAGGCAACATTCTATTTTTTACTTGATCAGTTCTTTAGACTATTGGTACTTGTGCCATCTGTATCTTTGAGTTCTTGATGTTTGCCTTGGTTTTCCATTGGATTCAAGTAGTGTCATTGGGGGAACTCATACAAATTCTTGTCACTTTGATCCTAATCATCATATGTTTCAGCGAAGGTTCTTCTTTCAGCATTTCAACAGTCATTCTACGACAGCGTTTGCAGCTTCTTCATGCTTCAGAGGTGTTCTTTTTGTTCATCCTTTGTTCCTATCTTTTGGGACAACCTTGTATTGTTTGGAGGCTTCTTCAGTCCTTCTCTTGGATTTCATCTCTTTTTGGAGTAGATTTTTTCCCATGAGGTTTTCTCTATTTCTCCACATAATAAAGATCTTCTATTTGTATGTGGGTACCTCATTTGGCCTTGTTTTCCAGGACCCATCATGTAATATTTTTAGAGTTTTTAGCTACTCCCTAAGTTTATCTTAAGGGGGGGTGTCAGAGTAATCATGCATTAGATAATAATTAATTAATCTTTAATTGATTATTAGTCTAATTTATTCTCGTGCACTTAAGCTAAACTTAGGAGTGTTTTTCATGATTTATTAGTTGAGCTAATATTAGATCATTATGTCACATCTCATGTGATGTTGACACTTGTCATGATTTGATCCCTTTCTCATTTAAGGCTTTGCTCTTATAAGCACTCAACCCTCATTGTAACTGTGGACATGTTACCAAGGGGGTAGGCCTCCTGCCATAATGGCAGGGCAACAGACCCTCCTCGGGCCCGCCTACACTACAATTTTTTAATATGTTTTTTTTAATTAAAAACCTATAAATAAAGTATTTTTTATGTTTTTTAAATTTTAAAAAAGAAAAAAAGAAAAATCATGCAAATGTTATTTGCAATTTTTTTTAAAAAAAATAAATGTCACATGCACTGTAATTGGAGGATTTTTTTCCAGCACCTCTAAAATTGGCAGACCTCTATTTTTGGCATATTTTTGACAAATTTGGCAGAGATTCCTTTTTCCCTACTCAACTCCTCTCTGTTGGGCTTTTCAGTTTTGCACCCAATATTCTAGAGGCCATATCTCAGCCATATTGTGGGATTTTTCAGTGCATTTTTTTTGAAATGGGGTGGAATTTCGTGCTCTTCGTAGTGGTGAAGGTATTTTTCTAGTTTTGACTTCTGATTTTTTTCTAGAATTCTATTTTCTCAGTGTTGAAGTTGTTCAGTTCTCGTTTTGGAGACGTTGACAGGCCATATCTTCTATATCCGAACACATTTTTGGGTACCATTTTTTTGAAAGTGCATGTTTTTTCGTGTACTTCATCATGGTATTACTAGTTTCCTCTTTTTTTGTGAGAGAATTGTTTTTTTAGCATGTAGTCCTTTTTTGGACATTATGGGCTCCCATTGTATGAATTTTTCATTATGTAAACGAACTAAAATAAAGTGCCACAATAGGTGTATATGTATTATGGGATCTTGCACATCACTTTGTGCCTTATTGTACTCACACTATGATATAAAGTGCCATGGGGGTTGATGTTTGCCTTTGTTTTTCCTTCATACCTTTCTCATGCATGTGTGCCTTGGTTTGCACACCCTTTATATTTGCTTGTACTTTTATGTTCGCACATTTAGATGTTCTTGGCTCTTTAACATGCACTACATTCAGGCAATCAATTTTAGTGTACTTGTCATACCTCTCCCTTGTCAGCATTATGGGGGGGTTTCTACTATTAGTGCTATTGCTTCCTTGGTTTCATGGGAGTGAGCCATGTATATAGTATTTGTTCCTATGTAATAGGTAGATGCAGTGGCTGGTTACCCATACATTTCGGTGAGATGGAGCACTTACCATATGGACACTCTTGCATTCCTATTTCTGGAGGCGACCTTCCATTTTTTACTTGATTAGTTCTTTAGACTATTTGTACTTGTGCCATCTGTATCTTTGAGTTCTTGATGTTTGCCTTGGTTTTCCATCGGATTCGAGTAGTGTCGTTGGGGGAACTCATACAGATTCTTGTCACCTTGATCCTAATCATCATATGTTTCAATGGAGGTTCTTCTTTCAACATTTCAACAGTTATTCTATGATAGTGTTTGCAGCTTCTTCGTGCTTCAGATGTGTTCTTTTTGTTCATCCTTTGTTCCTATCTTTTGGGACAACCTTGTCTTGTTTGGAGGCTTCTTCATTCCTTCACTTGGCTTTCATCTCTTTTTGGAGTCGAGTTTTTCCCATGAGGTTTTCTCTATTTCTCTACATTATAGAGATCTTCTGTTTGTACGTGGGTACCTTATTTGGCCTTGTTTGTTGGGACCCATCATGCATTCTTTTTAGGATTTTTAGCTAATCCCTAAGTTCATCTTAAGGGAGGTGTTAGAGTCGTCATGCATTAGCTAATAATTAATTAATCTTTAATTGATTATTAGTCTAATTTATTCTTGTGCACTTAAGCTAAACTTAGGAGTGTTTTTAATGCTTTATTAGTTGAGCTAATATTAGATCATTATGTCATATTTCATGTGATGTTGACACTTGTCATGATCTGATCCCTTTCTCATTTAGGGATTTTCTCTTATAAGAACTCAACCCTCATTATAATTACTCTCGGATATTATCTGGAGCTTTCATATCTTCTTGAAAGTCTCTTGCTTCTTTAGCTTTTTCTTGTTGAAGAATATTGCACATTTTGTTTGTAGATCTCTTAAGGGGGGTGTTAGAGTAATATGTTAATTACTTAATTAATTTAATCATATTGATTAATTAATTAAGTCACCTTTTACTTTATTTTCACTTAAGATAAACTTAGGCCCTTTAATAATTATTTTGTTAAATCCTAGGGTTCACTTTAGGGTTTTGATCTCCTTTCTTAAGGATTGATCTATTTGTAATTATTCACTTGTTTATGCAATTTTACTCTCTTGGTTTGCAGAGAAATATCTTTGTGTTGTTCAAATCTCTTCTACGTGACAGGTTATTTTTCTTGTAGGTGATCACTGGGTTCTGTGAGGTTGGCTTTTACAAATTCAACATTTGGAGCTTATTTTTGAAGAATACAAGCAATTTGGAATTGGTTATGGTAGCTATTGTTGGCTAGAATTTGAAGGTTGTTGTTGCAGGTATGTTTATTCTCTTGGGAGGGTTGTAGAAAATGTTATTACATGTTTATTGCAGGTTTTGAAGGTGTTGGTGATAGCAAATGAAAACAAGATTCAATTGTTGAAGGTTGGAATAGTTGCATGCTGAAGATTGCAAGTGGGAGAGTGTAGATTTAAGTTGCATTTATAAGGAGAAAGAATGGTTTTGTATTTGTTAAATATTTTTCTGTTGGAAATTAGATTGGAAACCATTTTTATTTGTTGTTCATGAGTCCTTGGGGTTGTATAATTTGATATAAAATCAGATTTATTGATGATTGTAATCATTTGAACAAGTTTGGAATATAATTTTGCAATATAGTTGTTGATTTTGTTGGGAATTGTATTATTAGTGTTCACATGGGATAGAGTGTGTGAGATAAAGTGAGTTAAGGTAATAGATCATATAGTAATTATGAGCATTAGGAATATTAAAAATTTGTTAGGTTAGTTAGTCATGTATATAATTATTTTTTTGTTGTACATATGTGTTTGTTTGAGTTGTTAAAACAAATCATATAATTAGTGAGTTGTTCCTATAATGTAGGAACCAAAACTCCTATAAGTATGTAATCCATTGAATGAGTGAAAAATAGAAAATATTATTATTGTTTTTTTACTCTATGAAAACCAACATGGTATCAGAGCAGGCCAACATCTGGGCCCTATGAAGCCAAAATGAGGAGGTGATACGCCAACTATATGATGCACCAAACTTAGGCTAGGCACGAGCAATGTAGAGCATTTCAACCCTTGATTTAGAGTGATGGTTCCACATCTCTTTCGACTGTGAGTATTTGATGTGCTATCGGCTTATCTCACCACCTTGCCTCTCATTTCGCTCGCCCTGCCTCTCATTTCACCTGTAGAATTTAACCATGCATTGGACACGTGAGAATACTCTCTTAACAATCACATTTATGATTTGTGTCTATAGAGGAAAAATGAAAGTACACAAAGTCGAGGATTCCAAGCACAATGGGCTGCTGCAATGAAGATTTGACTCACCTTTGTTGCCACCATTAAAGCATCTGAATCTTCATCAATAATTATTATTACTAGTAATATTCTGCTAATTTAATTACAACAAGGAATCAAACGCCTCTAGATTTCATGCCTTGTACACGTCTATAAACAACATGCACAATTTATTTGGATATGCATTGCTTCTGTGTAAGAAATGTAAAAGCATGCTTCGACACAACTAGATGGAGTATTATTGGAAGAAAACCTCACAACTTATGTAACGGAAATTTTACTCTTGTTGATCAATTCACCGTGAACTTGAAGGTATATTCTCAAAATGACCATCTAAAGTTTACATTTGTGGTTGGAGTCAGAATTGTTGCATGTTTATGGTAAGCTTGGATTTGAATGTGAGTAGATTCCTAGGGATTCAAATATGTGAATTCATAGAAATAAAGTAGGTGTTGATGAATTTTAAGTCATTAACCATAATTGACAGCCAAGGAATTGAAGGAGGTTATGCACAATGCCAATCAAGACATTTACTTGAGTCATCTAAGTTTTAATAGTTTTATTATTTAATATTAATTTAGTTTTTTAAAATGTATTATTAGTTTATATAGATGTTGTAGTGTCATAAAAATATGTTTGTAAAAATAAAAATAAAAATTATATATAAAATATAAAATTGTCTCAATTGTAATTGGAGTGCATGATTGGTGGTACCCAACACTCCTAGTAAGAAGTTCACATCAAGGGAGGATGATATATTCTTTTCTCACAATTGATCCAATGTTGCTAAGTAGAAAACCAAATGGAGGATGGAGGAAATAGAGGAAGGAGGTCAATAAGTGACCTCTTGTCAATCACCAACGACGAGGCCACATGCATGATATGGTGACAAATAAATATGTAGTGTGTTTTATATTTTTCAGCTTTTCAGTGTGGTGTGTGAATGCTAGAAAAATTATTGTATTGGAGAGCAGATGACTACAGAGGTCCTCTGACTGCAGTGATCCTCTGACTGCCATACTTCGTTAGAAGATGATCAGTCAGTGAATACATGCATTGGCAATGGTGGTCATGTGCAACAAGATCTAGACAACAAGATCCAGACAGTAGTATGCAGCTTGATATGATGTGCTTTTTAGTGTTCTTGGTTGTGTGAATAAATGGAATTTTCACATTATGGGGGAAATAATAACCAATGTTCCATTCTAATTTCGCACCAAAATGACTAAATTCAAGGGAAAATTCTAGTGGTTGTCTATGATGTTCGAGATCGAGTGGCAATGATTGATAACAGTGATTATAATTAAGAACATTGTGTTCTTATGGAATGTAATGTGAAACCTTTCCTAGTATGCATTTTTTAGATTTGTGATATGTATGTTGGTTTTCATATAACTTCCCTGATGTACAAGCATAGTGGCGAGCAAAAGCACCAGTGTAATGCAGTTCATGGATCTTGAAAGGGTTTGTGGGAGGATCCAAAAAACCACATGAGGTGGATAGTTGATGGGTTCCTATTCATGTTTAGAATTGTGGTAGACCTGTGTGAAAACCATGAAAGGTCGATGGGAGGTTCCTTTCATTTTGAATCATGATCATGACCCACAAGTGTTGGGCTTACTACAAATGAAGGGTGTGAGTTCTTACCACGTGCACACTAAGGGGGGAAATGTTGGGAATTGTATTATTAGTGTTCACATGGGATAAAGTGCGTGAGGTAAAGTGAGTAAAGGTAATAGCTCACGTAGTAATTATGAGCATTAGGAATATTAAATATTTGTTAGGTTAGTTAGTCATTTATAGAATTATTTTGTTGTTGTACATATGTGTTCTTTTGAGTTGTTAAAAAAACTCATATAATTGGTGAGTTGTTCCTATAATGTAGGAACCAAAACTCCTATAAGTATGTAATGCATTGAATGAGTGAAAAATAACAAATATTATTATTATTATTGTTTTACTCTATGAAAATCAACAAACTTTGCATTCAATCTCGATTGTGTGAATTTGTGAGTTTGTGAGAGAGAGATTTATGTTGACCACTCTAAACATTAGTGGTATCAAAGCACGTTGAGTCCCCTTCATCAACAAGTGTCCAAGTTTATGAAGATCTACAAAATAATTCAATGGTGATAGATGGATATGAATCAAATGAGTCTTCTTGTAGAGAAGAAAAATCTAAAGAAAAAGAAATACAGATTGAAGAGGAAGAAGCTTTGGAAATAATTCCTAAAACTCCTAAGTATGTGCAGAAGAATCATTCTGAAGAATAGATCATTGGTGATAAGAGAAAAGTGTTGACAGATGGTCAACACTCCCCTCAAGATTTATGACATGGACTAACTGCCTCCCATGGATCCATTAAGTCTGGAAATTATATGGAGCATTATTAGGTCAACCTTTTGGTGCAATAGAAATCGTGGGGCCAAAAATTGGTATTAGAGCCAAAGGTGTCAGGTTTGAATCCCCTCGAGTAACGTTGAGGGGGAGATTGTTGACAGATGGTTAGTGCTCCCCTCAAGATTTATGACATAGACTAACCGCCTCTCATGGATCTGTTAACTATGGTGGTTGTATCAGGCATTATTAGGTTGACCTTTTTGTGCAATGACAACTGTGGGACCAACACAAAGGTGTACTGACAAGAAGGAAAGCTAGTGAAGAACAAGTAAATCTATGTTCACTTTCTGAAGTTGAACCTAAAATAGTAATTGAAGCATGCAAGGATGATTATTGGATCAAGGCTATGGAAAAAGAACTAATGCATATTAAGAAGAATCAAACTTGGGAACTTGTCCCAAGACCAACAAACAAGAATGTGATTGGAACTAAATGGGTATTCTGGAAAAAACTGAATGAGACTGGAGAAGTGGTAAGAAACAAGGCAAGGCTTGTGTGTAAAGGTTATTCAGAAGTAGAAGGAATAGACTTTGAGGAAATATTTTCTCTAGTAGCAAGGTTGGAAGCTATCAATATTTTTTGGCTTTTGCAACACATAAGGATTTCAAAGTTTATCAAATGGATCTAAAGTCTACTTTCTTGAATGGAGAATTGGAAGAAGAAGTGTACATAGAACAACCCAAAGGATTCTAGTTATTAGATAAACCAAATATGGTTTGCAGATTGAAGAAGGCATTATATGGGTTAAAGCAAGCTCCTAGAGCTTGGTATGCGAAGTTAGACAGGTACTTGTTACAAGAAGGATTCAATAAAGGTACCACAAATAGCAATCTTTACTTCAAATTTGAAAAAGATCAAATATTGATTGTGGTTATGTATGTTGATGACATAATTTTTGTAGGAAATGAAGCTATGTGTAAGAAATTTGTAGAAGAGATGCATAAAGAATTTGAAATGTCAATGTTTGGGGAAAGGAATTTCTTCCTTGGGATACAAATCAATCAAATAGATAAAGGTATTTTCATTTCACATTCAAAGTATGTTAAGGAAATGTTGAAGAAGTTTGGAATGGAAGATTCTAAACCAGTATGTATGCCTATGGTTACTGGTTGCAAGCTAAGAAAGAATGATGAATCTCCTAAGGCTAATCAGAGCAAGAATAGATCAATGATTGGAGGAATACTATATCTATCTGTTACTAGACCAAATATCATGCATACAGTTTGTCTTGTGGCTATATTTCAAGAAGATTGTAGAGAGTCACATGTTGCAGTAGTGAAGAGGATATTCAGATACTTGAAGGGCACTCTGAATCATGGCTTGTGGTATCCAAAGAATACTGAATTTACTTTGAGTGCTTACATAGTTGCAGATTGGGTTGGTTGTGTAGATGATAGGAAAAGTAAAAATGGTGGTGCATTCTTTCTTGGATGCAGATTGGTGTAATGGCTAAGCAAGGAAATAAGATTCAGTGTCTTTATCTACTAAAGAGGAAAAAAATATTACAGCAGCATCCTGTTGCACACAAGTTTTGTTAATGAGACAAACATTAAAGGATATTAGAGTTGTATATGATGAATCAATTTCTATCTTCTATGATAATACAAGTGCTATCAATATTTCAAAGAATCTGGTAATGCATTCAAGGACAAAGCATATCTCAATCCGGTATCACTTTTTGAGAGAGAAGGTTGTAGAAAATGAAGTGAAGCTTGAATATGTGCCTACAAAGGATCAGGTTGTTGACATATTCACTAAGGCTCTTCCTAAGGATACTTTTGAGTATCTCTAAGAGAAGTTGGGGGTTATTGCCCTTCCTTCTTTAAACTAGATGCATACGAAGATGCATCAGTCTAGTGGATCTCAAGATTCATTCTTTGGTCTGGATTGATGTTAGTGCTACCTCTCAGGGGGAGTAGGTAGTGGCATTATTTGTTGTTGCACTCAAGATGAGTGAGTGTTGTCATTGTGTAGTGGTTTTTGATTGATGCATCTTGGTGTGTGCTCCTAAGGGGGAGTATGCAAACTAGTAAAGGAAAGGAAGTTGTAGAGTAGTGGTAAACAATATGATTAATGTCAAAGGGGGAGAATGAATGATGAAAATATTTTGTCCTTTTCCATTGATGTCAAAGGGGGAGAAAGAGAAATGTGAAAAATATTTGTGTTAGTTATCAAAGACAAAGTAATAAGTTAGTTGTGTAAGGAGGAGAAAAGAGATAAAGTAGAGTATTGAGGATCAAAGCTGTTGTGTTTGTTGTTGATGGTTTTTCACATCATGTTTTGCCATCAATGACAAAGGGGGGGATTATTGCAAGTATGTGCAGTTCGTTTTGTCATTGATGTCAACAAGCTTTGGTGTTGTCATTGGTGTCAACTATATGAGAAGGATACTATTGCAAGAGTGTGAGTAGTTGGTACTGAGTTGTTGCTATCTTTGATGATGTTTTGATTAGTTTTATTATATTGTCTGTAGTAAGTTATCGGTGTCAAACTCTAGTATTGATTTGATAAGCTTTTGTCTATGGATGTGTGGTTAATTTTCTCTATTGTAGTTGGCTTGGTGGTGATGAGGAAGTAAAAAATATGTTGATGATATGTTTTTGGTGCTTAGTTTCCAAGTGCTTTTGAGAAAATTGAATAAAAAGAGGAAACATTGTGTTGCAGTGGCGTTCTATGTTGCAGAGTAGTGTTTTGGTTTGGCTTCACATTTATTATAGGTTGAAGATCTACTTGTGCAATTTGGATATGTTGATCATAGGTGTTCAGAGGCGTTGCATTCAGAATTTGGTGTGTTGGATTTTTGTGCAGAGGAAGGTGTGTTCACCAGTGTGTGAAATGTGTATTGCAGAGGTATATGGGAGAAATGATTTTGCTCCATATTTCTCCACATAGTGGTTTAAGGTCTTTCAGATCTTGAAGGGTGATGATAGTGTGTGTATATTTCTTTAGATGAAGTTGTTTGTGGTTGGTGCTTTAGAAGTCAGTTTCTTGAGTTATAGTGTATGGAAAAATTAATTGAGTGTACTAGGTGTGTACATTCTTCAAGTGAAAGTTGTTGCCAAGGAATTTTTTGTTTTCCAGGTGTTACCTAATTTAGCTACCAGCTAAATTAGGTAGAGTTGTTTGTTTACAAAGTGAAGTAAAAGGTACATTCTAATCTGCTATGTTATATCCATATGCACAAAAGAGATTATCAATTAGATTGCATTATTACATTATGCAAATGCATACAACAGAGAAGAGAGTCAACAATTGTTGTAAAAGTAGTCTTTATTGATAATCATAAGTGTATATTGTCCCACACAAGTCATGGGACTATCTATTTTAATGTAGTAAAAGAAATAGATTATACATTTATAGATACATAAAAGTGAAAATGCATATGGAAAGAAAGGGAATCCATCACTGCCTGAATGATGAATCCCAGTTGAGTTGAACTGCTGCATCAGCTTCAGCCTCTCCTACTTATCCAGCCTCCTGTTGTTGCTTGTCCTGTTGCTCCAAGAATTCCTACATGTGTGAGAGAAAGTTTGTTAGATCAATGAAGAATCACCAATCCTTACATATGCAAACATCTACAAATACATCCATAAACATATAGCCTAATCCTCATAAGCATCAAAATAGTTTGCATACCACAGATGTCCAAGAAAACATAAAGGTTATCATAAAAATCTATCATATGCTTTGTCTTTATCTAACATGTTTGCTCATTTTGTAGGTATAGGTGAAATTTTCATTACTGAATTGTTTCATTTAATATCATAGCATGTGGAGTAAAATGGGCTCCCACAAGGGTTGAGCCCAACATGCTGCCCTATATTTTCATTTGAGAGGGATAATCACAAGTGAACCATCCATGAAAGCATTAAAGATCAATCTTTGCAAGGATAGTGGAGTGTGTTGGTAAGGGATAGTCTCCTTATTGATAAAGATTTATCCTTATTAATAAGAACATTCCACTATCAACATAGCCATGATTCTGAAAAAACTAATCATCAAGGATTCTAGGATAGTTTTCATTAACAGTCTGGTTAAAATTAAGTATCCCCAAGCATCATAACAGTTACAAGAATTGAACGTGAGGGGCAGTCCTGTGGATTAAAAATTTACATAATAGTCACCACTTGGAAAGACAGGGACAACATATTTCCACATAAAAAATTAAAGCAAATGCATGAGAGGTACAATGATGAAGTCCATAATAATGAATACTGCTCAAGATGGATTGAAGGACAACATTTTGTATCAAGGAAAACATGTACAAATCAAAATGTGACTGAAGCATGTGGATACTCGGGTTTTCTATATGTTATAATGATCACATTCTACCAGATCCCTTACCCTTTCATGAGTTGAAACACTTTTTTGGTTTCACCAAATTCATAGTACCTGTAAGTGGCATGTGAGAAAGCTTATTATGAAGCTTGTCTGTAACAAAGGAAAATCACTTGTGGAGAATTAATTAAAACAATGCATAGGGATTTCAACATATAATCCTTAATCAGGTATGCAAGTGAGAAGGGACTTTGTTGTGTAGAGTGAAGGTAAAAAGTGAGTACCTAGAAATATATGAGGTTGTGGTCATAAAGGTATCGAGGGTTTTATTTCATTTTACCCAAAAAATACCAAAGGAAAGGTAAACCTTTGAGTTTACAAAGGTCGAGCTCAAGTAAGAATGGAAAAAATACAAAGTTGTGGCTACAGGCTAAGCTTGAATAAAGCTCATGAAAATCACCCAGAGTGAGAACAACCATTCAAGCAAGGACATAAAACAAAATAGAGGAGGGGTTGCAAATAAGAGGGTAGGAGAAGATGTGTAGAGTTTTGAGTTACACCCATACTGTTCAAGGGTTTGAATCATTTAGCAACCTATTTTTCCTTCTCGGGGCAACTCTTTCTTGTCTAAATAGTTGACTGAGATAGCTCTTATTTCAACTATCCACCCTCTCATGAAGTTTCATTCATATTATAATTTGCACAGTCTTTTTATTGCAAGGTGATTATGGCACCGCTAGAAAACAATGATGCCTATGAAAGAAATCAATAGAAGACAATGAGGAGAAAAAAGTTAGAGCATGGTTTGCACTCAGAAACTTGTAAACCCAAAAAACTGAATGCTTTGGAGACAAAGCCATCACCATTAAAGAAAAGATGAAGAATGTGAAACCCTTAGCCATGAAGTGGGTACAAAGTCTTTATAATCTACAGAAATATAGAGTTGTGGCTGTGAAGTTTGGGGCTTTTCTTTTATTTTCCATTTTGCAATGGTCAAGTGAATGTACAAAAGGAACAAGAAGCCTCTCTACTTTTCTCTTCAGAGGTCAAGTAGCCATAAATAAATGCACAAAAAGACATGAGGATATCCATATTTTATTTTGTATATGAGCTCAAAGAAATACATGAAATCACAGAGGAATGCAAGAACAAAGTGTTCATCTTTTTCACTAATAGAGGTCGAACAAGCAAATTTTCCTACAAAAATGAAAAGAGAAATGCAAAATGTGTTCACCAGAAGCTTACTTGAGCTTGTGTTTGTTGTTTTGCACAAATTTTTTTTGGAGAAGCCACTGTAACTATAGAATCCACCATAAAAGTGCCTACAGGAAGCCATCAAACCCTATGTCGGCGTGGTCAAGGAGTTCTCCAGAAGCTTGCAGGGTAAACATGAAATGAAATGTAATGCTTTGCAATCGGTTTTTCCTTCAGAGTTTCAACCCCAACACATGCCGATAAACTTAAGGTATTTTTTCCTTTTGTTTAAAATTTTGCAATGGAAACTAATATGCCTATGGTGAAGTTCATTCCTTTTGTTTTCCTCATGGGTCAAGTTATGACCTTTTTATTTTTGCATTCACTTTGAATTGTAAAGCATTTGACTAAGTGACGTGTTATAAATCACTTAGTTAAGTTCTATTTTTAACGCAAAAAATGATGCAGTATGCTTTGTAAATGCCTTAAAGAGGTTTTAGTTAAGCTTTGATACTTTTGCAAGCATATAGGGGATGATTGAAGTAGTTGGTCGACCAAGGGAGAAGATGTAGGGTAGTTTACTCACCTTTTGGAGGGAATGAGAGGATATAGGAGTTAGTTTCTCATGCTTTCATGATAGACATGGTCAAAGTTGACCTTTTCAACACTTTGGAGCCTTTTTGGAGGAGATTTAGGAGGTATATTTTTGGCTTTGTTGTTGCATACGACCACGAAGCTTCTAGTCCCTATTTTGGTGGAGTCTCTTGGTGAAGTTTATAGTCACTTCAATATTCATTTGTGAAGTAGTTCTGATTATGCTCTATTTTTGTACTTAGTGACTTTTTGAGTCCTTGGGAGATATACTACATTTTTTTGTAACTCTTTTGACATGTATACCAGTGAGTACCTTGAATATCAATGAAATTTAGTTATTTTTCCTTCTCATTTTTCTGCTTTATTTTGTGCATGTTATTTGATTGATAAGATTACTTGTGAATTTTGTCTAATTCCTTGTAGTTTTGTCTCATGTTAGCACCTTTTGCAAAAGAGTATGTATTTTGTAGGTTATAAGTTGTGTTAAGAATGCAAATGCTTCTAGTTGTGAAATTTATTTCCTTCTAAAAGTTTAGCATCAAAACCTTCTTGTGAAACACTTATGCAAGAAACATGAAAAAATTGAGTTGTGTAAGCAAAGCTCTGTCATTGATCGAACTATGTATGTAAGTTGTGTTTACAGGTCTTAGTTAGTGTTTGGTGCATCACCTTTATTAAATTTTTTTAGTTTGTTTTCAGTTTATGTTTTCTTTCTTCCCCTTTCCTTTGCAAATCATTAATTTAGTTTAGGTGATTACCATTTAGGAGCCAACCTTATGTGGAGGTCCATTCCAAGTTTAGGTAACCCACAACCTAGGAATGTTCCCATGTTTCTCCAAAGTGCTAAGTTTTGAAAATTAGCAAGGGTGCAACTTTGAGAGTTAACACGAGGGTGTTTGTCGAATGTTCTATGTCATGTTCAAATGTTATGTGGTGTCTGCAAGTCATCTTTGGATTTGAGGAAGTGTGTACTTAATTGTTTAATGGTGTTAACATAGGTTTGATCGACATTGGGTGTTTACACTAATTATGAAGTTGCTTCGGTGTTTGTGGAAGTGTGGCATGACATGTATGAGTGGATTTAGGTCCTAGCTAAGGTGTGTTGTGGTTCACCTTCATTCATTTCCATCATGGGAATGTTTTGGTGTCGACCTAATTTGAATTTGCATAGTTGAGGTGCATAGCCGACCTTGGAGAATGTTTTCAAGATTGAAGATGGTATAAATAAGTGTTGAGTTATTGATGGATGATAAGATAGATGTGAGAGATGCAAGTGATGTGAATTTTAGAGTTGTAGGGTGCAAATTTGTGAAGTACAGTGTGAGATTTCATCTGTTAGATTACTAAATGCAATGAGAAGAAGGTGTGTACAATTCTTTTGAAAGATTGCAAAGGTGTTGGATGTTGTGGTTATTTTTATCTTGCATTAAGATGGATTTCTCATTGTAACACTCTTCTCTATTTTCTTTTCTATTCTGGCAATGAGCCTTTCTTTCTTCTGGGTAGTGATGTTGATATTACTTTATATTGTGAGTTAATCCTCACTGTGGTTTTTCCCATCTTAGGTTTTCCATGTAAATCTGGTGTTTCCTTGTGCATGGTGTTGATTTGGTTCTATTTTTATTATCTACTTTCATGATAAATCATTCTAAAAAATTAAGGGTTAATTGGGTTAATGTGGATCTAAATGTTTGTGAGGCTTTTGAAGTTTTAAGGTACAACTGATTCACCCCCCTCTCAGTTTTCTTGTGCATTCAACAAGTATGATAATCAAAGGAAGAAGACAATAGATAATATATGGTAATGTTCTTCAAATATTTTGATTGTCATGTGAAGAGATATAAATGGCGGTGTTTTCAATGGATTCATGTCAAGAGTTTTGTTTGAAGTCTAACAATATGGAAGCACTAGTAGAATAAATAATTGTCTACAATGATAGTCACTCAAAAAGAGTAGCGTATAGACCTTGTGATAGAGTACCAAGCATTGCCAATAAATAGGACAATTCAATAAACAAGATTTAAAACCCTTCAAAAGATAGTCTATAGATACAAGAAGTCCATTGACAATGTTGTAAGGGGAAATTTACTAGAAAATGTCTAAAAGAGAGAAGAAAATGATAGATAGCCATGAAAATGACACTATTGAAGGACAATGATTGTAGTGTATGGTTGTGTTCTATGTAGAGAGTTTGAATTTTCTTATACATTATGTAGATTATTGAGGTTGTAAACACAAGAAGGAAAAGAGTATTGAATAAGTTGATTGAAGCAAAATTAAGGATGTGACAAGAAGAACTTCAAATGTAAAAAGAGTATATGCTACTCATGATTCTTCATCACAACCAAGTGAGGTCCATATGACTCAAATATTATCTAGTGTTCTTGTTGTAAAACCACAAGATTTACAAACTTGAAACAGGCAAATAATCTTCAAATGACTATTATAAGACAAGGTGTGGTAGGATGCTAATGTATAACAGTGATCAAGAGTAGGTAGCTAAAATAAAAATCTATGGGACTTGTGCAGAGAGGTTGGTATTCAAGACTATAGCATAGTAGTTTTATTGAACAACCAGTAGCTAGAGGACTATCAAAATAGGGAGAAATAGTCCAAATAGCTAAAAATTCCTATCAAAACATATCATTGAAATTCATCGAAGAATACATCTCATCCTATGCCACAAGGAGTCATATTCTAGTTCAAACTCCTAAAATTACATACCCTATCATATTTTAGATGGGGTTATGAAAATTTGGATTTAAGATAAAGGAGAGATAAAGCAATTGTAAGAATCTAGCAGGAATTTTGATAGAGGTCATAGTGATAGAAGAGAAGGAATTTCATGTGCATAGATGGAAGGAATATTTAAGAGATATTCATGACCATATAAGAGCTAGTTTCCTTGCACAATGAAGACCCTATAAGGAGTGAAAAGTAAGGCATAAGCTAGATGCATCGAGGGAATTTTTTCTTGAGATTCCAAGGGCCATAAACATAAAGTGTGACATAGGTTTAATGGCAGAATGAGATGGATAATAGAGAGGTAAATGTGTATGATATTATTATAGGTATTGAAAATATAAATGCAAGAAGATACCAATGGGTGAGACAAGTGGAAGCTATAAGTCCTAGGGGGTCTCCTACACCCTCTTAAAGGATTTAATCATCTTCAAGTCACTTGTAACATGACCTAAAAGTAGGGAGATGACGGTCATGGAATTTTGGAGGGGTTATGGATAGTTGCAAGCATATAGGGATCATTTGGTGAGTTAGAAGATAAGTGAGAAGATATAGGGGATAGTTTGATCAAGTCACCCACTTTTGTAAGCATCTAGGAAAATCTTCAGCTGGATAAAGTTAGAGCAATCAAGTCTTTTTCTTCAAAAACCTCCAGTCAAAAGAAAAAAACAAGGAAACCATTTAGTTGGGCGTGCAAGGAGAGTTGACCAAGCAAACCAAAGGCAAGAGAAATGGATTTATGATCCAAAAACATGTTACTAGTTCTCAGGAAGTTGGTGGACAACATATAGGGATGCCTAGGGATAGTTTAGTATGTTCTTATATTTTTGGAAAAAGTATTGTAACTTAAAAAAATTATTTTTAGTCATTATTATGTATTGTACTAATTCAAAAAATTTAGTCTTGGGACTAAAAAGTATTGTAATACTTTACTTTTTCAAGCATCTTTAAACAAAAAAAAGTCATCTTTTAGACTATACATGTAATATTGTAAGGCATCTTTATCAATGAAAAAGTATGTTTTCACCTTCATTGTACTGGTTCATGTTGTGTGTTGATTAGTTTTATTAATTTTTCCTATGTTTTATACTAAAACCTCTTAAATATGCATGAGTAAACACCTAAAAAACCTGAAACTTTATTCTTTATGTGTTGGTTACTAGTTAGAAAACACCTAGACTAGCTATTTAAATTGTGAAAATAACCCATTTTCCTTCTAAAACAACAAAGATAGGTCACATTCTAAAAAAAATAGAACATAAGGTATAACAATGGAGTTGTATGACAAGAAAAATCTTTTCAATGAGCATTATATGTGCAAATGATTTTAAGCATTTTGTCTTCAATATTCTAGTACATCACTATCCATAGTTTTAGGTTCCAATTTTTAGTCTTCTATCCATTTTCCATGGAATAAATAGTCATAATAGATTAGGATAAAGTCAAAATTAGGAGAATCATCAAGGGAACCAACCCTCTCTGGAGGTTGATCTCCATCATCAAAGCCCACACTTAGGGAGATCATCACATGTTTCATGAGGTGGTTGAGTGATTCTATCAGCTCAGCAAGGGTGCACACTTCCATGACAATAATCACAATACAATTTATCTCCTCATTTGTATCATTTTCAAGTAAAGGATTCTCATAATAATCAAGGGATAGAAGATAGTCCATTTTAGGATAATCTAGGAATTGAGGTTCATTGTGATTTCCAAATATCTCCCAGATTTTAGTTGAAAGAGTGCAAGGATAATTAATATGTGAGATTGAATATGATGTGTAGTCATAAATACTATAACCAGTTATTTCTCAAACTTGATAATTAATTTTAGCATACATTAGATTTTTCCAATTGTTAATACTTTTGTTCTCACTTTGGTGCCAAGGAAATTATAAAAAACAAAGCAAAGATATATTTTATTTATTTTTATTAAGTCTATAAAACCTATGTTGAAAGCTCCTTTTTGAGGATTTTGGCACCAAAGAAAATAAAAGGAAAAAATTAAAAGGAAAAACTAAAGGATTCTTTTCACTAATTTTCCACGTTGATTTTGCTTCTTGAATATTTATGGCATAAAGCATAGAAGAATGAGTGTTTTCTACTACTTGGCATGAAATAAGTCCAAGGAAACTCATGGTGCATCATGAGACTAGAAATTGGTTGTTCAAAGTTTTATCCATGTTGGGGAAAAAAGCATATGGTTATATTTATAATGCTATTTAACCATTATACAACTTCATATGATAGCAAGGATAGATACATGACAACATGGAGGAATACCATCTTGAGTAGACAATTGGAGCCATAAAAATAGTGATCTCCAACTCATGCAAGACCATGTAAGAGGAAAGAAAAATAAAGACCAAGTTTTTTATTTCTCCTCCATAAAACCCTCACATTTTTGGGAAGAAGATCCATTCACCATCCAGAATGCTATTTTTTATCTTCACCTTCTTATGTGTATGTTTGTTGATCTTTTTATGCAAGTTCCTATGTACATTCATGAAGAAGATATTCAATGTTTTGTAGTGGTTATATGAATTACCAAATTATCATATGGATGCCCTCATTTTAGACATTGGAGCTTGGTTTAGTATTGTTCTCATTGTAGGAAAGTCATGTAAATTTTCAATGCCTCTATCATTGTTAAAACCTTAACAAAAAAATATTTTTCAAGCTTTCATGTGCCTTGCATCTACACTTTGTACCCATTCAAAAATAGTGAAATTGTTTTTTTCTTGAAATTTATTGTTTATGTTTTTGGTTTTGGAAGTTTTAGATGATATATTCATGATCTCTATGGATTTTTCTCATGGAAAATGTTGTAAAATGGTTAGCCTTTCTCATAAAGCCATGTCAATGGTATACCCTTCAAGAGTCAATGTTAAAATGAGAGGAGAAGGGTTTTGGTCTTAGATTTATAGAGAGTGTAAGACATTCATCAATGCATCTCTTTTGTTTAGCATTGAACTGTGTAACATGAGCTAGTCAACTTCAATATCATAGTTATTAATTGAAGATGAGTAATGATAAGTAATAGTTTATAGAAGATAAGGGATATTATTGAGTTTTCAATTCATATCTATGGGAATCCATAAGTGACACTCATGAATGGAGCAGTCAAAAGTTAAAGATGAATAGTGGTAAAAGGATCATCAAACCTTAAGAGTATTATGAATAGATTACAAGAACATTGCAGACCTATCCATGACAAGAGATTGAGTAGCCAACACCATGACCATGCCAAATGACAGAGGATGGAAAAATAGACTCGTGGAGAAATAATGAATAGAAAATTATAGTGTTTAGGGGAGTTATTCATGAAGAAAAAAGATCAAAAGGGAAGTTTAGAAGCTAAGGAGATAGCAAGATACAAATTATATGACCTATATAAACCATATGATGATAGTAGCATCAAAGAGGGACTATCATAATACAATCCAAAGGATATCCACAATGATTGATTAATTTGAGCTTTTGAAATGATGGTAATAGTGATCTTGACAATCAAAGTGACATGTTAGAAAAAAGGAAAAAAGCTTCAAAAGCCAAAAATGTTAAAAGAGCTCAAAGATAGTCGATAGCATGAGCAATGGTTTATATGTAATTTTTGACAAAACATAGTTATGTGAAGAAAAAGGCATAGAGAAAAGATTATATTAATTTGTCATCATAAAATAAGGTGTCAATGAAGAAAGTATAAACCAAGGTATAAAGGAAGTTAAAGATTTATGTTGGTTTAGAAAGTATAAGACAATACAATTTATACAAGAAGGTGTTAAGTTGATTCACCAATAGCATACATATCTATCATATGAAATTGATCAAATTAAAGCCTACAAATTGAATGCATTATAGGAATAAAGTTGGAACTAGTTATTTGAAGTTGTTTCTTTGTTTCTCCACAAGCTTGATGTTGCATTAAAACGATGAATGGGTTGCATGAAATTTATGAAGAACTTGTGTCAAGATATGAGAGAGAAAGATGAGTAGTGTAAAGGGTAGTTTTGTGATAAAATGCAAAGTGGTATCCCTTTCATTCACAATATTAAAAGAGTGCAATAATATTGGAATTAGTCATTAATATAAGATAATTATGATGACAACATTATGATGGCAGCATAACCTGTTAGGGGAAGTGTTGAAGGTTTCACAATTTTATGAAACACAGTCATCATGAAGACCCATGGAGAGAATATTTTAGAGGATTTCATAAGGTGTCATAAAAGTCTTTAAATATTTGTGTGTTATGATAGTCCATAGTGGATGAAGATAAGATAATATTATGAAGGTATGAGAAAACAGTGACATTATAGAGTATACCTATGGTGAGTATCCTATCAAGGTAAAGAGAAAAGAACTTTGATGGCAATCCATAGTGGTAGTAATAAGGATAATAGAGATCAAGTCATATAATGCATATTTAAATCACCATAATAAATGGAAATAGTGAGGGTTGTCATCTAACTGAAGGAAGTGACTTTGGTGTTCAAGAAGACAGTCTATGGAGTGCATTACACTGACCATAACAAGTGATGAAGGACAGTGACCTTGGTGTCAAAGAGAGTATGATTGTCCATACATGGATAGTCAAAGGGACTTTACAACCTTTGAGAATTCCCTTGGTATTTTTAAAGAAATGACCCACTGAAAGAAGGCAGATCTCAAATGCGTATGATAGTCCTCAAGTTCTGTGAGGTAAAATCATAAGTGATAATATAATAATTGGTAACCTTAACTTAAAATCTCACAAAAAAGCCATGACAATCAAAATAGGATACAATTCATGAGCAATAAGGTGCAATGTGTAACAATATCACCAAAAAAATACTATCATAGTACAGGTTAGAGGACAAAACAATGGATATTTCAAGAGAGAAAGGTACAATCAAACATGTGACTACAATCATGTCCTCGGAATAGAGGCATAAGGACAAAAGGGATGACAAACCTAATTCAAAAAATACCTTTGACAAATACATGATTTATGGGGGTTGAAATGACAAGTGCACTTTTCATTGTTATATATGTCATTGGCCAAACTTTGCAGGGTTTTGTGCTTGGGATATTAATGATAAGTTTAGTGTTTTATTTGTAAGAAAATATAACAATAACAGTTGGAGATGATAGGGTTTGTTTGAAGGATCAAAGAAAATATATTATAAAGATAAAAGGATTGTAGATCTGTAGGAAGTATTAAATGACCTTATTAAACAGACTCCAAATGGCTATGGCGACAATAAGAATATATGAAGCTAGTAAAATGGATAAGGATAAATTAAGACATTAGATAAATTCTAAAGATATAGTTGCAAGAAAAAATTCCTAAGGACTATGATGACAATAAACAGAGGTAAAATGTCGATAATAATGGTAAAAGATAAGAGGTTTATATGACATGGAAGATGATTCAATAAAAGATGATATTAATTAAATAATGTCACATAAATCATTAAAGTAATATACACCAAATTAATAAAATAGTCCTCAAATATGAAATGTTGAGAGCCGCAAAAGTGGAATGCCTAGTTTAACATACAAGCAAGTAAACAAAACTAGTCATAGAAATATTTAAAAAGATAAAACCCTTGAAACATATGGGTCTATGCAAAGAGCACCATGAGAAAATGATAAATTGATAAAGGAAAATACATGACAATGTCATATCAAAAGACCAATTTGAAGACTTAGTAACATTGGTAGACTAAAGATTTAAGGCAATAATGATGTCAGGGCAAGTGTTTATCAAGATAAGATATGGTAGAGTATGTTGAATGCATGGTAGAATAATGGTCATGGGAAAAGAAAGGGTAGTATCATGACAGGTCTAGGAAAATAATCCAAAGGATAGTCATATAGATTGTTGAAAAGTAGAATAAATAACAATCTATGGGTTTACAAAACAAAAGGTATCAAAATAATGATGTTGAAAACATAATCATGAATGGACATAACACAAATACCAAAGGGAAATCTTTAAAGTCTAGGATATACACGACAATAATGGTAAAGTGTATATTTTATCAAACCATAGTAGTGAAAGCCATGGAGAATAGTGAACAACCATAAGTAAATGAAAGTAAAAAAATTAGTCAAATGAGCATTAAAGGAATTAAATAGGCTTACCCTACACCCTCATGGAATCCTGTTTCCTTCAAACTCTTTAAGAATAAATTCATTTTTTTTCTAATGGTATTTTTAAAGCATTAAAGGGAAGCTAAAGAAGATTTATGATTGGTTATGATAGTGGCAATCATATAGGGGAATTTTGGTCAATTGTTGAATAGGTTACAATAATATAGGGAAATTTGGAAAAGATGGACAACTAGATGAGGAAATATAGAGGATATTTGGCTATTTCATTCACTTTCCCAAGTATATAGGAGCATCTCAAACTAGACAAAGTCAAAAACCATCAAGGGAGTCTTCAACCATTAGCATTATGGAACCTTTTTATAAACTAAAATTTGGAGCAACATTTGGCACACACAAGGATTTTTGACCTGTTAAAAAAGGTGACACATGTCACCTATTAATTATAGGAAGTTGCTAGAGAATAGGAGGCTTTTCTAAGATAAAGGTAAACCTAAATTAGGAGTTAAACCACTTCTTACATATTTCATAAAAGAGCATTATAACTAAAAGGATTTTTCTAATTGTACAATTTGTAGCTCAAGAAAACTAGTCACTCCATGACTAAAAATTCATTGTGACACCATCATTTGCAAGTGAAAGAAGAAATTTTTTAGGCTTATTCTATTGTAGCATGCATTTTGACCAAAAAAAGAAGTTATTATTACCTACTCATAGCTCTGTACTGTACAATTTTTGTACAAAAATGATTGATTATATTTTGTGATAAGTGATTATCCTTGATTTATGTCTTATTTTCTTGCCATTATACAATAGTAATTTATTTAAAAGTCATGGTTTGTGTTTTTCTTATAGTTTTATGATAGGATTCGGTTGTGAATGTTATTCCTTCTAAACATTATCATAAACTCTAAAAGAAAACCTTTCTATGAAATAATTATGAAAATAAGTCAAAAACTTTAGCTGATTATAGTCTTTAACTTCTTTAATCATATTGTTCATATCAAAGTAAGTGAAAAACACTCAATATTTCAGGTGTATCACCTCTTTAAAGGTTTTTAGGTTCAATTTCATACATAGTTTCTATCCATTTTACATGCAAAAACATTAGAGTAGTTTAATTTTAGGTTCTATAATAGGGAACCAACCCTTTCTAGAGATTCAATCCAAGCTATGAGAAATCCACAATCCCTAGATTTTTTCCATGTTTCATTGGATTGCTCAGCTAAGTGCTTAGCAAGGGTGCAAATCTATTTGACAATAATTTTTGGCATTGCCCAATGGGACTGAAAGTTATTTTTCCCTTAATTATAATCTCCATTTCATTATTGTTTTGGTATGTACAATAGTGTTTCCATCCTAAAAGAGGTGCTACAATACATACCTAGTGACTCTTGAGCTCTAGTTTTGAAGGAATTGATGTAAAAGTGAATGAGAAGGATACAAACTAGAGGGAGTTTAGAACCATTCTCCTAATCAAAACTCTTTATGCCTAGAAGAAGAGGTAGAAAAATTAGAAAGAGTGAAAATCCAACAATGAGAACACCTTCTACACCCCTTCTTGGTAGGCCTTTTCAACATATTTTCATTAGTCAAACTCCTTTGGTTCCTATGGCTGCACCGAGTAATAAATTGTTTGTTCCTTTCAATGGAGGTAGTCTACTCAACTTGCAGAAACATAATGATATCCCTATGATTGCATTAAAGAGTCTTCCATTATTTAAAAGATAAAATTAAACTACCCCTTTGAACACATTAGAAATGTGGCTTTACTATGTGTAGTCCATAATATAACAACAAAGAATGTTGCTATTAGAATCTTAGTTGCCTCATTCATAGGTAAAGCATTGCAATGGTTTAGAGGCTTCAATGAATTCTTTCACTACTTGAGATTAGCTAGGTGATGTTTTGTGCAAGAATTTTGAAGACAAATCATACCGTCTTTCATTGGTAGAACAACTCACAACTATAAAAAGAGATTCACTTGAGCATATGATGAATTTCAACTTCCATTTTTAGAAGACATAGGATAGGAATCCTCAAATGATAAGGCCTTCTGTTGAATATGAATTTGTATATTATTTAAGGGATCTGAATAGTGATATATTAGTTATGATATAATCCATATGTGGGAGAACTCCCCTAAATAAATATGAGATTGTCATAAGGGAAAAAATAGCCTTATACAAGCTGGTAAGATTGCACCAAGGCCCCCAATGCCAATTTTTTCTGAGGTGCAACCACCTATACCCCTATAAATACCTCCTATATTTTTTACACCTACTACACCAACCTTAGATTACCAAGCATCTACCCTAGTAATTTAGTTATTCTAGCCCAATCTCAGGAACTCCAAGAGATAAAGGGTTTATTAAAAACTTAATTGGAAGTGAGTTAGTAAACATTAAGAAGAAACACAATTATAATTTTAGACCTTACCAAGCTCCTTATCAAATCCCACATCATCCCAATCAATCTAATATCCCCCCTACCAAGCTAATCCTCAAGGTCAAAGGAGAAATTTCAATGCTAGACCATATCAGTTGTACAAGCAAAACACTACCAACTTTTCTAGAGAACTTGTACTAGTAAAAAATAACATGGTATAAGATTATGAATTGTTTTTTTCCATGCAATCAACCCCTCAATTATGCCACATGCTCCAATGAAATGCTAAATCAAAACCTCATGGTACAAAATAGTATGGTTGTTCAACAATATGCAACACAAGAAACTCATGAACAATAGAGCTCTCATCCTGACATAGTCACCATGATATTACTCTCATGAATTAGAAAGGTGAAGATTTTTGTGGGGTAAACCATCCACAAAGATAAAATATATTTTCCCACCCCATAGTAGCTAATGCAAGAGCTAAAAGGAGGATCGTTGACATGGGACATCAAGTTGATAAGTAGAAAAACCATGCTTCTATAAGTCACTAAGGTGTTTCTAGTCCATCCCATTCTCAAAATTTATATGTTTTACCAAGAGGTCAAGTTGTGGCAATCAAAGATCAACCAAGAACCCAACCACAACCATTAAAAACATAAGTATATTTGTTGTTCTTTAAGGACAATAAATGGTTTTTACAATATCATTCAATATTTTTGAGCATATGAAAAGGGAGAATGTTAGCATGTCAACGTGAGATTCTTTATCACTCCTTGGTAAAAATTATTTGTTATAAAATGTTTTCTAATATCACCTTGTCAAATGAAAATTCAAAGGAGCAGCCTAGAGTTTTACTTGCTAATGTTCCTCATGTCAAGGGTGAACAACAGATCAAAGATGTCAAACCACCTCCATTTTATGTGTCTTTGATTGTTGGCAACACCTTATCTGTAATGCCCCGCTGTGTGAACCCTAAAGGACAACAAATATACTGCACTAATTTTTTTTTTTGAAAGAGAAACATTGCATAAGATGAATATGTATATACATTACATGAAGAGCAACTATGCATTTACAAAATCATCTACGTCCTCTGGGGTACACAAGTTGGCTTTACGAAATCTAAACTTTTACCAAAATGAAAGAGAATGAAATCAAAAATTACATAATGATGACACACTACCATCCATGATCAATAGAGAGGAAAACGATACATCATTTTATTACAATTCAATTCATAGTTCCATAATACAATTGTGGAGCATATTTCCATAAATACAAAACATCATGGATACAATAGTACATTACATAATGCTTCCCTTACATCAACAGGAAGGGTACATCGAGTACAAGAATGATACATCAATGAAGAATAAGGTACAAAATGAGGACCAATCTTCAACCAAGTGGAGCTCTGGAGACTCTACATCTGCTTTTGCATCGCGAACACAACCTAGGAACCCAATGGGTGCATAGCATGTTCCACCCAACCATGTGGACCCGAAGGCCCATCCCCCATGCTAGGAGTTGACAAGAAAGACCCATGAAAAAAGCAGACGAATAGAATGACCACAAGGTCAAACCACAAGAGAAACCAAAACATAACAAACAACAATCTCAACGACTACATACAAGGTGGTTGCTTCTAGAGGCATACAAAGGGAAAAGCAAGGGAAACTATAACACCAATATTCATATAGTCCCAACTAAAGGGTACACAAATACTTGGGTTCCCAAAGAAACTCACATCATGGCTTGGCTTATAAACTCATCAAAATGGAAAATAATTCAATGGAGAATACAATCAATCATGAGAACGTAAAAATCAACCTTTCATCTCCCAACACAATTCCATGTAATGAAACTTAAAAGCATATTCAATACTCCACTTGTTTATACATTCCCATTCAATTTTACAAACAAACTAACTCAATAAGAACATGAAAGGATTATTTATTGAATAATGATCTAACTTCAATGTTCAATTTTTAAATCATAAAACTCAATTGAATCAAATCTCACCTAGTAACTTTTAGATAATGAAATTACCCATATCTAATTTTAAATACATTTGAAAATAAATCTAACTTTAAATATACTTGAAAATAAATCTAGTTTTAAATACATTTGAAAATAAATCTAATTTTAAATATACTTAATAATAAATTACTGATTAGAGTAACTTATAAGATAATGAAATTACCCATATCTAATTTTTAAATACACTTGAAAATAACTCTAACTTTAAGTATACTTGAAAATAAATCTAGTTTTAAATACATTTGAAAATAAATCTAATTTTAAATAAATCTAATTTTTAAATAAATCTAATTTTTAAATCCCCTGACCAATATTCACAATATTGATTTACACCCCCATATCCAATATGATAATTAACCTATCTGTATAAAAACATACATAGATACACAGATTCATTACATGATAATACAATAACTCTCAAAAACAACTAACTCTATAAATATCCTAAATTAAGTTAGATTTCACTATTTTATGATAATTGACCAAAATCCTGCCTCCATAACATATATAAATATATACATATCTATGTATAATTTTGATTTCGCCTTACTTAATACTCTACTTTTAAAAGACAGAATAGGGATGTTACCTTACACGAAAATAAATACAACTAATTTAAATTTCTATCTATTTACATTATAAACCTGATTAAACCATGCAAATTGAATTACGATTCTATATGATTAAATGAGGTGAGGTAAATACATATATATATTTTGGTATTCATTTAAATTTACATAGAAGTACTCAAATATACATATAAATAAACAAATGTATTTATTATGCAATCAACAGTTGTTCAAAGCAGCAACCGTACGTATATATATATTATTAATAAAAAACCAATGTGCAATCTAAATACAGGCTAGGGTGCGCTAGCTATAAGTCTGCGCACAACAACATAAGGATGTAGGTTGACACATAAAATGGGTTCATTAAAAAAGCTTAAGAAATTTTCAAGCAAATGCATTTGGTAGGTGTAAGGTAACCCTATTAACCTTGCCATTGTCCTCCCTATCTGCGCCAAAATGGGAGCTGGGAAAAAGGGAAACGGGACGCAAGGAAAAGGCACATGAACTGTTTAGCAGAGTGCCCTAAAGAATTGTGGTCTCATGGAATGCAATGATTGCATGATATGTACAAAATGGATTTTGCAAGGAAATTCTCAAAATCTTTGAATTAATGAAGCACCTTGCAACACATCCTAACATGGTAAGCTTTGCTTGTGTTCTAGGTGTGCGCAGCCAAATAGGTTGGGTGTATAAGGGCTGCACATACTTCACACCATGACAACCCTTATTGCATTACATATATCATTGATCACTAGGAGTGCATGGTTACCCTTCATGCCCGTAATGGCTATCTTGGAGACAACCTTAACCTTACTTCTAAGGTGCTAGTTAAACCTAGGCGGACTTATATGCAAAATGTGACATACAAACAAGGCACGATGCTATTTGACAAAATGCCACAAAGAAATGTGTTCTCATGATTAAAACGAATTTGAAAACTCGGCCCACATGGAAATTAACTAGCGGCAACACAAAAATAAATTCCTCAAATGCATATTAAACCAAAATGTTTACATAATTTATTTTTTTATCATGCAAATCAACGGAATAATGAAAATTTAAAATATAACCACCACCAACCGAAGGTCTTCTTGTGGCAACGGGAATTGGTGAGCTTTGTTTCAAAAATTCTTCCAACTGTAATATTCCTTTCACCTTTTACCAAGGGAATTTTTTTTTTTGAGTTCCTAGTCTTTTTTTATCTTCTTTGAATGATGCATTTTTACCGACATCCTCCAAAATAAATCCGAGAAGAGTCTCTATTGATTTTTGAGAAACTAAGGGACAGATGGGCAATACATGAAAATTCATTTTCCACCCGTTAATTCCCCATTCTCCCGTTTAACCACCTATTGGGTAATTTTTGCGTCTTAGAAAAATCATAAACCTACCACCACCGGGCTTTTAACTTTAATAATTTTTCAATTGTTATAGTTAATTTCACCTTCATTTTTTTAAATTATTTATCGGGTAAACACAACACCACATCACTAAATTAAATCAACTATTTGGGTCCCAAGAATTCTTTTAGATATAAATATATTTATATATATTTTAAAATTTACCGAATAAAGTAATTAACCAAATATTTATTTTTGAATTAATCCTTAATAACAATTAAATAAATAATTTTATTTAATTAAATAAACAATATTATTTAATTGCTAATTGAAAATTTAACAAAGCTGCAATTAAAATATTTTTCTATCTATAATTAAGAAAATTAAATATCGACAATTAAGATAATATTCTTTTAATTCTACAAACATAATTAAAAAATTTCAAACTAATTTAATATTTAATTAAATTCTTGGTAATTTCACAAATCACCTTACTAATTAAATTTAATACTTAATTAAATTAATTTCGACAATAATAATAACCCTCACTAAATAATGATAACACATCAAAATCAAACAATTAACATATCAAAATTAACGCTTAAAACGAATGACATAAGACAAAACGATACCAAACAAAACGAGGTACTAACGGATGACATCGTTAAACAACGACGAGACGATGGACATAGTTGGGGATACTTTCTTGTCAAATCCCTAAACCACATCATATCCATTGGGTATGTTGGGCACGCTTAGACTCGACTGTGCGGGTGGATTCGGTGCCTGGTACCTGTAGTCCTGCATAAAACCAAGTGTCAAAACAACATATAAATTCAATGCTAAACACATCGTGAGAGAGAATTACAGTGTAGTAGGGCACTCACGGATGAGTGATGCAACACCATCCCTCTCATCCGACTCTCATACAATAACACATCATCATAAATATCATGAAGCGAGCATTAATTAATTTACATAACCACACAATACCGCATAACCAAATACAGATGAACACCATGCATCATTATATCATCAACATCATAAAATAGTATCATGAGCATCCAAACGAAACACACAAGTCAAACAAGTGAAACAATCACCATCGTATTCTTGAGTATGCATCAAACATAAGTAGTATCCGAACAGAAACAACCACACACACAAAAAAGTATCATAGGAGTAACAGTAACATGAGAGGCACTACATCCCCCCCTAGAACTAGGCTTACTCCTAGAAGCCAGAAAACAAAAAGGGAAAAGTCTCTCAAATGCGAGATACATCCTCCTAATGCGACTGGTGATCCATCATAACATAACCATAAATCAATAATATCATGATCATCAGAGTAAGATAAACTGTCATCCAAACCAATCCAAAAAGGTAAAACAAGCACGAATAAGGTCTCAAGGTACATAATATATCATAATGAGTATTAGTGTAGTAAAAGCAACACGAGAAGCACTACATCAGTATCCTATATGGCAGAATTCCCACGGGCTCCCGAGTCAGCTACATGTCCACTCCCTATAGTCTCCATATTTGTGCCTTGATGCTCTACCCAACGGTCATCAGCTACTGCAATCGCTCTATGGAACCTGCTTGCATCATCCCTTATTGGCTCTAGACTTCCGGTCTTTGATTGAATTCAGGTGTGCTCCTCTTAGGACATTGTCTAGCTACATGGCCATGTTGGCCGCAAGAGAAACATCCTACATTTTTTCCATTTCCTCTACCTCGAGGAGGTGCACTAATCTACCGAAATTGACCCCTACTAGCTATAGTCTGAGTGCTATGAGTTGACTGGTCAAGTCGATAAAGCTGGGCTCACAACCAACTCCAGATTCTCCTAGACAAAAGACGACCACCAATCTGAACACCAATCATCCAAGTCTCATCCTCCAAACCACCACTAAGACTATGGAAGGTAGGAGAACGCTCCCTTAAGAGGTCCATCATAAGTCTCGCTACAACTGAAACACCTCTTCTCCTAGGGAACCTTTCTCTTTCCCTAACCATTTATTTATTGCTCTCCTATCTTGGGCCAAGTTAGCTAAGAATTTCCTCAAGAAAGGGACGTAATTGAGGGCCTAGGTGTTCCTCATGATCACCCTCATGGGAATTTAGAAAAGGAGTGCTCTGACAACCAACCCTACGATCACTTCCTTGACCTCTACCATGACCCCTATCAAGATCACGACCTCTAGGCATCATCCTACACAACACCATCATAGAACAAGTCTCAGATATTAGGCGAGAACAACAGAAGGGAAGGGAAAAAAATCTCAAGAATCTAAGTACTATATCCATGATTAACATGCTTTCTTCACATACACACAAACTCACATCACCAGGAATCACATCACAAGGCTACGCAAGGGTCCATCTAGACGCCAAAAAGCAACATACTAATCCATGAGCCAAGAGCCAATATCCATCTCACATAATCCATACCTCACACTCAGTGGCTTGATGGTGTTAGGCCACACACACATGGTGAGACCATCCAAGGAAGACCACAATGACCTATCTCTTGTTGTATAAGGTGGTTATCCTCCAAGAGATAGTCATCACACATAGGTGGGTAGTGGGTCCTAGTTGTATATCAACCTCACATACCCCCATCCTCAAGGTTCCCTATTCTACTTCCTCGTATACACTCACCAAGTCTACCTCATACGTCCTTGGAGAGGAATCACAATACAACACATGGCCGACCTCGAAAACAATAAGGATAAACTAGTTTAGCCACCAAAGTCAAATAAACATTGAATAAGATTCAATTTTAGCAATAAAGCAAGAAATGTGTGTAATGCCAACACTAAATCAAATGTAACCATGAGGGATACGAGTAAATAAGATCACAAAGTGTGGCTAAACCATTACAATCAAACATAAACAAAATGTTGGCCTTCATAGTCAATCAAAAATCATCAATAACCATATAGGAAGTCCTCAATCTTCTAAAGTGCACTGTACAATACTGCGTGACTAGATACTAGCCACCAAATGAGGAAGGAGGAAACATCGTCAGGCTATAATAGTAGCCCCATGTGGTGCGGAGTGAGTACACCATCCACATGTCTTAGAGTGTACTCTTTGGCTACACTTTTCCTTGTGTCGTCACACGACATGGTCATACGCCAACTAGAGAAGGCAGGCATTGGTCGTATTCTACATGGCAATGTGTTTGTGGCTCTATGAAAGTAGGCATGTGTAGAAAAAATCTTGCATAGCAATACCTCATGGAGAAGGCACACACAGGTACTCACTATAGCCAGAGGTATACATGGCTAAGACATACCTATATGCTAACCAACCCAAACACTGTCGAAATAAAACATGAATATCCCTCTACAAGTGTGTGAGGCCCCATCACGCTCATCACACAAGTAGGCTATCATAACACAATCTCATAGTGCACCTTCATGTGTCTATGCATGTGGCATCATTTCCTTGAGCCTAGCTCGCTACCATTAGCAACACGACATCATCACCAACATTGTGTCAGAACATCAATGGGGTGTGGCATCATATCCATTGCATCATGTCGAAACCCATGCGGATACAATGTATACAATACATATATGAGTATATCAATATGGGGCTACTTGAGCTTCACCTCTCATATGGATGATGTTGACTCGCTAATGCCAGCTCAACATCCCTATGGACAACTAGGCATAAACTAACAAACCAATGTTGTTGTACTCAAAACAATGGGGTTTAGGCTAGCACATATGGATCAAGTACCTTGATCCATCGTAAGGGGAAGTAGTGAGTATGTTTTCTCGGGATCAATTGAGCTAAGACCACTCTACGTTGCAATGTGCATACGCTACACACTTTTCCCAAGAAAATTTGTGGCTACTACTACCCCTTCACGGATTGAGGGGCTAGAGAACCAAAAGAAAAGAATCTATGAAACTACCTTTTGGCTACTCTTATATATATATAGATTTTCAACCACACGCGGGTTGGATCTCAATCAGGTAACAAACATTCAAACACACATAATGGAATGGTTAATCCCACACCAAATACAACATACTTCGTATGGATGGGTACACCGTATCACCATCCCATGGGCCCACAAAGCAAGTACGGGGTATTCACAACACTCAACCAATGCACAGTTACTGGTTTCTCACATTTACAGGGGGGGAAATACAAATACATACACAATTCCATAAGTACACTTATTTCCATCAACGATGTGATTCATATCATTACATCCTTTCCACAACCCTTTATCAATTCTTCTTTCACTCTACTCTTTTCCATAGATCACATGATGCTAAATGTCAATGCCATGATCATTGTGATTACTTAACAACTTCACTTAAAAAATTCACTAGGACAACATAATGGGCTCATATGAAACCAGAGTGCCTAATGTATGAACCTAGGCTTTGATACCAAGTTGTTTGACGCCCCGCCGTGTGAACCCCAAAGGACAACAAAGATACTGCACTAATTTATTTTTTTGAAAGAGAAACATTGCATAAGATGAATATGTACATACATTACATGAAGAGAAACTATGCATTTACAACATCATCTACGTCCTCTGGGTACACGGGTTGGCATTACGAAATCTAAACTTTTACTAAAATGAAAGCGAATGAAATCCAAAATTACATAATGATGACACACAACCATCCATGATCAATAGAGAGGAAAACGATACATCATTTTATTACAATTCAATTCATAGTTCCATAATACAATTGTGAAGCATATTTCCACAGATGCAACACATCATGGATACGATAGTACATTACATAATGCTTCCCTTATATCAACGGGAAGAGTACATCGAGTACAAGAATGATACATCAATGAAGAATAAGGTACAAAATGAGGACTAGTCTTCAACCAAGTGGAGCTCTAGAGACTATGCATCTACTTCTGCATCACAAACACAACTTGGGAACCCAATGGGTGCATAGCACATTCCACCCAACCATGTGGACCTGAAGGCCCACCCCCCATGCTAGGAGTTGACAAGAAAGATCCATGACAAAAGCATATGAACAAAACGACCACAAGGTGAAACCACAAGAGCAACCAAAACATAACAAACAATAATCTCAATGACTACATACAAGGTGACTGCTTCCAGAATCATACAAAGGGAAAAGCAAGGGATACTATAACACCAATATTCATATACTCCCAACTAAAGGGTACGCAAATACTTGGGTTCCCAAAGAAACTCACATCATGGCTTGGCTTATAAACTCATCAAAACAGAAAATAATTCAATGGAGAATACAATCGATCATGAGAACATAAAAATCAATCTTTCATCTCCCAACACAATTCCATGTAACGAAACTTAAAAGCATATTTGATACTCCACTTGTGCATTCCCATTCAATTTGAAAAATAAACTAACTCAATAAGAACATGAAAGGATTATTTATTGAATAATGATCTAACTTCAATGTTCAATTTTTAAATCATAAAACTCAATTGAATCAAGTCTCACCTAGTAATTTTTAGATTATTAAATTTTATTTTATTTACACCTCTATATTGAAAACCTTTAATTAAAATAAAGAACTATGACAAAGAACTATGACAGCCTATAGTATGTAACCCATCATATTTCTCTTAATTTATGATTCCTAGCATATGCATTTGTTTATTTCAAAATAATTAAAATTAAATATAACCTATACATTTGTTAGTTCAAAATAATAAATTAACTTCAAATAAATAAACTTAATCAAAATATAACATTTACATTTGTTGACTTCAAACTAAATAAATCTAATTTAAATCCAACATAGACGTTTTATACGCAAATCACCAATCTAATAGTGAAGGAATTTGTAAATAACTTTAACTTTAAATATCTTGAAAATAAATCTAATTTTTAAATGCACTTGAAATAAATCTAATTTTTAAATGTACAAAAAAAGAAGTACAGACTACAGTAACTTACAAGATAATGAAATTACCCATATCTAATTTTAAATACATTTGAAAATAAATCTAACTTATATATACTTGAAAATAAATCTAGTTTTAAATACATTTGAAAATAAATCTAATTTTAAATATACTTAAAAATAAATTACTGATTACAATAACTTACAAAATAATGAAATTGCCCATATCTAATTTTTAAATACACTCGAAAATAAATCTAACTTTAAGTATACTTGAAAATAAATCTAGTTTTAAATACATTTGAAAATAAATCTAATTTTAAATAAATCTAATTTTTAAATCCCCAGACCAATATTCACAATACTGATTTACACCCCCATATCCAATATGATAATTAACCTATCTAGATAAAAACATACATAGATACATAGATTCATTACATAATAATACAGTAACTCTTGAAAACAACTAACTCTATAAATATCCTAAATTAAGTTAGATTTCACTATTTTATGATAATTGACCAAAATCCCGACTCAATAACATATATAAATATATACTTATATATGTATAATTTTGATTTTCCCTTACTTAATACTCTACTTTTAAAATACAGAATAGGGATGTTACCTTACACGGAAATAAATACAACTAATTTAAATTTCTATCTATTTACATTATAAACTCGATTAAACCATGCAAATTGAATTACGATTCTATATGATTAAATGAGGCGAGGTAAATACATATATATTGGTATTCGTTTAAATATAACTCTGTTTAAATTTACATAGAAGTACTCAAATATACATATAAATAAACAAATGTATTTATTATGCAATCAACAATTGTTCAAAACAGCAACCGTACACACACACACACACAGACACACAGACACACATATATATTATTAAATAAAAAGCCAATGTGCAATCTAAATACAGGCTAGGGCGCACCAACTATAAGTCTGCACATAGCAGCATAAGGACGTAGGTGGACACATAAAATGAGTTCGTTAAAAAGGCTTAAGAAACTTTCAAGCAAATGCATTTGGCAGGTGTAAGGTAACCCTATTAACCTTGCCATCGTCCACCCTATCTGCGCCAAAATGGGAGCTGGGAAAAAGGGAAATAGGATGCAAGGAAAAGGAACATGAACGGTTTGGAAGAGTGCCCTAAAGAATTGTGGTCTCATGGAATGCAATGATTACAAGATATGCACAAAATGGATTTTGCAAGGAAATTCTCAAAATATTTGAATTAATGAAGCACCTTGCAACACATCCTAATGCGGTAAGCTTTGCTTGTGTTCTAGGTGCGCACAGCCAAACAGGTTGGGTGGACAAGGGTTGCACATTTTTCAGACCACAACAACCCTTATTGCATTACATATATCACTGATCACTAGGAGTGCATGGTTATCCTTCATGCCCGTAATGGCTATCTTGGAGACAACCTTAACCTTACTTCTAAGGTACCAGTTAAACCTAGGCGAACTTGTATGCAAAGTGTGACATACAGACAAGGCACGATGTTGTTTGAAAGAATGCCACAAAGAAATCTGTTCTCATGATTAAAATGAATTTGAAAAATCAACCCACATGGAAATTAAGTGGCGACAACACAAAAATAAATTCCTCAAATGCATATTAAACCAAACTGTTTACACAAGATTATTTTTTTATCATGCAAATCAATGGAATAATGAAAATTTAAAATATAACCACCACCAACCCGAAGGTCTTCTTGTGGCAACGGGAATTGGCAAGCTCCATTTCAAAATTTCTTCCAACTGTAATATTCCTTTCACCTTTTACCAGGGTAAATTTTCTTTTCTGAGTTCCTAGTCTTTTTTTTATCTTCTCCGAATGATGCATTTTTACCCAAATCCCTCAAAATAAATCCAGGAAGAGTCTCTATTAATTTTTGAGAAACTACGGGACAGATGGGCAATACATGAAAATTCATTTTCCACCCGTCAATTCCTCATTCTCCCGTTTAACCACCTGTTGGGTAATTTTTACGTTTTAGAAAAAACATAAACCTACCACCACTAGGCTTTTAACTTTAATAATTTTCAATTGTTATAGTTAATTTCACCTTCATTTTTTTAATACTTTATCGGGTAAACATAACACCACATCATTAAATTAAATCAACTATTTGGGTCCTGATAATTCTTTTAGATATAAATATATTTATATATATTTTAAAATTTACTGAATAAATTAATTAACCAAATATTTATTTTTGAATTAATTTTGTGACACCCCTCTGATTTGTTATATTTTCTTTGACAACTCCGATACTTTGTTAGATCTTATTTTATGTTATTGTTATTCTATCGCTGACAGTGGAGCGATGATAGACTATATGGATGTGATGATACATTATATGCATGGTGATTATGTTTAATATGCTTTATGTTTGCATAGATGCTTAGTTGTGATGATATTGCTATATATGCTCATTGTAGTTTAATTGATATATTATCTCATCAGTTGATGTGACATTGTATTGGTGAAGAGAACGGTGTTGCATCACTCACTTGTGAGTGCCCTGTGATTTCCGTGATTCTCTCTCCACGTGTGTATGAATTATTATCTGTATACATGTACGACATTTGCTTTGGTTGTAGGTTTGCAGGTACAAGACAACAACTTCACCTGGTTTCACAGGTCTGAGCATGTCCACTACTCAATAGTAATGTTGATTGGGAGATAGTAACTGGTTAACCTTGTCAAACCTTTACCCTAGCAAAGTGTGTCGTCAGTCCGTGTGTTGGTCATGTTCCTTATCCATGTTGGTCTTGGTATTGTATTTATCGTGCAAGTTTAAATTGTAAGGATTAAATTATATGTTGTGATTAAGTATTTAATTAGTATGGAAATCTTGGTATAAATAAATTAATTAATTAATTTAAAGTTATATTATAAATTAGTTTTAATTACTAAATTAATTGGGAATTAAAATAATTAAGTTATTTAATTGTAAATTGGATTAAATAAATTGTTTTTAATTTTAAATGCATATTTGGGAAAAGATCTTAGAAATATCTTGGTTTGTTAAAGAAGAGATATTTGTTGTGTGAACTGGAAGTTAGAAGGGTTTGTTTTCTAATTGTCTTAAAATTGATTTATGGAGAGATTGATTGAAATTGGTGAGAAAAGAGGAAGTTATTTTCACGGAAAAAAAGACAGAGGTTTTTGGGGAATGGAAGAATTGTTTTGTGGTTTGAAGAAATTGTAAATCTTAGAAGCTCTCTGATAATTTTAGGAATTTAGTTTGTTGTATTCTTGGCTGTGGATTATTTCTGTTCTCCAAGAAGTGGCAATTCTTCTAGAATAAGCTTTGGAAGCTTTGGCAAATTGAAGATTAAAGGGAAGCTCGACATCAATCTCTGAATCGTGCGATCTTCTGGAACAGGTTTTTTATTACTTTGTTAATTTTAATTTGAAAGAGAAAAGTTAAGTTATTATTGTATAGCAAATTGGAAAAGTTTAGAAGAGGATCTATTTCATTTTAGAAGCTTTTGTTTTTGAAAGAAATTGTCGTGATTGTTACAGCCTCTGTAGAAAAATAATTTAGATCCCCTGTGTAAATTGATTATTGTAATAGATTTATACAAAAGGAAATTATAGTGGAACTATTGAGCCTTTGTTGAATTTAAATCAAAGCTTAGAAAACCTCTTTCGTGAAAATTGTATTTATTCTTCTGTACAAAATCTCTGGTTTTAAAAAAAATTTGATTATTTGGAACATTCTTGTAAATTTTGTTATGTATATATATATATATGGTTGTGAATTTTAGATATAGTACTGAATTATGAAAATTCTCTATTGAATTTTATTTTGATGGGATTGTGAAATCGTTCGTATGGTGATTTATTAAATCGCTGTAAATTTTAAAAAAAGGAGAAGTATTGGGGGCACAGGGGCTACTTCCACAGCCACCCATAAGGGGGACAGCTGTGGAGGCAGCCGGCGCCGCCTTCACAGGTAGCACACAGGCTGCCCACATAGCCGTGCTTCCTTAGGGGGTTTGGTTGTGTGAACAACTCCCTTCCTCTGTGAATGATGCGTCGACGATTTTCTGTTTAATCTATTTTTTTATTTAAAATTATTGTTATATAATTTATATATGATATGTATGGTATATGTTATATATTTTTAATATATAATATATATTATATATAGATATATTTTATTATAGTTGGGATTTGTTATGTATTTTTCTAATACATATATATATATACATATGAATTGAGGATATATTATTTAAAAATGTTTGTTTTTAAATGAAATTTTGGAAATGAATAATTGGATTATTTAATTAGAAATATATATTTATATATATATATGTTTTTGGAATATGCATATTTATTTAACAAGGATATTTAGTTAGATGGATTTTATGGTTTAGTGCATGCAAGCACGAGTAGTTGAATTTAAATGATTAATTATTTTAATTGTGAAATTGAGTTAGATATTATGTGTGGTTGTGAAACTGTAGTAAACTTTTGATATAATTTCGTTGTTGATTATTAATGGGAATTATGTTTTGAATAATGCATTTTAGTGTGAGATATTGTTCTATTGGATTTAGGAAATCCGAATAGTAGTGCTTTTAATTACATGAGATTGTTTATTTTAATTTCTAGTATTTTTGTAATTGGGTACTATGGGGAATATTTGTTGTAGAGAAAATATAAGTCTTCTAGATTGTAATTGTGAAAGGGTTGTCATTTCTGTTATTCACCCTTGTGATTTCCTTGGGTAGTGCACGTAGTTGGATTCAGTATTGGACATCCGTAGGGATGTGTTATCTCTTGTGTTATGTTATTATTAGTTTGTACACTATCTACCCTTGGGTGTGTAATGATTTATTGTGTTGTCGATAGGGGAGTGGCTTTCAACGGGGGTCGGGACACAAAGTGGTCCAAGGATAACTTGTGTGGAAGTTAGTGTAATCAATGGAAATTAAATAACCTACATTAGGGGAATGGGTAGTTAACATATTTAACTTGATAATTATCCTTGCTCATTGGCTCAAGGGCTTGTGTTAGACTTGATATGAGTCAGGAAGGCCTGGAATGGAAAGATCGTTATCTTGTATTCTCGAAAGATAATCAATTTCGCACTAGTGTGCATGTGGGGCCGAAGTTTGTGAGAGGTTACCAGGATAACCCAAGATGGGGGCTGAGACCTAGGAAGATCTCCTTAGGATAACCAATGCAACCTTTGTGATGACACTCCTCCTATGACAATAGTCGATTGTATTGTACAATGGTTGTACTTGATTTTGTGATTCTGGAAGCAATGTAACCCTATGTTTTGTATTTACTAGTACTGTGTGGTTTTGTACCTTGCTTGTGTCTAGAGGTAGTAGGTTAGTCTTGGTTACCTGTTACTATCTCCTAGCATGGGGGTTGGTCCTACGGGTACCACATGGCTGGGTGGCGTGCACCTTTCTCTATTGGGTTTCTCTTCATGTTCATGATGGCGGGATCTTCTAGTTCGAGGAGCTCATGTGTTTCTATGGATTTGTACTTCTCTTATATTCATTGTAATAGTGGACACTATATATTGTATTCCTTATTTGTAATCAAGAAGGATTCCTTGTGTTGTAATTGTAACATTATGTATGATCTATTCATCGTTGGATTAAATGGTATATATTGTTTATATGGTGTTGTATCTTTGGAAATATGTTCATTACATTTCTTTGTGTTAGATTTATTATGAAATGGTGAATGCTTTGTTGTATGTTGTTATCATGAGTTAATTTCATATACTATGTTTTAGAGTAATTTTGCAAGTTTTGAAATTCACATGTAGACGTGTTGCGCGGCCTAGAGGATGTATGTGTTAGAGTAGTTTACTTCACTTGTCATTGTTACTCTTTTTAAGAAAAAAATTAGTTGTGCTTTCGCAGTGTTGCATCATCCTCTAGGTTGCGGGATGGGGTTTTAAAAATTCTTAATAACAATTAAATAAACAATATTATTTAATTGCTAATTGAAAATTTAACAAAGCTGCGATTAAAATATTTTTCTATCTATAATTAAGAAAATCAAATATCGATAATTAAGATAATATTCTTTTAATTCTACAAACATAATTTAAAATTTTCAAACTAATTTAATATTTAATTAAATTCTTGGTAATTTCACAAATCACCTTACTAATTAAATTTAATGATTAATTAAATTAATTCCGACAATAATAATAACCCTCACTAAATAATGATAACGCATCAGAATCAAACAATTAACATATCAAAATTAACACTTAAAACAAACGACATAAGACAAAACGATACCATACAAAACGGGGTATTGACAGATGACATCGTCAAACAACGACGGGATGAAAAACATGGACGGGGATACTTTCTTGTCAAATCCCTAAACCACATCATATCCATTGGGTATGTTGGGCACGCTCAAACCCAACGGTGCGGGTGGAGTCGGTGCCCAATACTTGCAGTCCTGCATAAAACCAAGTGTCGAAACAACATATAAATTTAATGCTAAACACATCATGAGAGAGAATTATAGTGTCGCAGGGCGCTCACGGATGAGTGATGCAACACTGTCCCTCTCAGCCGAATCTCATACAATAACACATCATCATAAATATCATGAAGTGAGCATTAATTAATTTACGTAAACACACAATACCGCATAACCAGATAAAGATGAACACCATGCATCATTATATCATCAACATCATAAAACATTATCATGAGCATCCAAATGAAACACACAAGTCAAACAGGAAAAACAATCACCATTGTAGTCTTGAGTATGCATCAAACATAAGTAGTATCCAAACAGAAACAACCACACACATAGAAAAGTATCATAGGAGTAACAATAACATGAGAGGCACTACATTATCCATAACTGTATGATTGATGTGGAAGAAAGTAGCTTTATGATTCCTACGTAAATAGTAGATAAGCTTTGACTATCATAGGAGCCTCTTACCAAGGGAGTAGTCTTGTTGGATGGGACAACCATAAACACAATTGGGATAATCAAAATTTTGAGCCTTACTTTGCATGCTTGCTCAAAATTCTCCATACCATAAGATATACATGTCATAGATTTACCACCATATTTTTCCATATGCCTTTTTGGAGACTTCACTGCAAAATTGTGGGGCTACTTATCTTCTAATTGGTCACACCTATTTTTTAGAACAAGATATGGCACTAGGGTGACTATAAAATGAAAACCTATAAAAAAATACCATATAGAACCATACCATATAGAACCATATGTTCCTAGTGTTGTCAATGTAAATTTTACCATCCATGAACAAGAGAAACAACCTGTTATCCAAGATCCCAACACTCTTATAGAATGCATATGTGATTTATTTTTTAGATGAGTGAATAGTTGAGAATCATAAATTTGATTCATTCAAACACGTGTAAGATGCAGGGTTGGGTATTCATATGATCCATGAACAAGACCTTCCTATCCCTAACCTTGTAAAAGATGATAAATAACAACATGAATATCAGTCTAATGAAATTTAGAAACTATATTTTGATGGTTCAAGAAGTAAAATTGGTGCTAGTAGAGGGGAAATACTTATGTCTCCTAAAGGTGAGAGGTATTACTCAATTTTCAAATTTGATTTTAGTTGCACTAAAAATATAACAAAGTATGAGGCGGTTATTCATGGCCTAGAATGGGCTAGGAAAAATATAATCAGATGCTTGCAAGTGTTTGGAGACAGTGAGTTCATTGTGAATCAAGTGAGAACTAAATGTCACAAAAAATGATTTTCTCAAGTCTTATAGACATGGAGTTTGCAATGTTATTAAGGAGTTTGATATATTTAACTTGTTGTCCATATCTAGAAATGAAAAAAAAAATGTTTATAGGTTGGCTGCAATGGGAGCACAATATGACATTCCAAGTGATATCAACAATAATAAGGTACAACAATATGTCAAATTAGTTGTAAGGCCTTCAATCCCAAATAATCAAGCACATTGATAAGTGTTTGATAGTGATAGGAAAATTATAATTTTTTTGATTGAAGAAGCTGAGTTTTCAGCTATTAACCAAGAAAAATTGTAGCAACAATATGGGGAGAAAATAATACAGTGAAAATCTAACAAATTTCCAAAAGGATTGGTCTACTTAGAATCTATTTTTAGTTTTTATGATCAATCCAAAAAGGGAAAAATCAACATGCAGGTCAAACATGATCATTATAATTAGGTAAGCATTTTCAAAGATAAGGTTTTGAAATCTAGAAAGATATGCACAATAGAAGAAAGGCTTACTTTTGTTAAGCTATGTCAAGAGTATGATGACATTTTTTCTTGGAAACACAATGACTTGAAAGGGTAAAATTTCCCAACATACTATTGAGATAGAACCCAATGCCAAATCTTTAAGGAAAAATAATAGACCATTAAACCCCAAATTAGAGCCACTCATGAAAACAGAGTTGACCAAGTTGATAAAATGAAACATCGTTTCTCCTATCAAGCATACCTCTTAGGTATCCAACTTAGTTCCTGATAGGAAGAAGAATGGATAAATAACACTATGTTTAGATTTTAGAGACCTGAATAGAGCCTCACTCAAAGACCACTACCTATTGCCTTTATGGAGAAAATTTTGATTTTCATTGTTAGATGGTTATTCTTGTGATAATCAAGTTTTAGTGAAGTATAAGACCAGTATAAAGAAACTTTCACTACCAAGTGGGGTACAATGGCATAAAAAAAGATTCCCTTTGGTTTGTCAAATGTTGGGGCAACATTCCAAAGGGCCATGGACATGGAATTTTAGGGGTTAATGAATAAAATTGTGTTGGTTTATCTTGATGATATGACTATTTTTCTAAGGATGCTAATGAACATTTCACTCACCTAAATAAAGTGTTTGACAAGTGTAGGCAGTATGGTATTTCACTTAACCCCAAAAAGTGTAATTTTGTTGTTGATGAAGGTAAGTTTCTTGGTTATGTGGTGTCCAAACATGGTATTACAATTGATCCTAAAAGGGTGAGTACTATTTTATCTTTTCCTTTACCAAATCATAAAAAAGGGTTGCAAATTTTCATAGGAAGAATCATTTTTTTTAGGTTTATACGAAATACTTTTGATCTTTTAAAACCACTAACATCCATGTTAAAGAAAGATATAGTTTTTGAATGGAAAAAGGAAGGCAAAAAAAGATTTGAAGGAATAAAATAAGCTTTAGCAACAACACCTACCCTCTTAAACCCTATTTTTTCTAAATTTTTTACCTTGTATGCTTATGGAAATGTTGGCACTATGTCATCTATGTTAGTGCAGAAAAATGATGAGGATTTGGGGCAGCGAATAGCCTTCTTTAATAAAGACTTGAAAGAGTATGAGCAAATGTAAAAAAAATTTAAAAGAATGTTCTTGTTGTTGTTAAGATCCTAAATAATTTTAGACATTTGATCTCAAACAACAATGTTTACGTAATGGTTGCTCATCCTAGTGTCAAGGAATTTTTTTAGCAAGGATTTGAATGAAAAGAGGGCAGGTTCGATTACCAAGGTTATGGAGTATGATGTAGAAATAAAGGTGAAAAAGTTGGTAAGAGGGAAAGGCTTGTGTGAACAGCTAGTTAGTGATACAAAAGATAACAAAGAAGAGGTTAAAGAGGTTGTCCTAGTCATTCAAGAAGACTCAAACAATTGCACACACTCCTCTAAGTTGGGTACAAGACATGAATTATTTCCTCCAAACAAGTGAATGTCCACAGGGAATGGATAGGGCTAAAATAAGGTACTTTAGGCTGAAATATATCCCATATGTACTCTTTAATGACATACTTTTCAAGAAGTATTTCAATGGTGTGTTACTTAGATGTATTGATGTTTACCAAATTGACAAAGTTTTGCAAGAATTTCATGATGGAGCAACTAGTGGACACCTTGCACCAATAGAAACAACACTAAAGATAATATTGGCCTATTTTATTTAAGGATGCACATGCATGGGTAAGGAAATATAAAAAATGTGACTTTTTCTCAGGTAAGGAAAAGTTAGCAGCTCTACCCTTACAACTTATTCAAGTTGAACAACCCTTCATGAAGTGGGGTGTTGACTTTATTGAATCCATTAATCCACCTTATAGTGCAATTAATAAGTGGGTTCTGACTACTATTGACTATTTTACTAGGTGGATTGAAGCTATAGCATTAAAAGAAGCCAATGAGGGTTTTTTCCTAAACTTTTATGAAAATTTATTGACAAGATTTGATGTTCCTGATTCTATTATTTTTTATAATACCTTCATTTTTGTGGGTACAAGCATAAGTGAATGGGGTGTGAAGAATGGTATCTTCTTGAACACATCTTTAAACTATTACCCTCAAGGAAATGGAATAGATAAGTCCATAAATAAAAAATTGATTAGGATTATCAAGAGAACCATTGAAGGTAATAAGAGGGAATGGCATACAAAATTGAAATCAACTCTATGGTATAATAGGATTACCCCTAAAATTTCAATTGGAAACTCCCCATACATGTTGACTTATGGTAAAGAGATAATATTACCTATCTCACTTGATTTTCTAGCTCTTGATTTGGTCAAACAACTTGAAATGTAGAGGAGGATCCAATGGTACTAAGGTTAGCACAATTGGTTGAGTTGGAGGAAGTTAGAGATCAAGCCCTGAAAACAATGGAGATGTACCAAGAATAGGTAAAATTTTCTTTCAAAAAGAGGGAAGCTCCTAGAGTCTTCAAAGAAGGTGATGTGATCCTAAAGTGGGATGAATTGAAGAGTAGGCCTGGGAAAAATTGTAAGTTTGATTCATTTTGGAGTGGGCCATATATATTTTATGAGTGGAAACAACATAATTATTTTCATTTGTCTAAGCTAGATAGTTTATTTCTTGCTAACAAGTGTTGTTGCACAATATTTTAGGCGTCCTTGCTTTAAGTGTTCATGCACTGTAATTTTCTTTTCCATTAGGAAAATTGCAATTTTGGTTTTGTTTAGGTTTCTAGTTAGTAGTTTCAAGGTATTAATACCTAGCAGCTAGGTCTAGTTATAATTTTGTTACAGGTCTTCTTGAATATTTTTCCCAATGGATGGTTTGAGGTAGTTGGTCCAATAAGTTTGAGAAAGAAGAACATCTGTAGAGGTTACCAAAGATGTTAATACTTTTGGTCTCACTTTGGTGCCAAGGAAATAGTAAAAAACAAAGCAAATTTATCTTTTATTTTTTTATTAAGTCTCCAAAATCTACACCGAAAGCTCCTTTTAGGGGTTTTAGGTGCCAAAGCAAAGAAAGGAAAAAAAGAAAAAAGAAAAGTTAAAGGGGACTCTGATTATTTTCACTAATTTTCCAAGTTGATTTTCCTTCTTGAAGATTTAGGGCATGTAGCACAGAAGAATAAGTGTTTTTTGCTATTTGGCATGGAATAATTCCAAGGAAGCTCATGGAGCAACATGAGACTAGCAATTAGTTTTTCAAATTTTCATCCATGTTGGGGAAAAAGGCACTTGGTTATATTTATACTTCCAATTCACCATTTCTACAACTTCATATGGCAGCTAGGATAGCTATGTGACAGCATAGAGGAATACCAGCTCGAGTAGATAGTTGGAGGAGCCACAAAAGTAGTGATATTCAACTCATGCAAGACCATGTACAAGGAAATCAAAAGAAAGGACAAGTTTTTTATTTCTCCTTCATAAAACCTTCACAATCTTGTGAAAAAGATCCATATTCACCATCTGGAACATTATTTTTTCTCTCCACCTTCTTATGTGTATTTTTGTTGAGATTTTCATGCTAGTTCCTATGTACATTCATGAAGAAGATGGTCAATGTTTTGTAGTGGTTATATGAATTACCAAATGTTCACATGGATGGCCTCATTTTATACTTTGGAGCTTGGTTTAGTGTTGTCCTCATTGTAGGAAAGTCATGCGAATTTTCAATGCCTCTATCATTGTTGAAACCTTACCAGAAAATATTTGTCAAGATTTCATGTACCCTTCATATACACTTCGTACCTATTCAAGAATCAATGAAATTGTTTTTGTCTTGAAATTTATTGTTTAAATTTTAGATTTGGATGTTTTAGATTATATATTCATGATCTCTATGGTGTTTTCTCATGGAACATGTTGTAAAATGGTTAGCCTTTGTTATAGAGAGTTTTCAAGGGATTACTCTTCAAGAGTCAATGTCAAAGTGAGAGGATAAGGGTTTTGTTCTCAGAGTTATAAAGAGTGTAATACATTTATAAATAGATATCTTTTGTTTGGAATTGGACTATGTAACATGATATATTGAACTTTAATATCATAGCCATCAATAGAAGATGATCAATGATGAGTGATAGTTTATAAAAGATATGGGAGATGATTGAGTTTATTATTCATATCTACGGGAATCCATAAGTGACACTCATGAATGGATTAGTCAAAAATTAAATATGGATAGTGGTAAAAGGCTCATCAAACCTTAAGAGTATCCTGGACAAATTACAAGAACATTTCAGACATGTCCATGACAAGAGATCATGTAAATAATACCATGACCATGATAAATGATAGAGGATGACTAAATAGACCTATGGAGAAATAATGAATAGATAATGATAGTGTTTAGGCGAGTTATTCATGAAGACAAAAGATCAAAAGGGTAGTTTAGATGTTGACAATATAGCAAGATATAAACCCTATGACCTATACAAACCATATGATGATAGTGTCACCAAATAGGGACTATCATAATATAATCCAAAGGCTAGCCATAATTATTGATTAGTTTGAGCCTTTGAAATGATGGTGAGAGTGATCTTGACAGTGCAAGTTGCATGATAGACAAAAGAAAGAGCTTCAATAGTCAATAATGCTAAAAGAGCTTAGGGATAGTCAATAGCATGGATAGTGGTTTATATGACATTTTTGACAAAAAACAATGATATGAAGGAAAAAGCGGAGATAAAATATGATATTAATATTTCATCATAAAAGAAGGTGTCAATGAAGAAAGTAGAAACCAAGGGATAAAGACAGTTAGAGATTTGTGTTGGTATGGAAATTCTAAGACAATACACTCTATACAAGAAGGTGCTAAGATGATTCACCAATAGCATACGTATCTATCATGTGAAACCTATCAAATTAAAGCCTAAAATGTAAATGCCTTTCAAGAAGAAAGTTGGAACTAGTTATTTGGAGTTGTTTCTTTATTTCTCCATAACCTTGATGCTGCATTAAAACCATGAATGGGTTGCATGAAACTTATGAAGAACTTTTGTCAAGTTATGGGAGAGAAATTTGAGTAGTGTAAAGGGTAGTTTGTGATAAAATGCAAAGTGACAATCCTTTCATCCACAATCTTAAAAAATTGAAAGAATATTTTACCCTTTAAATGATATTAGTCATTAATATAAGACAATTATGATGACAATGTTGTGATGGCAACATGACCTATTAGAGAAAGTTTTCAAGGGTTCATAATATTATGAAAGACAGTCATCATGAAGACCCATAGAGAGAAGATTTTAATGATAGTCTTTAAAGGTTTGTATGTTATGATAGTCCACAATGGACAAAGACAAGATAAAATCTTGTGAAGGTCTGAGAAAATAGTGATATTATAGAGAAGACCTATGGTGAGTAGCCTATCAAGATAGAGAGCAAAGAACTTTAATGAAAATCCATAATGGTAATTAGAAGGACAACAAAGATCAAGTCCTACAATGCATAGTTTAGTCACCATAAGAAATGACAATAGTGAGGGATATGTTCTAACTAAATACAATAACCTTTGTGTTCAAGAAGATTTCAAATAGTGTAGGACAATTCATACATGGATAATCGAAGGGACTTTACAACCTTTGAGAGTTCCCTTGGTATTTTTGAAGAAATGACCTATTGAAAGAAGGTAGATCTCAAACCCATATGGAAGTCCTCAAGTTCTATGAGGTAAAATCATAAGTAATAGTCTAAGAGTTGGTAACTTTATCTTAAAATCTTGTAAAAAAGGCTTGAAAGTAAAAAGAGGATATAGTCCATGAGAAATAAGGTGCAAGGCATAACAATGTCATCAAAAGTATTGTCATAGTATAGTTTAGAGGACAGGACAAAGGATATTTTAAGAAAGGTACAATCAAACATATGACTACAATCATGTCCTAGGAATAGAGGCCTAATCACAAAAGAGATGACAAACCTAATTCAAAAAATACCTTTGACAAAGAGACATTATTTATGGGGGTTGAAATGACAAGTGCACTTTTCATTGTTTATATGTCATTGGCCAAGCTTTGTAGGGTTTTGTGCCTATGATATCAATGATAAGTTTAGTATTTTCTTAATAAGAAAACATAACAATAAAAGTTGGAGATGATAGGGTTTGTGTGAAGGATGAAAGAAAATATATTATAGAGAGATAAAAGGATTGTAGGTTTGTAGAAAGTATTAAATAGACCCAACATGGCTAGAGAATCATATAGAAAAGTAGACAACGTTTACATGTTTGGTGACAGTAAGAATATATGAAGGTAGTCAAATGGGTAAGGATAAATGAAGACCTATTAGATAAATTCCAAAAATATAGATACAGACAAAATTTCCTAAGGACTTGATGATAGTGAATGAAGGTAAAATGTCCATAATAATGGTAAAGATAAGAGGTTTATATGACATGGAATACAAGTCAATTAATGATGATATCAAATTAAATAATGTCACATATATCATTGAAGGCATATGCACCAAAGTGATAGAATAGTCCTCAAAGATGCAATGGTGAGAGCCAAGTGTAACATCCAAACAAGTAAACAAAAATAATCACATGTGGAAAAATTTAAAAGATAAAACCCTTGGAACATATGGGTCTATGAAAATAGCACCATGAGACAATGACAAATTGATAAAGGCAAAGACATGATAGTTCCATATAAAAGGATAGTTTGAAGACTTATTAACAGTGGTAGACCAAAGATTTAAGGTGGTAATGATGTCAGGGAAATAGGGAAAACTTTAAGAAACTCCCCCCTCGGCGAAGGTGTAAAATCCTAGCGAATCTTGTATACTTCTCAATAAAAATATTAATTTTAGTGGCGATTTTTTTTCATTTTTCGTGAAAAAAAAATGTCCATTAGCGAATCTTTTCTAATCGCTAGAAGTCTGTGGAAAATCCTAGCAAAATGCAAATTTTTTAAAACCACTAAAATTTTTCCATTGGCGATTAAAATCTATTTTCAAACCAATAAAATATTTGATTGGCAAATTAAACCTGTTTTCAAACCAAAAATAATAATTTTGTTGACGATTAAAACTTTTTTTCAAACTAAAAAATAAAATCCATTGGCGAATTAAACCTATTTTCAAATGATTAAGAAATTTTTTTTGGTGAATTAAACATTGTTTAGTAAGCGAAGGAGGCGTGGAAGTTTTCGTAAGAAGTGAAGCATTGATGAAGCTTTTTTGTCAGCCCTGGACATACGTTTGGGAATAGGCATTAATAGAGATGGCTGGAAAATTGAGATGTACTAAAGACACACATCTCATGTAGTCGGTTGGTGGTGGGTGGTTTTTTGGAAGCTAGTGAACCAAAGAAACAATGGTGTTCAGTTTCACCTTGACATCGCAGAGGAAGTTGGACCCTTTTGTTGGCAAAGTGTCTGTGAAGTGGCTGCAGGGTTTATTTCTCTTCAAGGATGTGTAGGTGGTGCAAGCAGTTCAATTTATTTTGGGTAATGGATTTGAAAAATTAAAGCACAGATACAGGACCAATATGGATATTTATTCATTGGTCATGGCTTAGGGTTTGGACTTAGGAGAGCCAGTGGATATAGTGAGGAAAGTTAAGAAAACTCTGGTTCACAAATACTTTTTAGAGGATATGAAAGGCATTCTGGAATGGGCGATACCAGGAGTGGGGCTTGTTAAGGTTGAAGGCATGGATGGTGGAGGCCCAAAGCTCATAGATTTAAATCATCTCTTTATTAGGTGGCCAGAAGGACGCACCAAAGCTCTATGGTGAGAAGGTGCAGAGCGCGGGTGGCAAGCACTCAAAATCTACATCGAGCAAATGGAGGTCAAGGAGGTCATAGAAAATCTCAAAGACATCGCTAGAGTAGAGATTCATGAAAAAAAGGGTCTGCGTACGAGGAAGAAGATGAAGTCGTTAATGGAGATAAAGCCGTTGGAGATAGGTAATTCATCGAAGGTGTCTGAGTAGTACAAGTTTAAAAAAAAAATAGATTATTGTACTAAATCTTGTTTGTGATTTTGTTTTTTGGGGGTTATGCCTGGATTTGCATTGCAATTGTAAAACACCTTGGGGCATGAACAATGGTTGGAAGGGTAGATTTCAGGTGGGTATGATTAGGGATAACTTGATATGTTGGAAATGGAAATTGTGTTGGTTAATCAACTTTTTTGGTAGTTCATGGATGAAGATAAATCTAAAATATATTTTTAAGGATAATTTGATATGTTGGAAATGGAAACTGTTTTGGTTAATCAATTTTTTTGGTAGTTGATGGATGAAGATAAATCTAAAATATATTTTTAAGGATAATTTGATATGTTGGAAATGGAAACTGTTTTGGTTAATCAATTTTTTTGGTAGTTGATGGATGAAGATAAATTTGAAGTATATGTAACTTTTGCTTTATATTTAAGAAAATAAACTATTATCACTGATAAAAAAAAATGCAGTGGCAAAGTGTCAGTCTGAATCAATCTAACCACAACTGTTTGATGAATTGTCAATCTAACTTCGCTAATTGAGGGCTGAGAGGTAATAATTTTCCAAACTCCACACGTACCAATCTTAATTACCTATCGATCATCCAGTCATGTCCACTTGCTAAAATCTGCCCACGATCTTCACTTCATAAATGCACCGTCCTTGCCACCTTTCCTATCTTAATTCACCAAAGTCAAGGTTTTGGTTCTTTTCCTAACCTTAGTTGCAAGTCTTTCTTGGTCATCTATGTAGTCGGTGGGTCAAAAGTTTTGAAAACTTTGAAACTTCAAACTTTGGTTCTAAGGTTCCAAGTTTCAGCGACCACGCAACATTATGGACCACTACCGTTTGATGAATTTTCAATGGATGACTATAGTTGCATTCCGAAAGTATATCTATCAAGCAGTAGATTTGCTAATTGAAACCTCTGGAATTACACTAGAACCGTTAGATGCAGACACATGGGGAGATCAAGGCTCATCATCCTGGTAATGATTAAATGAACTTGATGGGTTGGATTTTGGTGATGAGCGATAGAAGAACTTAAGTGGCAGAAATATGCACGTGCAGAAAGTTTTTTTTAAAAGAGGGACCTCCTACGAAGAACATAGGACCAAGGCTTAAAAACTTAAGAATGTTTTACACAAAGGATGTAAAGTAAAATCAATAGAATTGCGAATTGAAACCTCTGGAATAACACTAGAACCGTTAGATGCTGACACATGGCGAGATCAAGGTTCATTTCTCTCTTTTCAATGCCTCGACGTATTACATTTCACTTAATTGAAATTCTCAATATTTTGAACATCTGAAGCGATTGATTGGACAACTCATAACTTTAATGAAATGAGATTTGTAATGATTTCATATCATTTGAGTGGCACTAGAAGTGTTGACTAGAGTCTGGTGATTTTGACAGCTTGTCAGATTGAGGTACAATTTGCATGTAGCCAAACGTCAATCAAAATAAACATTTTAATTTTTAATTGTACATGTAAGGCTTAAGATACACGTATCGACTATGTTGGTTTTTTGGTTTGCATGAATCAGGCTAGTAGCGGCACTAGTGGCCCATAAATTATTAAATAGGGTTAGTAATAGTGATAGTAATAATGTGACATTGTAATTCAGTTGTAATAAAATAAATGGTTATAAATTTACAGTAAAGAGTTATTTTCTGAGTTTAGTTTCTATGAATCTATTCAAATTAGTTTTTTTTTCCTTTGAGAAATTAAGTATTATCTATTTATGAAATAATTGCATGCAGATTTAAAAGTAAAACATAAAGCAATACAAATGAAAAAAGAAAGTTGCCATCAAAGAGTTATTTTTTGAGTTCATGTCTATGAATCTATTCAAATCATTTTTTTTTTCCTTTGAGAAATTAAGTATTATCTATTTATGAAATAATTGCATGCAAATTTAAAAGTAAAACATAAAGCAATACAAATGAAAAAAGAAAGTTGTCATCAAATTGACAAAAAACATTATAAACACTAAAAGTTGTCACTCTTGTTAGGGTTTACCAAAAATTAAAATGTTATTGATTTCTAATTTGTCGTTGACCTTCTCCCCCGGTTCTCAATATCATTATTCATTTTATTAAGTCCTTTGCAATGTTAGGTTACCGACCCCTTGGCCTTGATGTCAATCCTAGCACATTAAAGTTTAAAACAACTTTAAAACACATGTTTATTATTTATATCATAATTCATAAATTACTCAACCGTTCGATGAACATTTGATGTATGGTTGTAATTGCATCTCGAAATGAAATGCACAGAGCGCTAGTCTTGCGAACTTAAACCTCTGGAATCACCCTTTAACCGTTAGATTTACAATGATCAACAGTTTAGAATTTTCTGCCAATGCATGACTAAATGGCTAGTGAAACAAGATTTGTAATGATTTCATATCATTTGAACTTTGAGGGGCACTGCCAATTTTGACAATTGTCAGCCTATCAGAGTCCAAACGTCAATCAAATTAAACATTTAAATAAATGTAAGACTTAAGTTACACGAATTGATTAAAATTTAAGTATGTTTTTTGGTTTGCACGAATCGCGATTATGATTCATGAATCATGATTATACCTAACCTCACACGTGACATGTGTGAGGTGTACATAGGGACCAGGCTGGTAGTGGCACTATTGGCGACATTGTTGCCCATAAATAAGGATAGTGAGCACAATTGAAAATTGAAATCATTCATTGAAGGCTAAAGGCTTTACTATTGAGAATTTGAGTGCAATGTTCGAATTGTCATAAGGGTTTTCATTTTGTAGGGTTAATAAGGAATAGGATTCAGGAAGAAGATGATGTGGTATTATTGGGGATACTCTAAATTCTTCTGCCTGCAGTTATGTAGTTATAGAGTAAAAGACCAATTTCCTTCAAGTTTAGAATGGGTGGAATTGGAAAGAAGTTAATTTGGTTCACCTGACTTCTCAGACAGGTTTTGAGCCAGGATGAGGAGCTCTAATGGAGATAAGTGCTCTCCCAGTGCATGGAAATTGCAAGTAGAAGATGGGAGCAGTTTTACAACCCCTCATCTTTTGCATGACTCTAATTTTCAAAGGGGAGAAGTACATTTTGTATCTTCACAGCTCCTATTTCCCCGGTTTGATTAGTCCACCTTTCCCCATGCATTTATTTTCAAACACCATGGTTGATCCTGGAAGTCCTAGGCATTTATTTTCAAAGCGCATGGTTGACCTGACAAGTCCCATTTATTTTCAGACACTCATGTATTACATTTACGTTTTCACCAATGATCCAACATAAGCTTGGTGCTTGCACTTACATTTGTATTTGTACTATGTAATAATGTGACATTGTAATTCAGTTGTAATAAAATAAATGGTTGTGCTATTAATTTGACATTGTAATTCTTTTTATTAAGTTCCTTGCAACATTAAGTGTTACTGTGCTATTAATGGTTGTGCTATTAATGTGACATTGTAATTCCTTTTATTAAGTCCTTTGCAATTGCAACGTTAAGTGTTATTGTGTTTAGTGTTAATGGTTGTGGTATTAATGTGACATTGCAATTCATTTTATAAAGGCCTCGATGTCAATCTGAATGCATTAATGGTTAAAAATAAAAAAAACTTTAAAACACATGTTTATTATTTATATCATAAATTACTCAACCATTCGATGAAAATTTGATGTATGGTTGTAAACTCAAAATAAGGGAGCAAAGCAAGCTTAGTCGCTAGGCCTCTGAGTTTTATAACCATGTGACATGTCGCATTGTTGCAGAGTTCTAAATTTTCATAACTACCCAATTCCCCGATTTGGTTCACTTTGTTGAGTAACTTAGTTCATGCATACATAACCTTTGAGTTACAGTGTGTGGATTTAGTCGGTGGGACGAAGGTTTCAAAAAATTTGAAACTTCAGACTTTGGTTTTGAGGTTCCAAGTTTCAGCGACCACGCGACATGATGGACTTATCTTGCTTTTCAAAGGCGTCATCGTCTGACATCTCATTGAATCCTATGTACAAAATAAACTTGAGTTGTCTTTTCAGGAATTTCCAAAAGCATGCAGGTTTAAAGGCTATCTTTTCAGGGAATGAAATTGAATGCCACATTTAAAGCACATCCCATAAAAAATAATGACATAAGTGGGTGGCAAAGTTTTACTCAAACATTTAGCCTGCATTCTTGTTATTTGCCAAGGCCAATACTTCTCAAGTGCAAACATTCTTTTTACTCATAATTTTAGGTTGCATTCTTGTTCTTTTCCAAGGCCAGTACTTCTCAAAATATCATGTGCAAATAGTCATTCTCCACGAATTTGTGCTCATGCAGAGTGAATGTTGGGTCAGTGTAAGGGATATGATGCTCAGACCTTTTAAGTTAGATGAATTCTGGGGACGCCTGGAGAGGGACGACAAGTCTGAGCTAGATATAAAACTCTTAGAAAGTAGGCTAGCTTAGGCTGGAGGGTTTCCAAAAGCTGTGTTGAGTGTGGACCTGATAAGTGCATGTGCGAGAAGGTACATTTCGCAGACATGGGAAATTAAAGCCACAGACGGAACTGTAATTGCAGAAATTTATCATGAAGTTGTTTCCTGCTTGTTGGGGATTCCAAAAAGGGAACCTATAGAAGACATGTCTGTCGTAGTGGTAGGTGAATTTTTCAAAGAGAATAAGGACTAGTGTAAGAACTCCATGGCCAAAACCTGGTTGAAGTCTAAAAAGAAAGGTAAGTCGCAACTGCTGAGTAAACTCAAAAGATTTCATTTTAAGGGAGAAATTTCAGATGTTATTGCTTTATTGCATCACTTTGTTGGGAATGCACAAGTTCAGTTATTTGAGGATTGGATGTGCCAGTTTATCTTGATAGTTTGTGATGAGAACATTTTCATTGACTGGGCTAAAGTTATTTGCTTCTATTTGAATGAGCAATTAATTAATTTCCATAAGACTACTACTTTTTGTATGTGTTCTTGCCTAACGTACATTGTAGGTAGTCAGAGGTTCTTTTTGGGCCCGGGTTGGAGCAGCAAGGAAACCCAACTTCTGATATGCCTGTGTATAAACGCTTTCCTCAGTTCACTAAACAATTTGGAATGGGTTTTTCGTGTTAATGATGCATTTTTAATGGAGGTCATGAGGAAGCTAGATGAAAATCCAGAAATGCACCTTTCCCCTAAATCGATTTCTCTTGTATCAAAATTTGGGAGTTTTCATATCCAATTTGATAACTTTTCCTATCTGAGAATAGGGGGTTTTGAGAAAGCTCCATTTAAATTACCTTGGTATCTTGAAGATTTACTGATATTTCTAGAAGTCTATCAACAAATGGCCATGGTTAATATTAAGTATATGAACATGGGGAAATGAGGGTATGTATTCCCATTGGAGACCCCTTCTTTTGTTTGCAAATAAAACCAGATGACCAGGGGAGCTAAAGGAATTCTTAAGGAATATAACCTCCAGAATATGTCTATGAGAGCTAATTTTGACAGTAAGGGTTTTGTGAAGCATAATCTCTATGGAGGGAGCTTATATCTGCATCACCCATCTATCAAAGATTTCTGGGAAGATTGTGTCGATGAGAAGGAAGTTTTGAGAAGAGATTATATGAGGCTAACGCTAAAATAGATATAGGCTTTCGGTCTATCATTTCACATTCCTGAAAATGTAGCTGAGGATTCAACAATCATAGATCCTGCATATGAAAAATTGCCTGATAAATCCCACCCTAGGGTTGATTGGAGCCAAAGTGAAATTTCAGATATGAGGGTGTCTACTATTGTAGTTCTTAAAAGAACCTAGGACTAGTTGGATGGGAAATGGCGGCAAGTTGCTGGTATTGTTTAGGAGCCTAATTCATCACAAAAGAATGAACAGGGGTCTACACAAGCATCTGGTGCAAGTGTATCATCGGGGAAACCCTCTATGAGGTCCTCTAGTGCAAATTCTCAGTTAGGAGGTGATGGTGATAGGCCAGAAGAAAAATTCAATTTGAAGATCATCTGTGAACAAGACAGTGTGCTTTCTCCTACCCCTAAGAAGAAGACCAAACAAGAAAAGCTTGTGGTTGCATATTTTGAAGCTATCTTTCAATAGATCGCTGAAGATAATATCTTTCTTCCTCTGTCTAAATTGCCCTCTTCTATAAGTAATAATCTACCTTTCACTCCTAGCGCTCCTAAAGAAACTATTAGTGGAAATGAAGATTCTAGTCTGGTAGTAGCCTCCCCAGGATGGCTGAAAAAAGAAATGGAGAAGAGAAAGCATATTCCTACAATGAAAGTTGGAGTGGATACAGTTTCAAAGTTACTTCAAAGCTCTTCAAAACCTAAGAAAGCCAAGAGGATGTCAAGGATGGTGACTGATGCTAATTCTGGAAATCAAATGTTAGAAATTGCTAAGCCTATGAAGGATTTAAATGAAGATGAAATAACGGAGGCGGACTACAAAGTCACACATGTTGATATGGGGCCTCCAACACTAGAAGGTGATGTGTACCATGCCAATTATTGAGTCAATACCTTGATTAAAAGAGTGAAAGAACAGAGGAAATAAAATATAAAATTGGAATCTCAAGCCCTCACATTGAGTAACTTTATTTCTTCCATGGCCACTCCCCCTACATATGATGAAGCCTCAAGTTCTTAGGTAGAGGGCATCGATGTGCTCACCATAGAGAAAATTAAAAAGAATTTGAGCTATTCCAAAGCTATTTGTGAGGGGATCAATTAAATATCTCAAGAGGCTATCTTCTTTTTGAATAAATCTATGCTCTTTTACACTTGAGTTGTTAAGAAGAGGGGGGAGTTAGTAATAGAACTTCAACAGCTCAGAAAAGATCAAACTAGTCTCTATGTGCTCTCTCAGGAAATGAAAGAATTGAACTCTATGGATCCGAAGATATTAATTGGTGAGAAAATTGTGAATAATCCTAAGGAGCTAGACCCTTCCTGGCTCGTTTCATTGGAATGGAAATTGAATATGTATGATAATCTGGTGAAGGAAATTAATAATACACTTGATCAATATTATGAAATTCTGGTGGAAGTTAAAGAAGATTGTCATATTCTAGGAGTGGAAATTACTAATGAGTTTGATGAAAACATTCTAGATATAAAAGAAATCTCTCTGAAGTTTAGAGAGATATTCAAGAAAGAAATAGCCGATCTTGCTATAGTGACATGGGAGTCCTTCTCAAAACTCAGTGGAATGGAGATCCACCTGAGGACTTATAAATGTGGAGAAGAGAAAAGATCTCAGATGTTGGTTAGGTCTGAAAAGGATTTGGTCACATGGAGAACCAGGTTACAGATTACTACAACTCCAGGAAGCAAAAACATCACCACAATTGTCACCAAGTACCAGGAATACAAGAAAAGAGTAAAGGCACATGAGGCATTATTGAAGGAGGAGGCAGAAATAATTGAAAGCGAAGGAGTCGGTGCTGGGAGTGGGACCACTGTTTAGTTTTTAGTTTTTATGTTATTTTCTTTAATTTGTCTCTCTTGATACTTCAAAGAATTTTTATTTTAATTTCTAAAACGGTTGTCTTCAAGAAACCATTATCAAGACAAAAAAAAACTTTATATTTTCCAGTGGTTTGTCTATTATTGGTATGATAGATTTTTGGATAGTTTCATTGATGTGGAATGTTTATCTATGAATAAATATTTTATGGTGATGGATGCATAAGGATTTCTCAGTATAATTTAGGTGATTTGGTAGTTTAATCTTTTATTGTTTAAGTTGGGTGGATGCCTTTATAAGTTATTTATGTTGAATTGTTAGCTTCTGTTAGCTTATAACTTATAAGTTATGGATGTTGAACTGTTAGCTTTTGTTCAAGGAATGGATTAATAATATTCCTTTCAGTTATTTATCAAAGATTGTGTGAATGGAAATGCAATAGGAATTTATAAGTAGTGTGATAAGTGTTGTTCTTTAAAAATGATGTAGAATCACATATCAAATTCAATACCATGGAATACAATATAAATTTTTGGCTTTTCCTAACCTTAGTCGCTAGTCCTCAGAGTTTTATAACCTTGTCGTGGAGTTCTAAATTTTCATAACTTCTCGATTCCCCAACTTGGTTGATGGTTCACTTTGTTGAGTTGTAAGTCTTTCCTAGTCATCTTTCTACTTGGGAGGTTTCGAAACTTCAGAGTTTGGTTCTAAGGTTCACTTTGTTGAAGCAAGAATGGAAAAGAGATAAAGAAAACTTATTATTATAACTAATAAAACTATAAAGAAATGATCACTCACCTTTTAAGTCTACGTTTTTGGCTTTCGCTGACTTCTGAATCGAGAAGTAGAACCTTAGAACCGAACAAAATGTGTAAGAATAAATGACATTTTTGATTGTATTTATATCAATCCATGATTCCATATTTGGAAAATTCCTTGGGATTTTTAAATGGTATATTAAAAATTTGGCGAATCTCGTGTGCTTATACAATGATACGTTGTAATTTTCAAGGCGAAATGTGTCCTCAAATGTAATTTTTTTTAATGTTATTGGCGAAATAGGTCCTCATGAGCAACTATTTATAAATTTTAATTGGTGAAATGGGTCTTCACAAGCAACTATTTGTAAATTTTAATTGGCAAAATGGGTCTTGATACAATGTTGTTTTAATAGTATTGGTGAATATGTAGGTGTTTTATTAAATGCTTTTAGGATTCCAAGCAAAAATATTAGTCGGTCCAATTGAAACACGTAGTTTGACAATGGCAAATTTGTTGCTTAAATATGCCTCATAAAAAAACTCATTGGCGAATGGACATGCATTGGACCTATAGTTCGTAAAATCTGGGCGATTTGGACACCTTGTTGGGTGCAAGAAATTCACCAATTTTGACTTGGCCGATTCCTAGTATTCACCAATTGGTGAAGATTTGCCAGTAAAGTTTTCCCTGTAGGGAAAGTGTTTATCAAGACAAGATATGGTAGAGTATGTTGAGTGCATGGTAGGATAATGGTCATGGGAAAAGAAAGGGTAATATCATGATAGGTCTATGAAATAATCCAAAGGAAAATCTTAGAGATTGTTCTCTCTTTCTACATGCATATCATCCTGATGATGGATCATGGAGTATGATCTAAAATGATATAAAAAAATTATGCAATTTCAATCCAAAAATAGTTAGCACTTGATTAGTCATAGAGATTGTTGAAAAGCAGGACAAATAACAATCTATGGGTCTACAAAACAAGAGGTATCAAAAGAATGATGTTGAAAACATAATCATGAATGGACACAACATAAACACCAAAGTAAAGGGAATATTTGAAGGTCAGGCTATACATGAAAATAATGGTAAAGTGTATGTTTTATCAAACCATAGTAGTGAAAGCCATGGAGAATAGTGAACAACCATAAGTAAATGAAATTGAAAAAAATAGTTAAATGACCATTAAAGGCATTCAATAGGCTTATCCTGCACCCTCATGGAATTCTTCTTCAACCTTCAAACTCTTTAAGAAAAATTCCTTTTTGTTTTCTAATAGAAATTTTAAAGAATTAAAGGGTAGCTAAAGAATATTTATGATTAGTTATGATAGTGGTAAGCATATAGGGGCAATTTGGTCAGTTGTTGAACAGATACAATAATATAGGGAAGTTTGGAAAAGATGGACAACTGCCTGAGGAAATATAGAGGATAGTTAGCTAAGTCATTCACTTTTCCAAAGTATATAGGATTATCTCAAGTTGGACAAAGTCAAAGACCATCAACAGAGTATTCAACCAGTAGCATTATGGAACCTTTTTAAAAGCTTAAAGTTGAAGTAGCAATTGGGCACCCATGAGGAGTTTTGACCTATTAAAAAATGCAAGACACATGTCACCTATTGATTATAGGAATTTTCTAGAGAATATGAGGACTTTCTAAGCTTTAAAAGGGATACCTAGAGTAGTAGTTAAGCCAATTCTTGCATATTTTGGAAAAGAACATTGTAACTAAAAAGGTTTTTTCTAAAAATATTGTTTGTAACTCAAGAAAAGTAGTCACTTCATGACTAGAAAATCATTGTAACACCATCATTTGAAAGTGAAATAACTTTTTCAGTCGTATTCTACTGTAACATGTTTTTTGACCAATAAAAGAAGTTATTAGTGCCTACTCATAGTTGTGTAATGTGCATTTTTTTATAAAAAAAATGATTGATTCTATCTTGTGATAAGTGATTATCATTGATTTATGTCTCATTTTCTTGCCTTTATACGATAGTAATCTATTTGCAAGTCATGGTTTGTGTTTTTCTTATGGTTTTATGATAGGGTTCAACTATGATTGCTATTCCTTCTAGACATTATCACAAACTCAAAAAAACCTATGAAATAATTATGCAAATATGTCAAAAACCTGAGCTACTTATTGTCTTTAACTTCTTTAATCATATTATGTCTATCAAATCAAGTGCAAACCACTCAAAATTTTTGGTCTATCACCTCTTTTCAAGTTTTTAGGTTCAATTTCATACATAGTTTCCATCCCTTTTCCTATCAATGGTAGTAGAGTAGTTTAGTTTTAGGTGCTACGATAGGGAACCAACCCTCTCTAAAGATTCACTCCAAACTATGGGCAAACCATCTAGGCCTTGGAGTGTTTCCATGTTTCAGTGGATTGCTAAGCTAAGTACTTAGCAATGGTACAAATCTATTCGAAAACACTAATAAGTACCCTTTTTAGGAACACACCCATTGAAATGGGATAAAATAATGAATCCATATTGAGTGATTTAAGATTATTTTAATAGGTTATAGTTATGTCAATGCAAGGTGATTGTGGAAGGATAAACTATAAAATATCCATTTTTACTTAGATATATTTCCTAGTTTAGACACCCAATAGATTTAAAACTTTATTTAGTTTTTGGAGTATGGAATTTTCATGTGTGAGACACCCAAGACAAATACATGAAATTACACTTTATGATTGAGTGCATATGCATTAAGAACTCCCAAATTAGCTCAAGTAAAACACCATTTAAAAGTATAGCTTGTGAAAATTTATAAATTAATATGAATACAATAATTTTTGTTTCCACATTGCTCATAATTTTAAGAGAAATTATGAAGAATAATCTTAATAGAAAACTATATCAAATAAATGACATCATCATATAGTAAATAAAAAATCTACTATTTCAAATAACAAATCATTGATAAGATTCCATATCAAATAAAGGTGTTTAAATTTGTAGAAATGAGAATGAGACAGCTAAATCTCTAAGAAACTATGATTACTAGAAAAAATAAGTCTTGTGCATAGAAACCAATTACAAAAATTTAAATTACATTAAAAATTGGCCAATCTTGGAAAAATAACAAAAAAAAGTTTTTGTATGGGAAAGTTATGGGCATTGAAGTTGATCTCCCAAGTTAACAACTACAATGTTGTGGGGGACTATAGTTGGTGGTGAGATGGCGGCCCATGGGTGGTAGTTAGTGGTTCCATCAATGGATTCAATGCTTGGGAAAACATCAAATTTTAAATTAGTTTTTGAAATGATGAAACAACAAAGAACCAATGGCTATTTACTAGGGCGATAAACCTAGCCACTAGAAGTATCTTTTAGGCACCACAATATATAATAGAGCACCAAATTGTATTGGGGTGGGAAATGTCTTGAATTCCTCTTCTACATGTGATTATAGGTGGTATTCGAGGGTTAGGTATCATTGCATACTTCATATACATAATTTTCAAAATATTTATCACATGTGAAATTTACAAACTTTTGATTTTATTTTTTGAATTTTTTATTTTAAAACCAAAGTAAATTTAAAGTTAAGAACACTTAAAAAAATTAGACTTGTTATCAAACCTACATAGGTAAGTCATATGCCATCCCTGGGATATTTTTTCTTTTTTATAAATTGCTATAAGTTTAATGAAATGATAGTCTATTGATATGATTTCATCCAATTCACATGTAATGGTGAGGTCCTTTTCACACCAAATTGCTAAAAAATATGTTTGCGAAGTGCAAAATCAAAAGCCTTAGAAAAATATTTGTAATTTGATTTCATGATGTTTGATGTGGATGAAACAAAATAAAAACCTAGATGATTTGAACCTTTTTAATGCATTTAAAATCTATTACTTCCCTAGAATCATTCTAAAATTGGTATTTTAAAATAACTCAATTTGAAAGAGTATAAACTCTAATTAAAATAAAGCTTAGATAATATATCAAATAGAATCGAACGACATAAAATTTCCCTACTCTAATACCATGTTAGTTTGAGTGAAGAATTAGATGTGATAGTAAGTTTAACCTATGAACAAATATTAATGATGACATAAATTCAAATTCAAGCAAGATGTTGATAACAATAATTTAATATTTATATTCAAGATTCACTATGAAAAGAAAGAAAATGAGTATAATATAGACTTTGGAATGCACAAATTAGGATGAAAAGTGTCCTAAATGAGTTGAGTTAGACTATGTAGTAATAGTGGTGTCAATAAAACTCTCTTGATGAGGAAGAGATAACACCTAACTACTACAAATTAATTAGTGAATGAGGTAGAGGTAGCACGAGATTCATATAAGTCAAAGATTGAAACATTCTTATTTCCTAATTTACCTAAGTAAATAAAAAATTACCCAAATAAACTTAATATATGGTATAATTAGATAATCACACTAATAATATGAAACTAATACAACCGATGTAAACTATTTATATAGTTATTGTGATCCACTATAAAATATAATTAAAAATTAGATCTACAAAGTTGTCACAATAATATACTAGCATTAAACTAGATCGAGACTTAGAAAGTTATTAGAATAAAATACTAACATTTAACTATAAAAAACCTACAAAGTGTTCACAAAAGATGAATACTTTTAGTGGCATTTAAATCATATAACATATTTATTTAAAAGATAAATAATTAACTAGAAAAATTTAACCCTTATTTTGGGAGAAAGCTATTTTTATTTTTATAATTTAGGGAGGGAGTCTCCAGAGGCCCTTACCCTTAAAAAATATGATCAACATATATTAGATCCAATAGAAATAGTCCTACAACCATAAAAATATAAATCCAAAAGAGAAAACCAACCGCCGCCCAAAATATACAAGTGACCTTAGAAACATCAATCCATCAACCATTTCATCCATGATAAAGATCCTTTCCCTTCTTCTTATGAGATTTGAGTGTCATATAAAAGAGAACTTATCTCCTAGTGAAATAATTCCTATTCACTACCGAAATCCAACCATCCAAATTTTCTAAAATTATAGACAATTAAGAAGGAGAAGAATCTCAAAGTACATGAACAACTAAAGAAATAAGAAATAGTGAAGGAAAATGGGAATCACATCCAAGGGAGTTAAGGTCGTCTCATCCACCTTTGATATTTGAGAGCCCCACCATTGTGATAAATAATATACATGCTTACCCAGATAAATATATGATCGAAGCTCTACCAGGAGCTCAAGACCACCAAAATCACTTGACATAGGAAGATATGAAAGATGACCCAAAACTAACATAAGAGGGTATGCAAGAAGACTCAAAGACATTGATACATGAGGAGATGAAAGTATTGAAGAAGCTTGGTTGAATGGAGTCGCACCACCACTAGAGATAGGTAAAAAATAAGGAAAAACCTCTAAGGGAACATACAATGAAGTCTATAAAGCCTAAGGAGAGTAATCTAGAGGGAATGATATAGAGGAAGATGTCCCAACCATAAAAAAATGATGCTACTTATCAAAACCTTTCTACCAAAAAGCCTCTTTGAAAGGTTTGGCTTGTTTATACAAATAGTTCTCTCCCACATATGATAATAATAATAAAAGTGTTTACATATAAAACAAGGTGATTTTTGTTGGAATTTTAAGAAGATTTTCATTGGTATGCTTGTTGGCAACATGAGCATGAGATGAATAGTGTGCAGATACAGTGTTGTCATTGATGTCAACATTGTGATGTGATGTGAAGATTAATGTGAAGTTGGTCTAGTGAATATATGTGTTTGAGATTATGGCAATACAATATAGAGATGCAGTTATTTTGCTCTAGTACAAAATAAATTAGTTAGCTATTTGGCTAATTGTCAGAACATAGTTTACAGTGTACAGAGCATTAGTTTTTGGGTCCGCATTGATTTTCCTTGAAGTTTTTTTTATTTGTGGTTCTAAGGAATTTTTTTTGGAGGTCAGAAGAGTCTAAATCCAAATTTTCATATTTTTTTCCCTTTGGTGCAGAAGTTATGAGTAGTGGAGTATTGGATCTGCCAGAGATAGTGTTTCCAATGTAGAGTACATGTTTTACTTAGTTTGCATCTCACCGTGGAAGAATATTTGGTCTTGTGGATTTGTAGAAGTGTTTATAGGTTTCACAAGGGTGTGTATTCCAAGTGGTGTCACGTTTGAAGGTCCATGTGTCAGTTTGAGGATGAGCAATTGGTGAATTTTGATGTTAGGTCACTAGCGAAGTTGACCTAATATATTTGAGGTTGTATAAAGTTTAAATAAGTATTGATCCATTATGTGGAGCTATTATAGGTCCATTTCGACCTATCTGATGTGTTACAAGTTTTTAAATTAAGGCATGAAGAGTGTATGTTTGATCTTGAGCCGACAAGATAGTGTTTTGAATGGTATTGTTAGTGTTACCATTTTTTTTGCTACAGCTCAATTGGTGGAGCTTATTAAATATTGTTATATTTGAAAGTGAAAATATAATTATTTTTGCATATGCTTAAGTGTTGTTTGCACTGCATTTATCATTCATCAAGTGATAGTTGCACAAGTGTTTCGAGATAACTGAGATTCAAAGGTATTGCTCAAATATTTCACAAATCAAATGGAGTACAAAATTGCGTATACAAATGATAAAGCTTAACAAAATGCTTTCATTTATTTCATGAAGTTATTCATATTACATGTGTTCATTTCATTGCAAGAATATAAATGATGGTACAACTTTGCATTTTAATGCTTTTCTTTCATAATGGAAATGAAAGAATGAAATTAAATATCCACACAAGTCATGGTTTTAGCTAATTCCATTCATTGTGGAAAGTAAATTCTACAGCTGAAGGTAAAAAGAAATGAGAAAGCAAATAGTAGAAGACATATCCATCATTTCCTAATTCTTCATCTTTGGTTGAGACACTGCTACTTGCTCCATCCTGCTTTCGCTCCTGAGTGTGCCTGCAAGAGATTGAGAGGGTGTCAATTAAGAGCTCTGGATATGAGTTGTACTACAAGCTCTACCAATAAAAATATAATTCACTCTTCGAAATGCATGGAATCAACTAAAGGAAGGAACAAAAACATGAACTGAAAAGAGAAAACATCATCACCATACATTGTTTTTATGCTAACATTGTTTGTTTCCTTGTGCAGGTATAGGAAAAGTCATGTAGCTGATTATCTTTTGAAGACCAAGCATGTGGGAAAAAATGGGCTCCCACAAGAGTAGAGCTCGACATGCTACCCCTTATACATTACAAGTGGGCTAAGAAGGAAAATACAATCATCATGTTCTTCTGAGCTATACAACTGAAGGAGTAATCAAATTTATCATGCATTCATAATAGTCAAATCAAAGCATGAGATGAAAATTACAAATGGACAATAAACTTGATGAACTTGTTTTAGCTGAAAACGATCATGTTTATTCTAGAAAGATTCGATATCATTGCCATAATATTGTTTTGTTGCTTTAAGTCTGTTCACATTAAATGTTGTCTCATATTTTTCTGTTTTGGAGCAGCAGTGTTCTATCTCATAAACAATGATAGTGAATAGGCATACATAATGCCTTATCAATTAAGCACTAATGAGCAATTAAAACATGGAAGTATTTGTAGAGTTTCAATATTGCTTTATCTCATAAGTGCTTAAGCTGGGATGCCTATTGTTTTCTGGAGGCATGCAAGTTGTGACATGAAGATAAAAAGCATCAGGTCACTCAAGTACTCACTAATGTCTGAATGCAAGTATTGCATTAAATCAAGTCAATGTATCAATCAAGAATGTTTTAAGGAAAACAAATGCAAAGAGTAGTTTTCATAATGGAGCATAAAAATGCATGAAGAGTGCCAGGTTGAAGAGCCTAAACATGTAAGGATAGTCAAGCATGAAGAGAGCTCTATATCTTCAAGCATCAGGTAATCCACTGTGCTATGTGTCTAAATGCAACTGTGGCATTGGTTGGAGTAAACAATTCAAGTATATATCATTAATCAACATGTATTCCAAATGGGGTTTGTGCATCATTGTGTCTAAAATGAAAGAAATTCAAAGTACACTATTTAGAAGGTTGTTTTCATCATTCAAAGTATGTTTTCAAAGAGTATTTTGCATGAGGCCAAGCAAATGGACATGTACATGTTTGATAAGAGTTTGAGTATGTAAAGCATTTCCAGATTAAACAAATCTTTTTAAATATTTAAGTGAAAGGCATAATAGACTAAGCAAGTAAACATCTAAGGGTGCTAGTCAAATAATTTTTTGGGTGCAGGGGTTTGTCCATAGTGCTGTTTTCTATAGGAAGTTCAAAACCCATATGGGTTTCTTCCTCATTTTAAGCACAGTTTGGGAGTTGAGCTCATTAGAATTAGAGATGACATATATGCAGAGGAACTGGAAATTCAATTGAGCGAGGCTCACATATATACCCAGTTTCAGAAATGGGGAATTTCAACTAAAATGCAGAATGTAATCAAATACTCAAATTCCTTCATATCATAGTGGACCCATGTTGGGTTTTCAACAGAAGATACAAAAATTGACAATTTTCTTCAAAAATATTGAGTACCCATGTTGGGTTTTTTGCATTAAGTACAAAAATAAGCGAATTTCTTTCAGAATAAAGTGAACCCACATGGGGTTTCATTAAAATGCAGGACTTGCACAATGAAGTTACAAAAGAAAATGAGATATAGACATGGGTCAAGCTCCAGTGAGAATAAACACATATTTCTTCAAGATACCGAATACCCAGATGGGGTTTTCTATAGGAAAAGGCAAGATATATGTTTTCTTTCATTTTTAGAGATACCCACTTCGGGGGTTTTCATAAACTATAGAATTTCTTCATTTTTACAAGTACCCATGTGAGGGTTTAACATAAATATTAAAGAGGAAAGAAATGCCTTTCATGGGTCGAGCCCAGAAAGCTTCTGAATGTCTTTGCAAGAATACACATGCCCGCAGCTTGGAGGGAGCTTTTGGCTCTTTAAAAAGTTCACCATTTCATAAACAAGGAAAACCCATGATTAGTTTCCATCAAATTTAAAATACTTGAAGCCGAAGCAACTATAGTGCAAGGAATTCTTTATAGAATTTGTATCAAGAGCATGTAATGGCGTGGCCTGGATATGGCCATAGATTCATAAAAAAAAAAATTTGATCTTTTACATAGTATAAAGCTTTTATAAGCTTTCTGATTTGAGAAAAAATGTTCCCAGAAGTACAAAATAAACAATAGGCTTACCATGCGCACTTGAAGAAGACCAAGCAAGCCACAACCAAGCTCTGAAGAGCTCTCAAAAACAATGCAGAGGTCGAGCTCCCATAATAAAGAACATAGAAGCAAAAACAAAAGGTAAACACAGCCACGAAAAATGTCAGAGAAGTATGCTCATGCCGTGGCTTTAAAGCTAGAAAGATGACTGAAAAAATGAAGTAGAGAGTCTCAAAAGCTCACAGAAAGCTTTGGAACAGGCTTACCTTTAAAGCCATGGAGGAATCAACAAAAATAGTGAGCATGGAGGCTCGAATCTTCCTTATCAAGCTGAAACCCTACCATGCATGGTGGTGCTTCTTGCAGAGCCATTTTCTTCTAAGTTAAATGATGCAAAATGGGCCGAATAAAGTGGAATGCTTTGTTTTTGTTCATTAGGGTTTTCCCAACCCTAATTCGACTTAGGGCATGAATATTGTTATATCTTATGTATTCCTTAGGTCAAATATTGTGGAGATTTCCATATTTTGTTTTTTTCCTAAGTCTTTAGGTTTGTCCAATGAAATATTCTTATGGCCTTAAACTTTAGGTTTTGGTCAATTATGCCTTAAGTAAAATGGATGATTATTATGCCTTAGGTTTTTATTGATTTTGTGAGAAATAAAAAAAATTGCAAAATGATTTTACTTATGATGTAGGCATTTTATTTTTTGATTGATTTTATAGAAATCAATTATAATGGGAGGATATCCATTATATTTTATGATTTTTTGAGAAAATCAAGCATTGTAATTAGAGAAATAAGGTTGTGTTTTTTTTGCAAAAGATTTCAAAATCTTTAGTTGCAAAAATTAATCAAATTGAGGAGATTTGGAATCTGCAAGCTTGTAAAGCAGGAATAAAACAAATTGTTTATATTATTTGCTATTTTTAGTAGATTTGTGAGAGATATTTCCTTGGTCGGATTTGGGTTTCCTGATGGAGAGGTAAGGTGTTTTTTTTTTTGCTTTAAAAGCAGATTTGGCCTTTTTTTAGGAGCTTTTCAGTATGTACATGCAAAAGTGTGATTTTTTTCGCTTTTGTGCAGACTTTTGGGGCAGTTTTTGATACCTTTCCTTGAGTTTTCTTCTTGAGCTCGGATTAGGGTTTTGGGGATATATCTTGTGAGAAACTTAGTGTTTTCTCAGTCTGGATTATTGTTTCTTGATTTGATCCACTTTCTGAGAGCTTGTAAACTTTTTGTACTCAGTTTAGACAGATACACTCTTTCAGTTTCAATAAAGTAGTAGAGTTCTTCCCATTTTTCTTGTCTCGATTTTGTAATGGCAATCTGATGTCTTTGTGTTTCAAACTTGAATCCTTATATGCCTTGCTATTGTGAATCTTTGCTTAGAATTACATGGTTTCAAGTTGCATGTTGTATTTAGTTTCTTTTAAATCTTCATGCAAATCACTAATGAAAACATGTGCTAATTAGATTGTGAGAGCTATTGTGATAGAGAAACTTGTTAGGGTTAGAGATGGCAGATATCTAACAATTAAATGCAGATTTTAATTAATAAACAGAGAAACTAAAACACACACAAAATAAATCATAACATAGATAATTTAACGTGGTTCACCCAATCCGGGCTACATCCACCAAACCACAGCCATCCAATACTTTTATTATCTAGTGTAAAACCTATTACAATCTTGCGAATAATCGTGTTTTTCATCATACTGAAAATACCCATCCGAACCCCTTTTGTCAAGCTTAGAAGCTTTCAGATTTTTGGGTTCTACAAAATTGGATTTTTCCTTTTTCATTGATTTTTCCCTTTTTCGGTGATCACGCAAAAAAGTAGGAGGAAAATTTTTCTCGGTGGCTGCTACCCCCGAACCCCGGCAAGGATAGGGGCCAGGGTGTACAGTATACCATGGGCTATACAGTATAGCATGATCAGTCACCACATACCAACAAAACTATTGTGAGTGATAAAGTCTGAATTTTCATAATTCAAGTGAATCATCTGTTAGTTACAAGTTTTAATTTCAATTATTCTCTATCCCTTTTCCCAGAATCACTTAGAATAAGATCCATCATTCAGAGAACCAGCTCACTTTGGAGATTCATTCTTCATTCAGATCACCCACATCTGAAGAAGGTTTCCATGTGTCAACAAATAGTTAAATTCTACAAAATTAACATAGGGTGCGTATCTGATTGATAACAATTAGTTGGCCAAATTTGCACCCCTTTTCCAAGCTGTGAAAGCACTAAGATAATTTGGACTCACATCGGACTGCTTTCAGGTTGTGGGTGTCCTATTTTGAAAGAAGACCTCCAGATTATGGGTTGGCTCCTCTTTTGATGTCAACTAACTAATGATTTCTGAGGAAAAGGGTAAAATATGTATGAATACAAACATTAACTAAAACAAATAAGGGTAATACACCAAAAAAATTGACCAAGACCTATAAATAGCCTATTCACACTCAAAACAATGACATAAAACCTTGTTCACACAACTCATTTTCACATGCATTTTCACATAAGTAATTTATAAGGAGGTTTTTAAGCAGAACTCTTAGAAGGAAAATAAAATTTCACAACTAACAACACCTGCTTTAACTAACACAACTTATAACCTATAACAATGCATTTTCTGCTAAATAGGTGCTCAACCATGAGACAAGACTACAAGGAAAGGTAAATTTCATAAATAATCTAATCAATCACTAACATCACACAATAAAACATGAAATGAGAAGCTAAATGTTTAATTTCATTGATTCAAAGTACTCAACTATCATTACAAGTCCATCTGAGTTACAATACTACTCCTGCTAAAAAGATAACTCCAAAGCTAAGCTATTACTCTCCTAGAAAGAAAGAACTAACTTCAATAACAAAGATTGAAGATACTTAAGCAAAAATCCACCAACTCCCCCCACACAAGTCCATCTACAATATTTTGGTCGGATGCAATAGAAAAGGCCAAAAAGAACCTTCTAGAAACACTCCAAACTGCCCTCCAAATGAAGCAAATTCAAGCCAAGTCAATAGTCACACTAAAAATGTGACAAAAATACCTCCAAATAGCCCCCCTTCCTACAAAACTATGCAAAACAACTTCTCACACATCCCTCATGTCTATCAGTCATCATTGGTCTCACACACATGTGTTCAACACATTTGACCCACACCTTTGTTGCTTTTTCAAAACAGAAGGCTCAAATTTGCATTCAAAATAATAACTTGATTAAGTGATTCATAATACACCACTTAATGAAACTATTTTACATTTTAAAATAGAATGCAAAAGGGGCCCCACCACCTTTTTAGATTACATTTATATTTGCATTAAATAAAAATCATAAAAGTGATTTACAAATCAATTAAACAATGCCTTAAAATTGACAAAATGCCAACTAAATGATACACTAAATGCCTGTAAAAGCATTAAGCAACAACCAAACTCCTCCAAGGAATTTGATCAATTCTAACTTACCTCCACTTCTGCACTTGAGAGTCAATCACTTGGTCAACACCCTAATTTTCAAAGACAAGCAAAAGGCCCAATATTCGTCCTATATGAGCATAAGGGACTCCACAAACTTTGGAAGGCATAATTTAAATTCTTAGAGTCATTACCTATTTCAAAGGTCAAAGGCACATGGTTTGGGGACCTAGCATATTTCAAAGCAAGGTAGGTTGTGTTTAATATGAATATAAGGAAAAATCCTAAGTCATAAACCTTACCTTAAAAACCACATAACACATTAAAATGTGTTTCATTTTTAAAACATAAGGCAAAAAATACCTTGGGTCGGAATACTAGGGTTTCAAACCCTAAACAAAACATGGAAAAAGCAAAAGAACTCCTCATTTTGCATTGAAGGCTCTGGAGATTTGCCTCTGGCCGCCATGAGGTTTTGTTGAATGCATAGAAAACACAAGGCTTTGACTTGTTTTTTGATGACTCCCCAATGAAATCCACTTAAAACAACAAGTAATGTGGTTTTTAGAACAAAAATTTGTATTTTTACACTTATTTGGAAGCCATCTGATGCATTTAGGCCGTGGCTATGAACATATTCCTGATCATTTTTTATGGCTTTATCTTCTCTATGGTTATTCCTCTATTTTAGCTGCCATTGGTGACTTCTTGAAGCTCGAATGGAAGCTTTATTATGTGAAAAAATCTTGTATAAACAAAGAAGATGAGCAACACAACTTAGGTAAGCTTCCAGTCGACCCCATATCTCTGGTTTTTTGGAAAATAAAGCTCATTTTGAGCCTCCATACTAAGAATGAAGCAAGAAAAATTCTTATTTTCTTCTGTATTGAAATTAAATTCAAGAAACCCCAAGCGGGTTCGTTGTTTTGTGAAGAAAATCTAAACATTCAAGTTGTAGCCATGGAGAATAGACTAGGGTTTTGCATATTGTTACTTGCCTCAAAATCTCCATGATAGCTTTGAAAATACTTTTGTATTTACAATTTTTTCCACAAACCCTAGGTGGGTTTCTTGTTCTTGAAGAAAACTTGAGGCCGCGGCCATGGGTCATGTCTTCTCTATTGATTCTTTCGAAAATTATACTCAAACCCTTGCTTTCATTCTATACAATGCCTCCTTCAGATTTTACTGTAGAATCCATCATTTTGGTTTTTGTGCTTTGTTAGTAACAAGACTATGTAGAATTATAATATGAAAAAAACCTCATGAGGGAGTGGATAGTTAAAATAAGAGCCCTCTAAATTAATTCATCCCACTAGAAAATGTTGTCTTGTGAATGAAATAAATGGTTTGCAAAAAAAATGATTCATTGCCATTGCACCGTATGGGCATATCTCAAAGGCTCTTAACATTTTTTTATGAGTACTAAATTTGCCTTTATGTTCTAGTGACAACTCATATCTTTTGCATTCCTTCATGAGCACTACCTATTTGCATACCACAAATAGTCAGTGGTGTCATTTGTTGCATATATTTGGTTTACAAGAGTTTCAACAGTAAAAATTAAAGATTAAACCTCCCCAAATTTTGATTTCTTCCATGAATGTCTCCAGACCGCATTTCTATAATATAAATCTACACTTCAACCTTTGTTGTATTAAATGCCACATTCTCACAGTCTAGAAGAATGCTTACAGACCAAGTGGGTAGGTAGTATGATATATTTAGAAGATGGCATCTGTATCATGTCCTTCATCAGAATTGGATAGAAATGATGCACAAACTCCTTGGCCAGTATAAACATTTGCCTCTTGTATAGGGCTAAGGGACAGATTCTTTTCCTCTTCGTAGAGTAGTGCAAAATCACATAACAATATTGCTTCATGTAGTTCTTTGAGGTGACCCCATTTTGGCTGTCTTAGCAATCCAACCCCTCCTTTCATCCATTTGAAAATAGAAGCTCACTCTGTTTTGTCTCGTTGAAATAGATCACTGTCATACCATTTTCATTTGAAATTCTCCATTTAAATCTTAATGAGGATCTAAACAAAAGCTATAAAAGGTTTCTTTTGTTGTAGATAACATTGGATACCAAACAATATAGATGGATAATAATGACTTCTATAACATATAAACTTTATCACCCGAATTCCGAAGAAGATTTTACTAATAGAAGCACATGTATCATACTTTGATACTGTTGCATAAGGCTACTCTTTAATCCTCAAATTTTCCACCTTACAATATCTCTTTTCATTTGGAAGGTTTGAATTGTTGCAGTCAAGCCTATAGTGTTTGTTTGTCCATGCTCTAATATTTTCACATCATTCCTACATAGGAATATGATTGTCGCTGCCCCCATCATGCTTTGGCTGACATGTTTGATACTCTTTCCTTGTTCTCGACCATTTCATATGTTGCCACTTTATATGAATTGTCCTTTTGAAACCCCTCTTCTTGAGAATATGAGTTTGGTCTTCACTTTGAATGTGGATTATGATCACAATCTATACCTAAATCACTGGCATAATTCATACAATTATGATTGGATAGTTAGCCTCCATGAGCAATGTCATCATACTCTTTGTCTTATCACTGTCATTGGTCAAAATTTACTCTGTAATATAGATTTTTCCCATTAGTAACAACACTATTGTGGTACTTTCCTTGATACTTCATTCTTGCTATCTTGAAACATTCTTTCCACGAAAGGATTATCTGCCTATTCTACTAAATCAATAGGGTTGTGCATTTGCTAACAAATGTCACATTTGTTGAATGAAGAACCCTCTTACTTGGACGGATGTAGATTTTCCTTAGCCATCTTAAATTGTCTTGCAACCAAAATATGTTATCTCTACACTGGTAGCTGCAAATGTTATCCTTGCATGAAGAAATGCATATCATCTGATTGGTATTAAACATCACCATATATAAGGATATTTCCATGTTATCTCTTTTGTATCCCCTTCCAAACTTGTACCAAGCTGCATATTTTTCCTCTAAACTATTGGTGATATGATCATTACATTCAAATTACAATGATTGGAAAGATGAACCATTTTTATTTCCTCTCTGTTGATGTAACTATCACTTACTTAGTGATAGCTACTTATGACTGTCTCCTTCATTGTCTTGTCATGACATTGTATACTTCTTGCTTAAAAATGTTTTCATTATTTGTCACACAATATGTCATTGCTCATTGATTCTTGTTGTCCCATGTGTTTATTTGATTGTTGTTGTCCCTCCATGAGATGTAGCATGCATCTTCCCTTTAGGACTGCCCTAATCTTCATGTTTTCCTTAACAATTGCTTGCTGCCCCCAAAGGTTTGTTACATGGTCTTCACAAACATCTAAGTTTTTTTGATCTTGTGCAACAACAACACCATATCCTCACTTTAATCTTAGTGGGAAGACACATGTCACTTATGTTGGTGACCTAAAATCTCACCATCATAGGTGATGTGTGGCTGTCCAATAGGATTTAGGTGAGATGAACTTGACAATACCTTGAATTGTTCTTTCTTACTGCCCCATATGCCTCATGATGGCTTCAAGAATGCCTTGATTTCTCCTTCATTATTTTAATAGATGCATAATTGAACTTGATTCGTCTATAATTGAACTTAATGCATCACTTAAATCATCTACTTCTTTTAATAAAATGGATCTTGGATCCACTTAAGAAGATTGAAAGACATATCTAGCAAAGTACACCTTTCTTTTGGCATGATGGCAGCATATTGAGTGATTCATTATGAAAATATGAAGTATGAATTTCTTGATAGCTCACATTATGTGTTGCATCGTTTGAATTTGATAATGAAAGTTGATCAACTGGTGTGATTCCATATTGATTTAATGCATCAATAGCATGTTTATCATTGATTTGATCAAGTTGCTCAATCTCCTATCTTTCTTAAAACATCAAAGGGTAGCACGTTGAGCTCTACCCTCATGGGAGCAACATTTTACCCCACATGTTGTAATTAGCTAAATCAGAATAGTAACAAGACTTGTCCTAAATCTGCACAAGAAACAAACTAGTTAGATAAACAAAGCATATCATAGGTGTGTTTGATTACTCCTTTCTTGTTTTCATGGAAACTTATGGTATGTTGCTATTTTAATGCTTGTAGACATTAGGTTACAATTTTATGGATTTTTTGCATATAATTTTGATCAGGGACCTTTCATTGCTCTAACAACACTATTTTTATCCAATTCAGGAAACCTAGGAGCAATGAGGAGGGTGTCAAACGGAAGCAAAGTAGTGGGAAGGATTGAGATGATGGGAGGCCAAGCCAACAGGATTCGTCATTCCACCAGAAAATGATGGGTCCCTTTTCATTTTATATGCAATTTATTTTCTGTTGTGTATAATCTTTTCTTTATAAGCATTAGGATAGCTAGTCCCTTGGCTTGTGAGGGACATTTATACGCTCATGATTATCAATAAATATCACATTTGCAATACATATCGATTCACTTTCTTATTTTTCTGTAATTGAAAATTTGGAATAAATGCAATATGTTTTTGACAATCTCTTTTATGCACATTAATAAACTTAGCAGAATATGGTGTATCTTGTAATGTTTAAATGAAACACAAAAGAATAAACACTAAGTTACCTGATTTCAGGTGAAAGCTAAAAATTAGGTAACATTTTTGGTGACATCTGCTATATGTTTTCCCACAAAACATCTCAACCAAATGCCTAAAGCTTATCCATTGGGCACTAAGTCATCTAAAAGCTGACACAACTCAAAAACAACATTATATGTTTTTGTAACTCACTAGACCAACATGAGATACTTTGAAACTTATTAAAAACCCAACATTGCATAATGGAAACTACCTAACCGTGCTGAAAAAAACTTAGGGGAAACTGAAAATGCATCTAAAATGAAACTACTCTAACCTACTCTAACCAACAAAGAAGTTGGTCAAACAAAACCATTGACAAGCTTTGCAAAATAACACCCTTTTTTAATCAGCAATGGATGCATTACATGATTATGTATTGCTAGAAGAATACGAAACACATGCAGATATTCAATAGAATATTGCAATGCTTCATGAAAGATGCAAATAAACTCACTTGCATTTTGGAAAGGATCATGCATATTGCCATCCTAAACTAGACAAGTGAGCTGAATCTGATCACTTTCAGCTGCAACTTCAAAATCAACTTTTTCTTCAATTGTATCCTCGTACTTGGGTGCAAGCATGACCTTTGGTACTTCAGTGGCCTCCGAACTGGCTAAGTATCCAATTGGACAACCTCTTGAAAGGACAAAGCTTAAAATTTTACTACTGACTTCATGATTAAGATCTTGAAGATTAGTATCCAGCCTTTTCTCTTGTTCAACTTGAACAATACTTGCATGTAGCTCAACCTCTTGGATACCCAAATCATAATTATCCTTTTCAAAGGAGGAAGGAAAATGTCCAAACAATGAGATAGCCTCTTCCAGCACACTTTCAATCAATGCAACAACCTCAAGCTCCTCTATACACCAGAAAGGAGGCTTCTCACTAAGATTATGCAAATCAACTTCATGGGAAGTTTTTTGACTTGAGAGAATAGACTTATCCCCACCAAAACAATATTCTTCCTTTGGCTCCATGTCTTGTTATGTTGATTTATTGATACAAAAGGAGATGAACATGGTTACTTCCACTTTGTTTTCTTGTTGTTCTTAATAATCCTCCTCCAAAGATGTTTGCATAACACCTAGACATGAGTAGAAAAACTCAATCTCAGCATGAAACAGATCCTCTTCATGCTTTTCATTGTATTTTTATGTGGGAGGACTAGTATTGAGCTCATGGCAACTCTCTTGAGGAAATAAAACCTCAAGGCCTTCAACCTCATGTTGCTGACTCATGACCAGATTTATGCTCTCCTCATCATGCTCAATGAAACATGGAAGATCATCAAATGAAGCTATGAAATCATGGCCTACATCACCTTTTTCAGCCTCCTTAGGCTGTTGTTTTGATTCTTGAACCTGCAACTCACCATACTGCTTGATGTATTCTTGTTGCTTTGAATCTTCATCCTTGTCGAAAAAAGAAGGTAATTCATCAATCCAAACTGAAGGTTGGTCCTCTACAACAGCCTTTTTCACTTCCTCAACCTGCTGTCCTATTGGAACATTTTCACCATCCTTTACAACAGCAAGAGGATCATTAGCTAAAACATTGCAAAACACATCTTGAGAAGTCTTCTCCTATTCAGCCTTTTGCAGCTATAGCATGTATTCCTACATAGCTAAATGTAGTAAGTTTATATTTGTGGCCCTTCCCTTCTCTTCTATAGTAGATGTTTGAACCTCATAGGATAAAGCAAATGGCCCTTTCCAACTCAGAAAATTATGGGTAGAAGGCTCATTGGTAGGCTCACTAAAGGGCTCAAAAGGTTCCTCTTGTTTAAAGTTAGGGAACTTGCACTTTGAAACCTCTTCATTCACAAGATGATTCAACATTGCAGAAAGATTTGAGCTGAAACTAGGAATGGAAGGGGCTGCTTGGGTTTCACACCTTTGTTGGCATTCCTCTGCAGCTATCTGCTTTGCAATACATTCCTCATGTTGTCTCCTCTGAATCTCCATCTCCTATTCTTCAATGTATGTCTGGCAGGCTAACTCCTAATGCATGTCAACCTCTTGTTGTTGCATTTGATGCTATTGTTCTCTATTGATTTCATCCAATTGCCTACGAAAATATACCAATATACTGTCAATATGACTAATTCCCATATCATCAGCATTTTGCGGCTACAAATGAGAACAAGACTACTGTTTTGGAACAAAATATCCTTCTTGAGGCTGGTTCTGGGCATATACTAGTTGATATTGAGATTGAGCAGGAGTGGGAGGGTGGGAAACATAATGAGAATGTTGGTAACTTGTTGTCATAGGGTTATTTTAAATAAAACCAACAAGTTGTTCGATGTTCAATATGGCTGGTAAGAGGTCACACATGCATGATTTTCATGGAAAGGTGGTTAATTGGAATTTTCATGATATGCTGGGTGATATGACATGTTTCCATGAAACATAGACATGTTTGTTCATTCAGAAGCTGGAAAATAAGACAAAATTAGATTTAACTGAAACTAACACTTGATCATACTGAAACCAGTAAAACTTTTTGGAGTCACCAGGTATGTATTCAAAAGGCAGTAATCAGTTAATGTACACACCAAATAGCAGTAGTAAAACACACAAAATGGACTGAGAATCAATTTAAAGTCCCATCGAATGTGCCAAAATTGTTAGTTGGCCAAATTTGAACCCCTTTGCCAAGCTGTGAAAGCACTCAACAAATTTAGACTAACATGGGACTGCTTTCAGGTTGTGGGTGTCCTATTTTGAAAGAAGACCTCTAGATTATGAGTTGGCTCCCCTTTTGATGTCACCTAACTAATGATTTCTAAGGAAAATGGTAAAAGATGTATGAAAACGAATATTAACTCAAACTACTAAAGGTGATACACATAAAAAATTAACCAGGACCTGTAAACAGCCTATTCACATTCAAAACAATAACATAATACCTTGTTCACACAAATAATTTTCACATGCATTTTCACATAAGTAATTTATAAGGAGGTTTTTAAGCAGAACTCTTAGAAGTAAAACAAAATTTTACAACTAACAACACCTGCTTTAACTAACATAACTTATAACCTGTAATAATGCATTTTATGCTAAATAGGTGCTCAACCATGAGACAAGACTACAAGGAAAGGTAAATTTCATAAATAATTTGATCAATCACTAACATCACACAATAAAACATGAAATGAGAAGCTAAATGTTCAATTACATTGATTCAAAGTACACAACTGGCATTACAAGTCCATCTGAGTTACAATACTGCTCTTGCTAAAAAGATAACTCCAAAGCCAAGCTATCACTCTCCTAGAAAGAAAGAACTAACTTCAATAACAAACATTGAAGTTAAGCAAAAATCCACCAACTCCCCCCACACAAGTCCATCTAGAAGATTCTGGTTGGATGCAGCAGAAAAAGCCAAAAAGAACCTTCAAGAAACACACCAAACTACCCTCCACATAAAGCAAAGTCAATCCAAGTCAATAGTCAAACTAAAAACATGACAAAAATGCCTCCAAATAGCCCCCTTCCTCCAAAAATAGTCAAAACAACCTCTCACACATCCCTCATGTTTTTCAATCATCATTGGTTTCACACACATGTGTTCAATACATTTGACCCACACCTTTGTTGCTTTTCAAAAATAGAAGACTCAAATTTGCATTCAAAATAATAACTTGATTAATTGATTCATAATACACCACTTAATCAAACTATTTTACATTTTAAAATAGAATGAAAAAGGGGACCCACCACCTTTTTGGATTACATTTACATTTGCATTAAATAAAAATCATAAAAGTGATTTACAAATCACTTAAACAATGCCTTAAAATTGACAAAATGCAAACTAAATGATACACTAAATGCCTGTAAACACATTAAGCAACAACAAAAATCCTCTAAGGCATTCGATCAATTCTAACTTACCTCCACTTCTGCACTTGAGAGTCAACACTTGGTCAACACCCTGATTTTCAAAGAAAAGAAAAAGGCCCAATATTCGGCCGATATGAGCATAAGGAACTCCACAAACTTTGGAAGGCATAATTTAAAGTCTTCAAGGCATTATCTATTTCAAAGTTCAAAGAAACATGGTTTGGGGACCTAGCATATTTCAAATCAAGGAAATTTGTGTTTAATATGAATATAAGGCAAAAGCCTAAGTCATAAACCTTACCTTAAAAACCACATGACACATTAAAATGTGTTTCATTTTTAAAACATAAGGCAAAAAATACCTTGGGTCGGCATACTAGGGTTTCAAACCCTAAACAAAACATGGAAAAAGCAAAAGAACTCATCATTTTGCATCGAAGGTTCTGGATATTTTCCTTTGGCTACCATGAGGTTTCGGTTAATGCACAGAAAACATGAGGTTTTGATTGGTTTTTTCATGACTCCCTAATGAAATCTACTTAAAACAACAGGTAATGTGGTTTTTAGAACAAAAATCTATATTTTTACATTCATTTGGAAGCCATCTGATGCATTTAGGCCGCGACTATGAACATATTCCTGATCATTTTTTATGGATTTATCTTCTCTATGGTTATTCCTCTATTTTAGCCGTCATTGGTGACTTCTTGAAGCTCAAATGGAAGCTTTATTATGTGACAAAAGCTTGTATAAACAAAGAAGATGGGCAACACAACTAAGGTAAGCTTCCAATCGACCCCATATCTCTGGTTTTTTGGCAAATAAAGCTCATTTTGAGCCTCCATACTAAGAATGAAGCAAGAAAAATGCTTATTTTCTACTGTATTGAAATTAAATTCAAGACACCCCAAGTGGGTTCGTTGTTTTGTGAAGAAAATATGAACATTCAGGTCACAGCCATGGAGAATAGACTAGGGTTTTGCATATTGTTACTTGCTTCAAAATCTCCTATAGCTTTGAATATACTTCTGTATTTGCAATTTTTTCCACAAACCCCAGGTGGGTTTCTTGTTCTTGAAGAAAACAATACATGTGAAGAGAATAAAACTTGAGGCCATGGCCATGGGTCATATCTTCTTTGTTGATTCTTTTGAAAATTATATTCAAAACCTTTCTTTCATTTTGTACAATGCCTCCTTGATATTTTACTGTAGTATCCATCATTCTAGTTTTCGTGCTCTATTAGTAACAAGACTATGTAGAATTATAATATGAAAGAAACCTCATGAGGGAATGGACAGTTAAAATAATATCCCTCTCAATTAATTCATCTCACAAGAAAATGTTGTCCTGTGAATGAAATAAGTGGTCTGCAAAAAAAATGATTCAATGTCATTGCACCGTATGGGCATATCTCATAGGCTCTTCACATTTTCTTATGAGTACTACCTTTGCCTCTGTGTTCTCATGCAAAATCATATCTTTTGCATTCCTTCATGAGCACTTCTTCTTTGCATACGACAAATAATCAATGGTGTCATTTGTTGCATATATTTGGTTTACAAGAGTTTCAGCAGTAAAAATTAAAGATTAAACCTCCCCAAATTCTTATTCCTTCCTTGAATGTCTCCATATTGCATTTCCATAATAGAAGTTTGCACTCCAACCTTTGCTATATTAAATGCCACATTCTCACAGTCTGGAAGAATGCTTATAGACCAAGCAGGTAGATAGTATGATATATATGGAAGATGACATATGTATCATGTTCTTCATCAGAATTGGATAGAAATGTTGCACAAACTCCTTGGCTAGTATAAACATTTGCCTCTTGTAAAGGGCTAAGGGATAATTCTTTTCCTCTATGTAGAGTAGTGTAGAATCACATAACTTTATTGCTTCATGTAGGTCTTTGAGATGACCCCATTTTGGTTGTCTTAGCAATCCAAAACCTCCTTTCCTCCATTTGAAAATAGAAGCTCACTCGATTTTGTCTCAATGAAATAGATCACTTTCATACCATTTTCATTTGAAATTCTCCATTTAAATCTTAACGAGGATCTAAACAAAAGCTATAAAAGGTTTCTCTTGTTGTAGATAACATTGGATACCAAACAATATAGATGGATAATAATGACTTCTATAACATATAAGCTTTGTCACCCAAATCGCGAAGAATATTTTACTAATAGAAGCACATGTATCATACTTTGATACTGTTGCATAAGGCTACTCTTTAATCCTCATATTTGCCACCTTACAATATCTCTTTTTCTATGGAAGGTTTGAATTGCTACAGTCAAGCCTATAGTGTTTGTTTGTCCATTCTCTAAGACTGTCACATCATTCCTACATAGGAATATGATTGTTGTTGCCCCCATCATGCTTTGGCTAACATGTTTGATACTCTATTCTTGTTGTCCAACATTTCATATGATGCCACTTTCTATGAACTATCCTTTTGAAACCCCTCTTGAGAATATGAGTTTGGTGGTCACTTTGAATGTGGCTTATGATCACAATCTATACCTAAATCACTGGCATAAGTCATACAATTATGATTGAACAGTTAGCCTCCATGAGCAATGTTATCTTACTCTTTGTCTTATCACTGTCATTGGTCAAAATTTACTCCTTTGTAATACTGATTTTTCCCATTAGTAATGGCACTATTGTGGTACTTGCTTTGATACTTAATTTTTGTTATCTTGAAACATTCTTGCCATGAGAGGATTCTCTACCTATTTTTCTAAATCAACAGGGTTGTGCATCTGCTAACAAATGTCACATTTATTGAATGAAGAACCCTATTACTTGGACTGATGTAGATTTTCCTTAGCCATCTTAATTTGTCTTGCAATCAAAAGATGTTATCTCTACACTGGTAGCTGCAAATTTTATCCTTGCATGAAGAAATGCATATCATCTTATTGGTATTAAACATCACCATATATAAGGATATTTCCATGTTACCTCTTTTGTATCCCCTTCCAAACTTGCACTGATTTGCATCTCTATCCTCTAAACTATTGGTGATATGATCATTACATTCAAATTACAATGATTGGAAAGATCAACCATTGTTATTTCCTCTCTGCTGATGTAACTATCACTTACTCAGTGATAGCTACTTATGAATATCTCCTTCATTGTTCTGTCATGACATTGTATACTTCTTTCTTAAAAATATTTTCATCATCTGCTGCACAGTATGTCATTTTTTATTGATTCTTGTTATCCCATGTGCTTCTTTGATTGTTGTTGTCCCTCCATGAGATGTAGCATGCATCTTCCCTTTAGGACTGCCCCAATATTTATGTTTTCCTTAACAATTGCTTGTTTCCCCCAAAGGTTTGTTACATGGTCTTCACAAACATCTAAGTCTTTTTTATCTTGTGTAACAACACCATATCCTCACTTTAATCTTAGTGGGCAGACACATGTCACTTATGTTGGTGACCTAAAAGCTCACCATCCTAGGTGATGTGTGGTTTTCCAATAGGATTGAGGTGAGATGAACTTGACATTACCTTGAACTATTCCTTCTTGTTGCCCCATATGCCTCATGATGGCTTCAAACATGCCTTGATTTCTCCTTCATTATTTTAATAGATGCATAATTGAACTTGATGCATCACTTAAATCATCTACTTCTTTTAATAAAATGGATCTTCGATCCACTTAAGAAGATTGAAAGACATATCCAACAAAGTACACCTTCCTTTTGACATGATGGCAACATATTGAGTGATTCATTATGAAAAGATGAAGTATGAATTTCTTGATAGCTCACATTGTGTGTTGCATCTTTTGAATTTGATAATGAAAGTTGATCAACTGGTGTGATTCCATATTGATTTAATGCATCAATAGCATGTTTATCATTTATTTGATCAAGTTGCTCAATCTCCTATCCTTCTTAAAACATCAAACGGTGGCACGTTGAGCTCTACCCTCATGGGAGCCACATTTTACCCCACATGTTGTAATTAGCTGAATCAAAATAGTAACAAAACTTGTCCTAAATCTGCACAAGGAACAAACTAGTTAGATAAACAAAGCATATCATAGGTGTGATTGATTACTCCTTTCTTGTTTTCATGGACACTTATGGTATGTTGCTATTTTAATGCTTTTAGACATTATATTACATGTTTATGGATGTTTTGCATATAATTTTGATTAGGGACCTTTCATTTCTCTAACAACACTAGTTTTATCCGATGCAGGAAACCTAGGAGCAACGAGGAGGGTGTCAAATTAAATCAAAGCAATGGGAAGGATTGAGATGATGCGAGGGCAAGCCAACGGGATTCATCATTCCACCAGGAAATGACGGGTCCTTTTTCATTTTATATGCAATTTATTTTCTATTGAGTATAATCTCTTCTTTATAAGCATTAGGATAGCTAGTCCCTTGGCTTGTGAGGGACATTTATACGCTCATGATTATCAATAAAGATCACATTTGCAAGACATATTGGTTCTCTTTCTTATTTTTTTGTAATTACAAAATTGGAATAAATGCAATATGTTTTTGACAATCTCTTTTATGCACATTAATGAACTTAGCAGAATATGATTTATCTTTTAATGTTTTAATGAAACACAAAAGAATAAACACTAAGTTACCTGATTTCAGCTGAAAGCTAAAATCAGGTAACAAGTACATCTAATTAGGTCGAATTAATTAATGTTGTAGGTTTCCATCAAATGTGATGGGTGTAAGTAGAAGATCATTTTTGGTGTTGAAGAGTGATGATTAAGTTGAGAGTGCGAATTCCTAAGCAAAGAGTGCAAATTTGATGTGAATGCAAAGCAGAGCAAAGTGTTAGAGTAGAGTCATTTGAAGTGTGTTGATTCAGTGTTTTGAGCTTCAATGGAACTATGTTTCCTATATTTTGTAAATGCATTTGTAGCAGTTCAAATCTTGGTAGTGAGCCACCACTCTCTTCTATTTATGGAAGTGAGTCTATCATAAATTGAGTCCACCTAGCTTAGTGAGCCTTTCTGTAATATCTTATAACTGGTTAAAATATATTGTGAGCTAATCCTCACCATGGTTTTTCCCTTTTTGGGTTTTCCACGTAAAAATTTGGTGTTCATTGATGGTTTCTTTCCTTACTACAATTTGATTATGATGTATGGAATGAATGTTTAAATGGTTAAGTTGTTTCAAATAATATTGATTCACCCCCCTCTTAGTATTTCGATGTTCAACAATTTTTTGGTCCAAGTGTTGCTTCCAAAATCAATCTCCAACCTTAAAATAGATTTATTCAAGCAAATCCTTAGTTAATTCCATCACGACAAACATACATGTGAAAGTAGCATGAGAGTGCAATAAAGTCACTTGAGAAATATATGTGAACCTACCTAAGGTATCCCCAATAGAATTTAAACAAGGAGGACACCAAAATTTTAGGGGGAGATTTGGAAGTTGCATCTAAACCAAAAATGTAACAAATTAATTGAAAATTTCAAGTGCATTCTGCAACAAGTTATACCTAGCATTTGAAATGTCATGTTTAATGTTAGGGTTTTTGTGGATCTTATTTTATTGTATGATAATAGGAATAAGGATATTTTTATTTTTATTAAAAAAAAAACTTCATTTAAAATATCATTTCTATGAGTGTTTTTACAATTTTTTTGAGGATATAAATTTTAATTTTTAAATATGGGGATTGGACATAATGAACTTACTTGATTATCTCTTTACAAGACTAACATAATTACAACTTCATTATTATTGTGACCAATGTCATAGTGTAAACTAAATGGACCAGATTCATATAGATCTAAACCCTATTTAATCCCCTAAGCATTAATCCCAATAAAATATTCAATACCAACAAAACAAAGAAGCCATTAAACTGACATGCTAAAAACATGAAAGCTTGAAAAACATCTATTCTATGACCTCAAATCTTATCCTATTGGGGGAGTGTTGTCACATTGATGTGGAATGGCGACCCTTTCCCAGTCCCTTGGATAGTATGAGCTTGTTTCTGTAGACACTAAAAATATACTGATTGACATCGTGCATTTGATCCTAACTTACTAACATCATTTCTTCCTAAATCATTCCTCGATCTAACCATTTAATCAAATTCACTTATCTGATTAAATTCATCAGTATCCTCTCTTGGTTAAATAAATCACTTTATCTTAATCAAGTCATTTCTCTTGTTAATTAAATCAATCCATCTGATCTAATTATCCCTATTTAATTAAATAATCAATTTATTTGATTAAATCTCTAAAGTCTATCCATTAAATTAAATAAATTAAAACCTTATTTGATTTAATCTAACACCATCCCTTTTAATTAAATAAATCAAAATCTTTATTTAATTAGCCTTTTATCATATTCTTCTCTTATCTGATTTAAATAAATCCATAAATCTAAGTCAAATAAGTCACATCATCTAATCTCCTGTTAAATTAATTAACCCTTGATTAATTTAATCTAATCTCATGTCACATCATCTAGATAATGCAAGTTGCACATGAAAATAGATTTAATTCATTTATTAAATCCCTATTTTCCTCACAAGGCATCTTTGGAATATTCTCTCAATTTGAATTCAAAAATTCCAAGTCAACATGTACATCCAACAAGGCATTTAAAACCTCTTACATGTCCTTTTCCTTGAGCCAAATGGCATTTATTGCATTTTCCCTTCCCTCTTACATGTCATTTCAACAAATTTGAATTTCAAATATTGGCATTTATTGGCACAAACCCCAAATCTTGCACAATCATCATCCATTCATAGCTTGACAAGTGGCACCATATCATTGGATAAATGTTAGTCCCACATTTCTCAAATTTGGACATTCATCCATCTTGAAATCCTATAAATGAAGAGCTCCTCTCTTCATTTTATCATCCACAATCCAAGCAAAGTTACCATGCTCAAATATCTCTTGAGTTTCATCCATTATCATTGAGTCATAGTTAGGTTTTGCAGATTTTGGCTTGGAGTCTTCACATTTCATCAAGAAAGTGGATCAATCTCTTCAACATTCGAATCTTGCATCATAGGAATTGGGAAAGGGCTAATTTTCACATCAAATTGGCACCAATTCCCCCATGGGATCATGAGTTTGCACTTCTAATTAGGATTTTATCTAGTTTTTATCATTTCATTATGTTCTTGCTTATTTTCTTTCCTATTTTGAGTTTGCAAATGGATTTCATGGGGAATCCTTGTTTTAGCTTGCAATTCCTTGTCTAACTCATTTATTCATGTCATTTTGCAAGTACTAGGAAAATGGTTCACACATTTGGCGCTAGAAGGAGGGCATGAAGTCATAAATTCTAACATTTTCACAAAAATTCCACGCTTTTCTGCACACATAGGAAATTCCAATGCGAGCTCATCAGCGTCGCTATTTTCACGTTGCGGGCTCATCAGCGTCGCTGTTTTAGCACTGCGGGCTCGTCAACATAGCTATTTTAGCACCGCTGGACTCATCCCGCCAAAAATTTCAAATTTTAAAATGCGTCGCTGGACTTGCCGATCTGCACAAGTTTTCAAAAAATTTAAAACTTTGACGCTTTCAAGAACTGTGGCGCCAAGCAAAAAGAGCGACACAATCGTGCTCTTTGTCCCGACACAGAGCATCGCTGACTGGTAAGCGGCGCTGTAAAAGCACCGCTGGAAGAAAAAAATAGCGATGCCTTCACAAGTTGCGATGCTGGAAGATAGAAAAAGGGAGAACTTAATTTTTTAGCACGTACTTTTGGTTTATGATTTATTTATCTATTGTTTTCTATTTTTTAACTTCTATGTTTTTCTAGAATCTGATTGTTTTTCCACTTTGTAGGTTGGAAGCCAAACACAAAGGAAGGAGAAGCATGGAGATAATATTGTGTCTAATCAAAGTGTTTTTTAACACTTCTTCAAGAATTTGTCATCTTTTTCTTTCTATAGAACACTAGCTTTCATTTGGGTTTAAAAAAGGATCCTTTTTGTTTATTTCTTGCAAAAGGTTTAAAAAAGAATCTTAGGATCAACAACTTACTAGATTTCGTTTATGGATTAAACAATTGAACAAATGTCTTTCACTTGTGATTTGGTGCTCTAAAATGAACTCGCATATTGCTTTGAGGATCTAAAAAGAACAAGTGTAGTTGTGTTTTTCGTGAGGGCTTACTTAGACTAAAGCCATTAGAAAAGGACGTATGCGCTTCTCTCGCACTTTATAGCGATCTTGAGAATCAAAAGGTCTTTTCTATGACTTTGGGTTAAGATAAATCAATCACCTCCACACTTTGATTTGGGCTTAAAATTGAACAAACTATTGTGCGAGTGTGAGTGGGGACTTTGTTGCGTACATTCTCTCTCCTTGTTGCCAACAAGGATTGATCGAATTACAAATATTGTTCTTCATTCGCTTTTGTTTATCCTAGAGGGCCTGCCTTGGGGAAGAAGTACTCACCCAAGGGAGTGACTCAACCAATAACACTCTAAAGCCAAGAGTATTTCTAGCTAGGATATAAATGTGGATATTGGAAAAAATGCCAATATCACGCAGTTGACTCCGACAAGATGGATCTGAAAGGAGACTCTTGCCACGTTGGGTCAACTCCTATGAACGGAAAGTCCTTACTAAAACTCATGTGCTAGAATTTTCCAAAATCCTTAAAACTATTTGTTGGTGCAAGAACGGTCATTCTGAAGCCACCCCACATTTTTACGGTCTTCTAGTAGAGATGGAAAGCATGCCATGGGAGTTTCATGGGTGTTGATGCTTGGCTGCCTCGTATAAGTGAGTGTCGTGGAGGGGAGCAAGTGGGGTCAAGAATCTAACCATCCGCTAGAGATAAGCGTAGCTGGACTTGTCCAAGTGGGAATCCAACAAATATTTTCTTACACATCCATAGGATTGTCCTTATTCTTGGGTAACAAAATGCATTGCTTGATCGAAAACACCATGGAAACAAACACTTAACATCATCCAAATTTCAAACCCTTTTGAAGACAAATACCATTGACTCAATCCATATGTTATTGCTTTCCCTTGGGATTCACATCCTTAGAGGTTTCTAAACATTGGATTAAATCTCAATTTGTCTCCTTAAGTAAACAATAGGAAAACCCTTTGCCTTAAGTTCATTAAATTTTCACATAACATATCTTGTGGGGTTTGAAGAAATTAAGACATAGGACATCTTAGTTTGAAAGACCTAATTGAAGAAAGTGTTTTTGGTAAAATAAAGACATTAAGCAAAGCTAAGAAAAATGAACTTTCATATGTATTGAAGACTCCAAATCCCAAAACAAACAAATCATTGATTGAAAATCCGAAAATAAATGTTCAAATAAAATCATTTCTTGGTTACAAAGGTCATTAGGAAGCATTTGCATGCTCTTCAATACCTAGATCTAGGCAAACAAAGTGTCATTTTTAGGTTCATCTTAGGATCAAAACATTATCAAAATCTTTTTCATCCATCCATCCAAAACATCAAAACAAAATCCATCTCATCATCACCTTTTGGGAAAATCTTGAAACTAGGCTTTATGGCAAAATTAAAATCATCCAAATCATTGAGACAAAATCCTTGAAAACATCTTATCAAAACACCTTTGGCTAGGTATGTGTAAATGCATCCTTTTTCATATGCTTAGTCAAAGTTATCAAAATCATCTTGTCTAGCTTAGTGTATGTAGATGAATCCTTCTCCATATACTTAGTGAAACAATCATCTTGTTTGAATAGGTGTGGGTAGATGCATCCTTCTCCTCACACATATTCAAATTATCATCCTTTGGACAAAGCTATCCCTTAGATCATCATCCAACATCTTAGGGTTTTTTTGTTCAAAATCCAAATCAAAAGCAAAATCAAAGTTAAGGGAAAAATCTCAAAAATCTTAAAATCCTAAATCCTAAATCAAAATCCTAAATCCTAAAAGCCTAGTGTCTCATTCAAGATTGATCAAAATTCAAAAGCATCCATATCATTCATCCATAATATCATCATCATATCATCACCTTTGATCCTCAAAAGCATCCTAAAACTTTCACTTTGGGACATAAAATAGAGATCAATCCAAAGAATCAAGAGATTCATCTCCCATATTCCCAAGGATTGATCCTTGTTTTATGGTTCAAACAAGATCTCAATACAAGAAGAGTATGGAAGCCAACAAAGAAACACCTGCTTCAAGTGATCTTAGTCAAAGCAACGCAGAAATGAATCCAACAAAATCAAGCAACCCATTGACCCTCTCATCATCACAACATCCCCAAGAAGAAAATCAAGGAGAAGACCTCACTTTCGGAATGTCTCGCGAGGAAATGGCAGAAATGCTCCAAAATCTGGACAACCATAGAATCATCAACATCATGATGAGACTTAACCCTTCATTATACATGCTTGAACTAGCAAAACAAGGGGCCAAGTTTCCTTCGGATTTCGATGTGAGTACTATCGTGGACACATCATTTCCCCCAATCTCATCCACCATCCCCATTTCAGCTACACCCCCATCTCAAAACATCACACAAAACATTCCGCAAATCACAACATCATTTGCTCCAACCCAACCAAATGTCAACAAGGGAAACACATTCCTCAATTCTCTTCAATCACATCCCCTTGTTAATAATCAAAACATGGACACAAACACCACCTTGGAACAAAACATACTCGAAAACCCATTACACAAGAATGGTCCTCTCACATTCCATCACGATCCATCATCATCATTCTTTCACACAACGCCACAAACACCCCTTCTCACAAATTCACAAGAAGAGGGAGATACGTTTGGACTAGGGAGCTTATTCGACACCACAACATTCTTGCAACAACTTACACCCCTCACATTTCCACCTCTTCCACCACTACCACTATCATCCATACCACTCCTTGGTTTAGGGCCTCCTCCCCTACCAAGTATCAATCAAACCTACATCCCAACCATCAATCAAAGCATTGCACCAAACACTCAAAATTTATCGTTGATATCGCAACAACAAACGATAAACACACAAGCAATGACAACATCATCAAACACACCCCAAGCATCACAAAGCATGGTCTCTCAAGGACCCATTACCTCAATACCATTATCCAACATACAAAACATCAACACAACATCATCATCTACTACCATTCCAAATCCACCACCACCTCCACCACCTACAACTTTCACCACATCAAATCAATATGATGCAGCATTGCAAGCTGCTTTCCAAAGAGGATACCAACAAGTCCATAAACAAAAAGCCATGCAACAAGCTGCTCAAGTTGTACAAGCTGCCAAAGCTTCACAAGCCGCAATACAAGCGCAACAAGCACAGCAAGCCCAAGCTTTATTGCAACAACAACAACAACAAGCCACCCAAGCTGCACAAGCATTACAAGCACAAAGAGTCACTCAAGCACAACTTTTATTACAGCAACAAACCACACAAGCACAAGCAACACAAGTGCAAGCACAATCTCAATATCAAGCATAGCAAGCACAAGCTCAAGCACAACTCCTTGCACAAGCAGCACAAGTGCAAGCATATCAACAAGCATTGAGGCAATACCAAGAGCAACAAGAAGTAGCAGAATTAGTAGCCCAACAACAAGCATTGTTGGAACAACAACAAGCACAACAACAAGCCCAACAACAAGCGTTGTTAGAGTAACAACAAGCACAAATCCTAGCGCAACAACAAGAACAACAACAAGCATCGTTCATACAAAAGCAAGTAGAAGCCTACTTCGCTCGACAAAACATGCAGATACCATCAAACAACGCACAGACCAACCCACCCATCCAAACCACAATTCAAACACCTCAAAACACTTTCATCCCACCCCTGATCCCCAGAATGATGTAACGACACAACTCAGGTTGCTCTCGCAACAAGTGCTTGACCTTCAATCGGGGTGAACGACCAAAGTGCCAAGCAACTTGTGTCCCTATCCATTTGATAGGAGTCTAGACATGAAACCATTCCCTAAGGGATTTGAAATCCCAAAATTTGACAAGTATCAAGGGATGGGAAACCCTAAAGATCACATCAGGGAATTCCAGGTTCATTGTATGGAGGTCGCATATGACGATACTTATCTGATGTGGTTATTCCCTAGGAGCTTGGCAGTTCCTGCTATAGAATGGTTCTCTCACTTACCTTCAGGCATTAGAACATTCAAAGAAATTAGAGATGCATTCATTAGGAATTACGCATGTAACATTGCGATGGATGTCAATCTCGAAGAACTCTCCGCTCTAAAACAAGAAAAGAATGAGTCTTTTGCCTCATTCCTTCAACGATGGCGATCCAAGGCCAATAGAAGCAAGTGGACCATGCCAGAAGAACAACAAGTTTGCACAATCATAACCAACCTTGAAAGCCACCTATCATTTCATCTCAAGGTTCAAGGAATGACCACATATGAGCAATTAATCTCCAAGGCGCTTAGCATCGAAAGAGCCCTTGTGACTCAACCCGCAAAATCAACATCATATCACGAGCCACAAAATAATCACCCATCATCTAATTAAAATGATAAACCTTCTACATGGGTGAGAAACAAGAACATCACTAATGATGGCGTCGTCGATGCCAAGGTGGTCATTAGTGGTCCACACCAAAATACACCCACATCGCAAATCCAATCACAATGCCAAAACACTCATCACACAACATACCAACCCAATAATCCCACCATCAATAACCTCACTGACCAAAGGGGACCTCCCCAACGCAAAACTTATCCAAAACACAAATACGCTATTTTGGGGGAACCATTGGAGGATATAATGAAAAAGTTGATCGACAAAAAACTTATCAAACCTCCCACATTCAAAAATTACCAAGAACCCGATGTCAAACCCCCTTGGTACAACAAGAACCAACTTTGCGAATTTCACAAAATCAAAGGTCACACCACAAACAATTGCATGAGACTCAAAAACATCATCCAAGATCTCATTGACAAGAAAATCATAAACGTGGAACAACCTACGGGAAATCAGGATCTTCAAATCTATATGAATCTGATGTCGAATCATGGCAATAAAGGGAATAAAAATGATAAAGGGAAGGGCAGTGTAAATCATGTGTATGAAATGGTCATTGCTTCCTAAATGAGGACTGCATGGTCATCACCATCAAGGGCGCCCATGCCAAAGATTGTGGAGTCACCACAAGAGGCGACAAAGTCACCATTGCAGGATCATCCCAACCTAACAGAGTCCCTTCATCTAGAGCCATTCTGCATGTTGTAGAGCAACTCAAAAGAAAGCCATCACACATCTCCATCATGGAGTTGTTAAAAATCTCATCAACACATAAAAAGATCCTTGAGGAAGCATTAGCCTCATCCACTGTCCCCGCAGATCTTGATGTGGAGCAATTCTAGGCTATGGTCGCAAATATCATAACACCTAATCTCCTTACATTTTTTGACCAAGATTTCCCCGCCCAACCATCTCACAACCATGCACTTCACTTGGAAGCCATTGTAAACAAAAGCAAAATCAAAAGGGTCTTGGTGGATGGAGGTGCAAGTTTGAACATCTGTTCTCTTAGCCTCATCAAGCAGTTGAAAATATCAAAAGATTCCATCAACAAAGGCAAGGGCATCACAATCAGAGCATATGATGACCAAGAAAGAGTGTCTTAGGTCACAATTAAGCTCCCTATCCAAGTAGGGCCAACACTCACGGAAACCACATGTCAGGTCTTGGACCTCGAATTGCCATACAATATCCTCCTGGGACGCCCATGGATTCATGCGATGAAAGCTGTAGCATCAACCTTCCACCAATGTGTGAAATTCACACATAATGGACAAGAGGTTACCGTCCATGGAGATCCTGAGCCGTTTTCATATTGCAAGAATCTTGAGGCCAAGTATTACAAAATTCCCCAAGTGCCAAAGAATGATGAGGGCCCATCCACACCATACATTGACCCCACCACTCTTGCATCCACTTCTGCGATAGAGACACCCGCCATTCCCGCCATTCCCACCATCTCTGACATCAAGCTCATCATCTAGGATGATGTTTGTGGAAGCTACAAACTCCCTAACAATGCTTTCGTGATAGGAGAGTTACCACAATCTCCTAGATCACGGGGACGTCCACAAGAAAATCAAGCTTCCACGTCACAAACCTATCCTGAAAATTATCCTAAATTCACAAGCTAGGGAGACCTTGGCCATGAGGTTATTGAAGTAGATCCATCACACATGTTGTATCAAGATGAAATACTAGCAGCTAATTTACCAATGGATGAAAGAAGCAAGGGCCTACACATGATGCTTACAATGGGATATGACCAAAATCAAAGACTAGGACAAAATGACAATGGGCTCATAATACCTATCATGTCAGAGACGTGACCCATAACAAATCTTGGTCTTGGATGTGCCACTCTGAGAATAACCATACGTGGTCGAAGTCCTCCGGTTAGAGCCTCTAATGTTTCTCCTCAGCCAGTACTCGTACAACTACACTCACCAATAGCCACAGGTAGAGATGCACATAACTTCATAACTGAGCCCTATATTAGTAGTGATGACGAAGATACCTTATCCAACCTACCCAGGTTATTCGAGGACACCACCCTGTGTATGATTAGTACCATATCCTTTAAACCAAATAGTCAAAATCATGAGATTCGTTTAGTTTACCCCTAACTGATCGACTATGACCAACGAGGACCACCAGTTCTCGATACATTCAAAAATGATGAAGCGCTCTCAGAATTCATGGGATTAAGGGATAATATTCCAGAGGGAGATCATAAGGCATGCTTTATAAGAGTTGGACACACATGCCTATTATGGGGAAATGATTGAATCCTTCAGTCGCAAAAGTGAGAAACTAAGAATCATATCAAAGTCCTTGAGTGAAAACCACACTGTGGCACTCTCTGACAAGAAAATAGTAAAAAGAAAGGACCTATCCAACAGTGAAAACCTCCCTGAGGCACCCGAGGATGAAGGATTCAATCTTCCCTTAAGAGTTATTCATCAAAAGAAATCAACAGTATTGGCCGAGAAATGCAATCCAATCAACATAGGAACAGAGGAGACCCCGCATATCACATTCTATGCGGAATCACTATTATCAGAAGAGCAAGAACTCCTAACAGCATTCCTAAAGGAAAGCCAAATAAAATTTGCATGGAGTTATGCTGATATGCCAGGGATGGATCTAGAGACAGTGGTTCATCATTTAGTAGTATATCCAAAAGAAAAATCGGTCAAACAAAAGCTTCAGAAAATGCATCTGCAAATTGCCTTATTGGTCAAAATGGAGCTCAAAAAGTTGCTAGATGCAGGATTCATCCGACCAATCGATTATCCATAATGGGTGTCAAATTTGGTACCTGTTTCAAAACTTGATGGAGCTATTAGAATTTGCACGGACTTCAGAGATTTGAACAAAGCATGTCCCAAGGATGATTTCCCACTTCCCAATATTGACATGATAGTAGACATGACAGCAGGACATGAGATGCTATCACTAATGGATGGATTTTTCAAGATACAACCAGATCATGATAGCAAAGGAAGATCAACATAAGACTGCCTTCACTTGTCCATGGGGGACCTACTATTGGAACATGATGCCATTTGGCCTAAAGAACGCAGGAGCAACCTATCAAAGGGCCATGACACTAATATTCCATGACATGATTCACAAAATAGTTGAAGACTATGTTGATGACATCCTATCCAAGTCAAGAAAGAGACAAGATCATATAGCAACCCTAAGTGCTATCTTTGACAGACTGGAGGAATACAAAGTTAGACTAAATCCCAAGAAGTGTGTCTTTGGAGTACAATCAGGTAAATTGCTAGGATACATAGTCTCCATGAGGGGTATCAAGGTGGATCCAGTGAAAGTAAAGGCAATCCTTGAGATGGAAGCACTAAAGACATTAAAACAACTGAGAGGCCTCCAGGGCTGACTTCAATCCATCTGACGGTTCATAGCACAACTGGAAAACAAGCATAACCCATATTCTCACCTACTCCACAAGGGGGTAGCGTATAAATGGGATACAAAATGTGAAGAGGCATTCAAAAAGATCAAGGAATATCTACTGACACCACCAGTGTTAATGCCACCTATCCCGAGAAATCCATTGATCTTATACATGTCAGCAATAGCAGTAGCCCTTGGAGCTCTCCTAGCTTAGCATGATGAAAATGGAACTGAGAGGGCCATCTACTATATTAGCAGGACAATGGTCGGTCACGAGCTAAATTACTCATTCATCAAGAAAGCTTGCCTCGCCATAGTGTTTGCATCCCAAAAATTCAGACACTACATGTTGGCACACAAGATCAAGCTCATCGCGAAAATTGATCCCCTCAAGTATCTCCTGTCAAAGGCAATGCTCAAAGGAAGAATGGAAAAATGGGTAATGATATTATCAGAGTATGACATCGAGTATATAGAAAGAAAAGCCATTAAGGGATAGGTTATTGCAAATCAATTAGCAGAAGCACCCATTTATTCTGAGAACCCTCTTGTCTTAGAATTCCCAGATGAATCCATCTTTAACCTCAACGTCATTGATCACTGGAAACTATACTTCGACGGCTCATACACACAGCACGGATCAAGAGTTGGTGTCTTCTTCATCACCCCACAAGGGGACTGCATACCAAGGTCATATAAACTAGCATTTCCTTGCACAAACAACATAGCGGAATACAAGGCTTTGACTATAGGTCTCAAGATAGCAGTGCAATGGAATATCATTACTCTCAAGGTCTATGGAGACTCTCAGTTGATCATAAACCAAGTCAATAATGAATATCAGACTAAGGATGATAAGCTCACTCCATACAAGAAATTGGTGGAGACTCTAAAGGAATCCTTCATTGACATAACATTTGAGAAAATTCCAAAAACCAACAACAGAGCAGCAGATGCGATGGCGACAATTGGATCCTTGTTGAATATCCCTAACAATGTCCCAAGATACGAATTCTTGATCGAGCAGCTTCTCGTTCCCGCATTCAAGGTACTGGAATCGAAATTCATGTGTGAAATCGTTGGTCCTGGCGATCCTTGGTACCATGACATCTACACATATCTTCGCATAGGAGTCATACCCACTAACCTCCCATCAAACCTTAAATGAACCTTTATCAAAAAGGCATTCAGATTTGTCATCCTAGGTGATACCTTATACTGTAGAAGCATAGAAGGTACCTTGCTACGCTGTCTAAATGTTGAGGAGGCATTAACTGCTCTAACCGAGGTTCATAACGGTATATGTGGCTCACACTCGAGTGGAATGACCATCGCCAAGAAACTACTGAGGCTGGGGTATTATTGGCCCACAATGGAAAGAGAAGTGCATGATCATGCTAAAAGGTGTTTACAATGTCAGTAGCATGGGGACCTCATCCATGCTCCAGCTCAAGAGCTTCACCCAATCATCACAGCATGGCCCTTCTCACAGTGGGGACTTGATCTCATTGGCAAAATCACACCCACCTCATCCAATGGCCATAAATTCATTATTACTGCAACTGAGTATTTCACAAATTGGGTGGAAGTCATACCCATGATGTATATCACTAGGAAGCAGATCTCAAAATTCATCCTGAACTATCTCATATGTCGTTATGGTGTCCCACAAGCCATTATCTCAGATAATGGGACACCATTCAAGAACCAAGAGGTTTGTGACTTGTGCGAGAAATTCAAAATCCAACATCGCTTCTCCACCCCATACTATCCCCAAGGAAATGGCCAAGCAAAAGCCATAAACAAAACCATCCTCAAAATCCTTAAGAAAATAGTCAATGACGCAGGTCATGACTGGCATCTGCAGCTTAATCCTGCCCTCTGGGCCTATCGAACCAGCATCCGCACACCCACCAGCGCCACCCCTTCTCTTTGGTCTATAGATCATAAGTCGTAGTCCCCATTGAGATCGAGTTCCCATCCCTCAGAATATCATTGCAAAATCTCATCACTGATGAGGACTATCGGGTATCAAGATTAAACGAGCTGGAGCTACTAGATGAGAGACGCATCGATGCTTTGAATCACTTGCAAGTCTATCAGAATAGACTTAAACGGAGCTACAACAAGAAAATCAGAAGCAGGACTTTCCAAATTGGAGAATTGGTCTTAAAAGAAAATCATAAGAATGTCTCGAATCCCAGTAGCAAAGGCAAGTTCGAACCTAATTGGCTAGGACATTTTGTCATAACAACAAGTTATAAATCAGGGGCATATCAGCTATCAACACCTGAAGGGGAACCTCTACAGGAACCCATGAATAGCTCCCATCTCAAAAAGTTTTATGCCTAATTCTTCTAGGTATAAAACCCAAAAATAAAAAAAAATAGAAAAAGTCCTGAAAAAATGGTTACTTTGGTGAAAACCTAACAAACAGGCATCTTGGTAACAACAAAAAAATCAAAAAAAGCGAAAAAATCCAAAAAAATCAGAAAAAGGATAAAAAAATTGTCCTCTAGTGAAAACCACTTTCGTGGCACTTTGGGCAAGTACCTCAGTGAAAACCTGGCAAACAGGCATCGTGTGTAAATAAGCACTTTCCATCCACTAGGATCTTTATGGCTTGATCTACATCATCCATCCATTTTGCTTCCATCATCCATCACATTCAGGTCTCCATCCATCACTCATCCACTCGCATCTGCACCATAGCTTGGTCTTGTGTTCATATCATGATCCCTCCTAGTACTACTTGACCCATCCTCAAAGGTCGGTTTGTCCTGCCTTTATCGGAGTAGTCTATCGCATCATGCTGAGGGCACGTTTGTATATTCTTAAAAATCCTCAAAATCAGAAAATCCAAAAATATCAAAAAATCAGAAAATCCAAAAACATTCAAAACATATCAAAATCCAAAAACAGGTCAAAAAGTCATTCAAAAAGCCAAAAAAAGGTCGTCTTATCAAACTACGTCGTCTCTGAGCTTGAACGTACGCAAGGTTGATCTTTGATCATCCCCCGAGACATTTAGGTCAATCCTATAGGAGTTCATCATAATAAACTGACATTTCATCATGTATATCATCATCGTAAATCGGCCAAGTCGTAAGTTGAACTACGTGGTCTTTGCGTGTATAACGTAGGAAAGGCTCATCTGTCGATCAGCCCTTGAGACCCCTAGGATAGGTCTTTAGGTTAGTTCCTTGGTCAACATCTCAGAAAATCCCAAAAACATTTGAAAAATCAAAAAATCAAAACATTTGTAAAAATCTTGAAAACACCAAAAATAGCCTCAAAACATTGCAAAAACATCAAAAACATCCAAATATTTGAGAAAATCCATCCATCTCATTTCACTTTCACCCGCAATAAGCATCATCCATAATAAACTGATCATCATCATCAACCTTTGGAAAAACAGTCGGAAACAAGCATAGCAGTCTAAAAGTAGAACTCCAAACGTCAAGTCTAAACTCTAAGTCAGTACGCAAGCAAGCTGGTTATTTCTTTGTATCGGTAACACATCATCCAAACAGTCTCATATCAATCATCTGATAACATCATGTCCTAGGATGAATCCTTCCTACAAAAGGGGCATTATTTATCAGAAAGAACACTTTGGATGAATGAAATGGTGTGCCGCCATCCACTAACATGTCCTAGGATGAATCCTTCCTACAATGGGCATTATCTTTTGGCAATAAGTTTCGGTTATCATCCTTATAAAACACATCCCTTTTCCGTTAGCAGTATTGAAGAGCATCAGTTTGTTTGTTTACTTGGTCTTTTTCTTTTGACTTATCTTATTTGTGCTCATTCCAAGGACGTCTCGATGATATCCCAAAGCAGAGGATTTAGAGAAATAGGAATGGGGCAACAATCATTATCTTTTGTCTACTGTGCTTGTTGGATGTTCTTGTAATATAAACTCAACAAATACTTGCTTCGTTAGGTATGTACGGAAGAGGTCTAAGACAAATTGTTGACTATTGCATAGAAAGGTTTACCTTTCCGTGTTTTGGTCCAAGGTGTCTGAAATTTGTGAAGTGCATCCTAGCAAGGTTTCTGTATGTCAGGTGTGAACGAGAATACTCCTATCTAATTGTCAAGTCAAATTCCATCACACTAAGTACCACGCCATCATGGTTGTCTATACCTTGATGCATCGTACCACGTGTGTTATCAAACATAAGAAAATTTGGCCCTTTGAAAATCCCAATTCCTCGGCAAGTAATCATCATCATCATCATCATCATCATCTGCATTTGTGTTATCTTGCATCTTGTTGAAATGACTTCTTCTTTTCTTACTAACCGCGCTAACAAGGTACTATGACAGCTGATCACCATCACCATCATCATCATCAATCCTGCATCCACAAATCATTAGCATATTGCATAAGCATATCATATAGGAAACATGGCATTTTAAATAGGTACATTCATGACATCACATTTCACCCATTGCATTACATCTCATAGCATTATATTGATCAGTGCATAAACATTCATTTGCATTTCATAACCGATTCATATTACCATTGCATAAATCATCACATAGCATGAATGAAAACATTCCATAATCATTATAATCATAAACAATAGGAACATAAGAATTTAATTCATTAGGCATACATATCATCGCATCGCATACATCATCATTTAGGATAATAACATTTATTATCCTAAGCATCTCATACCATCATTCGCATATCACATCGGCATAAAATAAATCATCATATAGATAACATCATTGCATAAACATCATTTGCATCCATAAAAACATCATTGCAAAGCATATAGAAATAAACCATCCATGCATGAATAAAAGTACACGGTACATCTCATCAAAATCGGCTCATATATATCTCATATCAGCATATCACTGTCATAGTACAAATAATAATCAGATCACTGTACATATATGTCAATCGGTACAAAATGCCCATCGAGCTATCAAAAATGAGCCCATAAAGCGCAAAAGGTACATCATAAGTATCTAGATCAAGCCTGATCTCCATGGATATTGCCCTCGCCCCTATCACCATGACCCTCTGGTGGTCTCTGACTGGCCCACTCTAAGTAATCGGGAACCCAATCTGCTCTAGGTACATGGTCGTGGTAGGCCCGGCAGTAATACTCTATCTCTCGAATAGCCTCTCTATAAGATCGGACTGGCACTGTACCCTAGGTGGAGGTTGTGGCTATCATGCTCTCAATCTGTTGTCTGCGACCTAGCTCTGTAGCTATTTATAGCTTTGTGCCTGTCACTACTGTACAGCCTGATCCCTCTCTATTCTGAGCTACTCTCTCTCAGCCCGTGCCTGGTCCCTCTCAGCCATCACCGCCTATACCTATGTCTGTAACTACAAAATCAAGGCATCTTGTGTGTCTGCCTACCCTGCTGGCTATACCCGAGGCTACGCGTGAACTTGATCCTCACCATCGTCTAGTGGGAGTGGAACTGGTGGATCTTGCTACTGGTCCTACATAATGACATCATCATGACTTGGCCAAACTGGGGGCACCTCTAGTGGATCCTGTTGAATCGTGACCCTGGGTCCTCGTCCTCATCCTCTCCCCCTGCCTCTGACCCTGTGTACCTCTGGATCCTTACCTGGAACAGTCAATCGAAGAGGAGGCCTAAACCAATCCCTATAGGCCTGTGTGGTCCCTAGGTCTGCCAAGCCCTAATCGTAAGCCCAAGGACGAACTACCAAGTGTCAGAAACTGTCAACCGCCTCCGCGGTAGGAATACCAGGGCCCCATGACACCTGTGTCATGCTACGTGCAAAGACAGCCACATAACCATCATCTGGTCAATCATGCAACTCCCCAAACTAACGTTGTACGTGCCCAGGTAGGTATCTCTCTATCAACATATGCTCCCACCCCTGCATGTATCGATCCTAGCAGCAATAAAAGAGTTGGTCTACATCATCAGCCCATCCAGGCTGACCGAGGTACAGTCTCCAAGTGAACACAAGCATCTCATCTATGACCTACCTCTAGTAGGGGATCCTGTGCTCTCCAGTGTGTGTGAAGGACACACCACCTCTGTATCATGTCACCAGAGCATCCTCTACCCCCATCGGAACCGGAATGACCTGTGGACATAGCACAGAAATGTGCTCCCACGCCTAAACATGCAGCAAAGTCACTCTAGCTCCCAGGGCTCTGCCATCCACATACACGTACTCGTGCAAATCCCTGTAAAGTGAAGCCAGGAGTACGGGCCCCCATGCAAAGTGAACTGGTCTATCCCGAACCATCCTCTCCCCGCAATATCCCCATCCAGGACTGAAATACTGCCCTCGTCTATCTGGGGTAACCAAACCTGAAATGATCGCTGCAATTGCCCAGTGAAAGGGAGGTGCTATAACTCTGTACCGCTCCAACTCGGTATACCCCTCGCAGTAGATGATATCTCGAGTGGTGAGGACTCGGGTGTAGCACTCACGTCCCTCCTCCATGTCGTAGATCACCCGACGGCCATGAATGGGCAATTGTAATATCCGCCAGACGTCCTCTAATGTGACAGTCGCCTCACCAATGGGAAGATGAAACGATGACGTCTCGCTATGCCATCACTCTGCCAGCGCTGACAGCATCTCGAGGTGTGTGCGCACGGCTGCCGCGTATGCAATATGCCATAGTCCTGTGGCACCCATTTGATCCTGGTCTCTGTCACTAAAATCCTAAAGAATGCTCGCTAGATCCCGTAACTGGTGCTCCCGAGAATAAAGCTCCCTAGGTCCGTCCTACATCACGCAAGGTCAGCATGTTAAATTTTTTGAAAAAATCCTAGCGTCACGCCTCAAACTCGCTTCTAGTGGTGCAGTTTGAGTTTCCTCAAACTCTGACGCTGGACCCGAAATTTTGTTAAAAAGAGTCGCCGCCGCGCACTTTAACCCTTAGCGTCGCAATTTGCTTGAAAAGGGCGCCGCTACGACATGCTTTTCCAAACTGACCCGCGAGTCCGAGCCGAGCCCGAGCCCAGCGGTGGAGTTTTTAAACTCCATATTGCACCACTGCGATGCAAAAAGGTCAAAAGCGGTGCACTTTAAACACCGAGCGGCGCTATAATAGCGCCACTGGAGGTGAGCTCTCCTTAAAACATGTAATAAATGCGTTAAAATGAAAAAACAAAGCTTCAGTTAGGGTCACATATCGGGGCACCGATGCCAGGTGGCTGCTGGTAGGTCCGAACTTGGTCCAAAATATGCAGAGGAAGTTGTCGTTGCACCATATTGTCAAAAGGTCAAAGCTTGAATCTCAAGGTTTGCTGGTGGAGGTGTGTGAAAATGACTTGAAAGTGACCCCTCAGACCCCTTTTAAACCTAAAAATTAGGGTTTTTTGACCCTCTAGGGCTATCCTGCTAGGTTTTTGGACTCTCGAACCTATTTTCATCCGTTTGAGGCTTGTTTTTCATCGTTTTATTGCATTTAGACATGTTTTTAGCCTCCCAGACCCCTTTCGGACCTGTTGGGCACTTTGTCACTTTTTTCGCGAGGTCACCCAAAAAGTTGAAATTTTCGTCTGATCTCTCGAGGGGGCATTATAATGGCATATTTTCTCTCGCCATGTAGCAGTGGGGCAAGTTTTTAAATATAAAAAAAATTGGCTTTGATCGAGATCGTGTATTCTTTGAACCAATGCAACGAGTGCATTGCTTCAAAGAGGGGCAAAATGTAGACATTGAAAATATACTGATTGACATCGTGCATTCGATCCTAACTTACTAACATCATTTCTTCTTAAATCATTCCTTGGTCTAACCATTTAATCAAATTCACTTATCTGATTAAATTCATCAGTATCCTCTCTTGGTTAAATAAATCACTTTATCTTAATCAAGTCATTTCTTTTGTTAATTAAATCAATCCATCCAATCTAATTATCCCTATTTAATTAAATAATCAATTTATTTGATTAAATCTCTAAAGTCTATCCATTAAATTAAATAAATTAAAACCTTATTTGATTTAATCTGACACCATCCCTTTTAATTAAATAAATCAAAATATTTATTTAATTAGTTTTATATCATATTCTTCTCTTATCTGATTTAAATAAATCCATAAATCTAAGTCAAATAAGTCACATCATCTAATCTCCTGTTAAATTAATTAACCCTTGATTAATTTAATCCAATCTCATGTCACATCCTCTAGATAATGCAAGTTGCACATGAAAATAGATTTAATTCATTTATTAAATCCCTATTTTCCTCACAAGGCATCTCTTTGGAATATTATCTCAATTTGAATTCAAAAATTCCAAGTCAATATGTACATCCAACAAGGCATTTAAAACCTCTTACATGTCCTTTGCCTTGAGCCAAGTGGCATTTATTGCATTTTCCCTTCCCTCTTACATGTCATTTCAATAAATTTGAATATCAAATATTGGCATTTATTGGCACAAACCCCAAATCTTGCACAACCATCATCTATTCATAGCTTGACAAATGGCACCATATCATTGGATAAATGTTAGTCCCACATTTCTCAAATTTGGACATTCATCCATCTTGAAATCCTATAAATGAAGAGATCCTCTCCTCATTTTATCATCCACAATCCAAGCAAAATTACCATGCTCAAATATCTCTTGAGTTTCATCCATTATCATTGAGTCATAGTTAGGTTTTGCAGATTTTGGCTTGGAGTCTTCACATTTCATCAAGAAAGTGGATCAATCTCTTCAACATTCGAATCTTGCATCATAGGAATTGGGAAAGAGCCAATTTTCACATCAAATTGGCACCAATTCCCCCATGGGATCATGAGTTTGCACTTCTAATTAGGATTTTATCTAGTTATTATCATTTCATTATGTTCTTGCTTATTTTCTTTCCTATTTTGAGTTCGCAAATGGATTTCATGGGGAATCCTTGTTTTAGCTTGCAATTCCTTGTCTAATTCATTTATTCATGTTGTTTTGCAGGTACTAGGAAAAGGGTTCGCACAGTTTCAATCAATTTTATTGAAAACTGATGAAACTAATGAGAGATGAACAAAACATGATAAAAGTTAGTTTAACATGATGAATGCTAAGATGTTTGATCTAATTGTATGTAAACCTATGCTAAATATGTACAAGATTCAAAGATGCAAGCCCTAGATTCCAATATATGCTAAATGGATACAAAATAAGTTATCATGGAAGCCATTAATGGATGCTTAAGCTAATTATGCATGAAAATTAATCTAAAATTCTATTTAAACATGAAACATGGATGCAAATGAGTCTGAGTTTTAACATCATAAGTTTGCCATCAAAAGATGGATCTATTTCTCTCCAAATGGGGATCTATTTATAGGAAAGCAAATGAAGAATCAAGGGCTCGTGTCAATTTGATCAATCAATGGTTAAGATGAAAAGGGGAGTGAAACATGGATCAAGGAAAGATCAAGGGATAAGAATGATTCAAACAAACACACTTTGTAACAACTTTGAAAGTTTGTTACAAAGTTTGTTTGAAAGAAATCATTCCAATTTTGGAGCCAAATAGGAGAATATTCCTTTGGAATGTTTCCTATGCAAGTAGATGGAGGGAAATTAGCAATTTAGTTAATTAAAACTAAATTTGAATGTGCAAGATGGAGAATAATATGATATTCATTAAATAATTGATTTAATGAAAAGGAGGATGCAATATGACATTTAATTTAAATAGCTTAGGATTATTTAATTAAATAAGAGGACTTAGGGTTTAAATTAAATAATTTATAGTATTAAATTAAACAGGGTGAAGTGTTAGTGTGAGAGGGGGTGAATTAACCCAATTAGATCAATAAGATTAATAGATGAAAAAGACACGTTCAATTAAATAATTAGGTTCATTTAATCAAACAAGTAAAAAGAAGATATATTTTAGGATAAAACGATGTTATTATATCGAATTCAAGTGTGTAATATCATTCAAGACAATTTTAAGTGTCTACATTTTGCCCCTCTTTGAAATAAGGTACCTATTACGTTGGTTCAAAGATTGATGCTTTTTGGATTAATGTTGCAGCTTAGATTAAAATTTTTAAAAAATCTTGATTTTTCATATGCCCCACTATTGCCCCAGTGAAAGGAATTAAGTTGGTTCCCTGCTCCCTCGAGAGATCTAGCGAAAATTTGCAATTTTGGTTTGATCTCATGATAAAGATTCAAGATGAGTTCAACTCAAAGAGGACTAGAAAGCATAGATGTTTGATGTAGATAAATTTGATGATGTATTGACAGTCATCAACCATGGGTAGCCTCATGTATATTTTGATATATCACACATATTTGATACTTAGAAATGTTAGTAAAGATAGAAGAATAAGAAGAATAAGATGGATGGATTAACCATTGATTTTGAGATTGATTCAGGAGTCCAAACAGTCCATGAGTCATTGAGACTTATTAGATTATGGTGATGAGATGGATTATTTTCTCGTATCTAGGGTTGGGACTCTTCGACATTCCTTATGTTTGATAAAGCACATAGACACGATGCATCATGGTATTGAAAACTAGGATGTCATTGTATCTAGTTTAATGGACTTTGACTCTACAAACAGATAAGATAGCCCTTGTTCACATCTTGACGTACAGAAACCTCGTTGTAATGTAGTTTAGAAGTTTAGAATATTTTGGACCAAAGCATACACAATAGTCAACAATTTACTCTAGACGACCTCCCTACACACAACTAAGCAAGTATGCGCTAAGATTATTTTACAAGAATATCCCACAAGCACAACAAACAAAAGATAATGATTGATGCCCCATTCCTTTCTCTCTAAATCATTTAGACATCATCGAGAGGTCCTTGGAATGGGTCAATAAGATAAATCATAAGAAAAGATCAACAAGAAAAAGTCAATGTTATTTATATCTCTTGCCAAAGGGTGTGTTGTGTTTTGAAGATAAATATCCAAAATGATTGTCAATGCTAATGCCCATTGTAGTAAGGATGCATTCTAGGACGTGTTATCAAATGTTGGCAGGTTGATAAGTTGTTTGAAAGATCGTTGATATAAGGTTTGATTGACATGGTTGATAATGATCAAGAGTTTGATTTTGTTGCATTTAAAGGTTCTACTTTTACTGATTGTTGTACTTGTTTTTTTTTTGTGTTACCAAAGGGTGAGTGTGATGATCGATTTATTATGGATGAAATTTTATTGCGGGTGAAAGTGAGATGGGATGGGTGGTTTTGGATTTTTTGGAATATTTCAATGTTTTTGGTATTTTGAAAATGTTTTGAGGATGTTTTTGGTCTTTTTGAAAGTTTATGTGAATGTTTTGGTTTTCCGTTATTTAAGGTTTTTATTTTCCAAAGTTTTCCAAATGTTTTGGGGTTTTCTGAGTTTTGACCAGGAACCTAACCTAAAATACTATCCTAGGAGCCTCGAGGGCTTATCAAAGATGATCCTTGCCTATGTTATACATGCAGAGACCACGTAGTTCAACTGACTTTGACTTATTGTTAATGAGATATAAACAGTTGATGGATTTCTAGTTTATTATGATGGACTTCTAAAGGATTGACCTAGGGTGTCTTGGGGGTACATCAGTGATGGCCTTTCCTACATTCAAGTGTAGAGACTCGTAGTTCGACTGAATCTGACTTATTATTGATGAGAAATGAACACTTGATGGATTATTAGGTTATTATGACCTACTCCTAAAGTACTGACCTAGGGTGTCTCGGGGGCACATCAATGATGGCCTTGCCTACATTCAAGCTCAGAGAAAATGTAGTTTGATATGGTTCTATTTTTGGATTTTCAATGTTTTAACCTTTTTAGGGATTTTTTATGTGTTTTGGCTATTTTGGATTTTGACTTTACAATTTTTGAATGTTTTTGGATTTTGATGAGATTTTATGAATGTTTTCAAGATTTTTTATGATATTTTGAGGTAAACGATACCTAGATCACGATGTCGATGTCACACTATGAGATATAAGATATGGATCAAGATTTATTTGTAAACAAGAGTGTAATAACTTGCCCCCAATGTCTAGCAATACTTCATATTTTAATGAACAAACCAAGATAGGTAATGTATATGTGAAGAGTTCAATAGAGTTTTAGCATGCTAGATATGGTATGTGGGACTTCATGGGACGAAATGGTAAAGATCTTGTCAAAAATTTTCCATGAGTAGAGTTGAAGTATACGTTGAATCTTTGTCAAGATCAAGATAAATGGGAATATCTAGATAAATTTGGATTGGATGGATGGAGGGAACATTAGATTTATCATGACAAGGATGAGATGCTTCTATCTGAGAAGGATCATATAGATGCTTGATTCTACTCATGACACCTTTTTTCTAGTTTTTCATCATAGTACATTCCCAAAGCGCCATCGTAGTGGTTTTCACTAGAGGATGGTTTTTATTTTTACAATTTCCTTGATTTTTTGAATTTTTTGGTTTTTTGAAAATTTTGCTCTTATGTTGAACCACCTTGTGGTATTGATGTAGAGGCCACTGCCATAACGTGCCAATGATATCTTGCTTGAAGAAGCTGCTTTTCTAAGATACGAGTACTTGAATGCAAATTTTGAGAACTTTGATCTACCTTATCGGTACCAAAATTAACCTTGTCTATGTGTGCACATCGTGATAGAGTGTCTTCATAATCCTTATGATGAAGGGTAGCTTCCAACACATGGTAAATGTGAGAATTGGATATCATGAATGGAGTGTACGGTGTCATGCATGAAGGAATATGAGATGGATTGTTTGATGGTTTGGAACCTTTGACTCTCCAAACTTGGGAATATGAGCTATGATGGGTGGAATGGATATTTCCATGCAATTAGGACCAACTACTGGATATACTTCGTTCCTTGCTTAAGAATCCTGCTTTTGTATTTGAGGATGCTTTTGATGGATACATTTCCCTTTTTTATTTTTCCCCATAGTTTCTTTGACTAATGGAGTTTTGGAGAGATGATTTTCTTTATTTTGCTTTGGTATCCATTTGTATTTGCTTTGTCCTTTTTTCTTTGCTACTTCATTTTCTTTGATGATCTTTTCCTTGTTTTGATAAGAATCTTTCCTTTTACGTTGGTCCCAATTTGAGTATGAGATGATGGGTGGATGACAATTCATGATATGACTAGTTGTAGTGTTGATAGTACTTTAATCATAAGGATCTGTCGTGCCCCATATGTTGATGTTTTTTGTAGAAAAGATTGCCACTAGCATTGTGAAGGTATGGATAATACCTAATCCTTTTCCTTGATAATGTATCCTCTAATCCATAGCCACTAAAGATGACTTGTCATGAACGCATGATATTGCTATGGGTTCCTACTGTTCTAGAATATGAACTATTTTCTCTAATTCTATGACATCATTATCTATTCACATTGCTTTAAAAGATGTGGGTGTTGACTCAAAAGATGTCAATGATGTACAATCACTGTAAGAATTGAGAATCTCGATCGTTACTTGCTCTTGTATGGGAATATCAAGAGTGGGAGACTCTTGTTTTGGATGAAAAACATCTATATGTCTATCAGAAAGAAACATCTTAGGGGTGATATCGAGAATATATTTGGAGTTTAAAATGGTTTTTAAGATGTCCCTTAGCTCTTGGTGAAACTATGGGGATAGGGGTTCTTGATCTTGACTCAATTCAGAGTGAATTCTATTATCCTCAAGAGCCTCCTCTTGACATGATCCTTAGGTGGATGATATATCATCGATAAAAGACTCTTCGCAACAGTTTGTGGGTATGGGTGTAACAAGGGATATTTTTGGCTTGTTTGGAACTTCTTCAATATACCCAATCATTGAGTCATATGTGGGATAGATATCACAATCTAATATATACTTGATGCCATTACGATATGAAATATTGCCAGACATTATTGATGGGTTTGGAATTTGTTTTAAAATGGTATCTTGATGTATGTTTGATTCCTCATGTTGTGATGAATGAATACCATAAATGTGTCCCACCGTGGTATCATAAGTATGGTTTACATTGTTTGAAGTTGATGCCTTTCCTAAATCTTTTGTTTTTCATGATTAGGCATAGGTTTCATGTAAATTTTTAGATTTTCATTCCCAAATTTTTGATCCACATCAATGTCTCCTTGTTCAATAAGATCTTCTATTAGATGTTTCAGTCTAAAATAATTTTGTGTGTTATGACCTTTTTAACGGTGAAATTCACAAAAATGATCACCTCTATAGCTACGAGGTTTGACTTGTGGCTCTTGATAGTTTGAGAAATCTGGGAGTGTGATAATATTAGACTATATCAACTTCATCTGCACATCCTCCATAGGTTCCCCTAAGGGAGTGAATTGTCGTGTAGGAGCATTATTTGTTCTTTGTTGTCCACATTGAGTGTTTGCAACATTGATTGTTGTTTGATTATTTGATGATGGTGTGGATGGTTGTTGTGTATTCATGTTTTGGGTATTTTCTTGCCTAGGAGCATTTAAGACAACCTTTGCATCAACAACACCATCACTAGTAGCATTCTTATTCTTGGCCCAAAAGCAGGGTTTGTCGTTAGAACTGGTGGATGGGTGGCTGTCTTTATACACTTGTGTGGTTCCCTGTGAGATTAGGGATCTCTCGATGTTAAGGGCCCTAGGGAAAATCTCATCATAAGTCATGATACACTGCATCTTCAAGTAGAGGGATAGATTTGGATCAACATTCGCTATGATAATGCCCACTTGTTGTTCATCAGGAAGTGGCCACTTGCTCTTACTAGCTCTTTTCCTCCACCTTTGCAAGAAATTAGCGAAGGATTCTCCTTTATTTTTCTTGAGTGTGTACAACTCTTCTAAGCTTACATCCATGTCAAGATTGAAGGAGAAGTGGTCTATGAACCAATCAATGATAGCTTGGAATGTTTTGATACCTGGAGGCAACTGTGAAAATCAATCAATGGAAAGACTTGTCAAACTTTGTGGAAAGAGGTGCATTAAGTAGGAATCATTGTAGGCAACCTCCATACACACGACGTTGAATTATTTGATGTGATCCACATGATTTCCCCTCCCTTTGTATTTATCAAATTTAGGGACCTCAAAACTAAGAGGGAAAGATACCATTGCGACATTTCTATCGAATGGGTATCGACACAAGTTTTTTTTGTACATGGGGTTTCTTCACTTTTCCCATTTGGATGTCTTGCATTTGTTGTGTTAGCACCTTGAGTTGCAATTCCATATCATCTTGCAGGTTTGGTGGAGCATATGTTGCATATTGTGGGATGGTGGATGGATTGTAAGTGGGATTTTGATATGATGGGGTGTAAGGTGGAATTTGATACTATGAAGGTGATGGTGGTAGAGGGGTATATGCTCCTAATGTATTTGGATTGACGATGTTTTGATGGGGATTATAGTATAAACCTTGTTGTTGTTGTTGTTGTCATGCAAGTACTTGTTGTTGTTAGGCATATTGTTGTGTTAGCAATGCTTTTTGTTGGGCTTGTTGTTGTTGGTGTGCAATTAAGGTTTGTTCTTTAGCTTGTTGTTTTTGTTGTTGTGCAATTAAGGCTTGTTGTTGACCTTGTTGTTGTTGCACTGCTTGTTGGTAGGGGTCTTGTGCTTGTTGAAAAGCTAGAGCATGAGCTTCTTGTTGTTGCAAGGCTTGTTGATAGGCTTGTTGCTATTGTAAAGCTTGATATTGAGCTTGGTGTGCTTGCAATGCTTGTTGATAAGCTTATTGTGCTTGTTGCAAAGCTAGAGCATGCGCTTGCACAATATAGAATTATTTGGTTGTTGGGACATCTATGATGGGTTTTGGGTGTTTATGGTTTGAGTGGGTTGTGGGTTGATGATGAGAGGTTGGTGGTTGTGTTTATTTAACATTCCTTGTAAAATAGTGGGTTGGGATGGAGGAATGTAAGTTTGAGGTCCCATTTGATTTTGCATGACATGGGGGACCAATGGTAAAGATGATGACAATGCCATTTGGTATTGGGATGGAAATGGCACACTAGGACCTTGATTTAATTGATTGAAAGGGTTCCCTTGACCAATGTGTTGAGGGTTCCCTTGTGTTTGAGATGGGATCAATGTATTACCTTGGTTGAGGGGGTTTGTGACCAAGGTGTTGCTTTGATTTGGGTTGATGATGGATGGGATTGATGAAGATGTCCCTTGTTGTGTTAAGGGTTGATTTTGCATAAGGTTGTTGACATGCCCTTGTTGGTCTATTTGAGACATTTGGTTTACATTTCCTTGTGTAATGTTGTGTATACTTATGGTACTTGTGGGGATGGACGAAGATGGTTGCACTCAAAATTTTGAGGTTTTCATGGAGTTATGGAGTATAAGTGGTTTATGTGGATGTAGGGGATGCTTAGGAATGGTAGGAGCACCAAATGTAGGTTTCCAAGTGGTGTTTTGAGGAGGATTGGTGTTTAGAGTTTGAGGAGGATTGGTGTTTTGAGTACCCACAAGTGTGTTGCTTTCCAAAGGAAGGGTGTGACCAAAATCCTTAGCAAGACTAGTTGCAAGACTAGGAGTTTGTATTTGACTTGGCCCTAGTGAAGGAGTTGATTGAAGCGTAGATGAATTCAAGCCTTGTGTCAAGGTTTGTGCTGAAAAAGATGGTGGAATTGAAGCCATTTTCTCTAAGGCTTGATGTTCTTGCTTATACTCAAGGATTTATTCTTTAGTAAGCTCAAATGGATTGTTTGTAACGTCTTCTACCTCATATGGTCCCACTGGATTTTGGGGTTTTTTAAGGGGGTAGAATGACTCCTTGGATAAAATTCTTCTGGATTGGTATCACTTGTGGTGGATGTGACTTTAGATTTTTCCATGATTGTCTTATGTTATGATCTTGTTGTTACCATAAATTGTGTGTCACCTATGGGAGAGTTATGTTGGGATTTGTAGTGTTTAAACTCTCTAGTTGACTCAAATTTTGGTAAAAGGCCCACTCTAAGTCATTTTGGACCAATGGTGTGAATGGGGGATGAAAAGGTAAATGATATGGGCAGTGATCTTTGCAAACTTTTTGGGACAACACTTTTAGACAAAGAGATTTGTTGCTTTGATGAAAGATGTTAGTGAACTTGTAAATCTTGAAGGTGGACTTGTGACTTTCAAGATAAATTTGTCCACAAACTATGATAACCAACTCAACTAAGTGCATGGAAAAGGATCCATTTCACACACAAGATAGCTAAGTTAGGGGATTGTTTTGATAGATGTCCAAATCAAAAAGTGTCAGTGTGTCAAAATTTTATAAAATTTGAAGTGAAATGTGAAATATGATAAAGGGTGGATGAAATGTTTTGACCCAATAATGTTAACTTAGAGTGAACCTTTATGTTGCAAGACCAAGGTAGTGATAAAAATGTTTTACCTCTAAAGTGATGAAACCCTAAGAACTCCAATGTTTTTGGTGAAATAGAACTCAATGATTGTGGGAATAGAACCAATGATTTTGATAATAGAACTCAATGATTTGCAATAGTTCTCTTGTCTCAATTTTCTTGTTTAGGGAGTAAATGTTTGAACATACATCAATGTAGGGTGTTCATTGGATTTAATCTTTTTTTAAATGAGATTGTTTCATTACCACATCAAGAAAGTCTTGGTTAATATTTCACACTAAAATGTCTATGTTAAAGCAACCCTCATTTCAGAAAGTCCATTATGTGAAAATAATGAAGCTAAGAACATAGTTCCCTATGTTAACCTTTGGAAAGTATGGATTTAGATATAAGCCAAAATACTTAGAAGCCTCTAAGGACAAAATTATTAGGGACAAGTAGTAATATCAAGGCCTTTCAAAAAGTACCCATGCTTGAACCAAAGGATTTAAAGTTTGATGAATCATGTTGATGTGTGTTTGAAATGTTTTGGAACCAAGAAAAGTATTAAACTGACTCACAAGCAATATAACATCCCTAGCTCAATTGGGTACATTTTTCTTAGTGGGCTTGCCTCATGCCCTTCATAGTAGAAGAGATGATTTTATATACAATTAAGGAAAGAATGTAGAGGTATGTTAAGAATGAAGTCTTAACTTATACACTTTAACTAAAATCATACATGGAAAGTACCTTCTTAGAATCTAAGTTCCAATGCACCACTTTGAAAAACTCATTGGATAGAAAAATTTGGCCACTATTCAAACAAGGTTCTTATTGACGACAAACCAAGAACACTAGGACCAACACTCACCCGTTGGCCACTTAAGTCTCTTTAACCATTCTCATTCCACTTAAGGAATGGGATTAGGTGTAGTCTGTTGTTGGCACAAATTGATGCTAATTTCTCAAAATTTCACATCCTTTATTTAAATATCACCAGTAAACGTGCTTGCAAGAACTTGAGTATGAGTTTCCCGTTGCAGGGTGTGTCTCATAGTAAGCCCTTAAGGGTGACACAAAGCATGGAAGTATACTTGAGTATTTCTCTTCACGCAAGATTGCATGAAGTGTGAGGGGAGAGGATACGTACTACAAGTGCACACAAGCAATGAAGTACACTTGAGTGTTTCTCTTCACCCAAGATCACATGAAGCGCAAGGGGAGTGGATACACACTACAAGTGTGTCACAACAAAGCAAGCACTCATTCATTTTAACCTTGTAAAGAACAATGAGTTCATTTTAAGCACCAAATGGAAGTGTTTGATTGCCTTGTTCAATTTTAACCGATTTAGTAAAATGAAGATGTGTGGGTCCAATTTTAACCAACTTTGAAAGTGAATTTTAAGCCCAATTGAAAGCTAGTGGTCCTAAGATTGTAAGTTTTAAAACATGGAAGTTTAGTGGTCCTAAAACATGAAGAAAAGCAGCATATGAGGGGTTATACCATCCCCTAAGTGTCAAAACACTTTTACAATAACTAGAACTAAAAAAAATTGAAAATCAAAATTTTCAATTTTTTTAAGTTTTTTCTATGTTCTAGTAAATCACTTTTTCGGAGGCCTTTAGAGTGGAATTTGGGGTTGAAACTTGCATCGGTCCCTAAAAATTAATTGTCATAAGCATGAATTTTTAGGGACTGAATTAGTACTCTTGGAGACCTTTCCAACAATGCAAACGGATTCGAATTCTGAGCACCGAGTATAAAGTTATGACCCCAACAAGTTGGGGTAAATAATTTCCTAGTTTTTTCCCAAATCTACAAAACCAGTTAGCCTTAAAACAAAAAACCAGATGTCAGTGGAATGTTAGAGAGCACATGAAATCAAAAATTTAAATCATGTGTCAAAATTAGCTCTCTATTTTGGCTTACCAGTAAAAAGCGTCGCTATCCACAATGGTGTTGCTATAATTCCCAAAAGTGCTGCGTTGTAGCAAGACAATGACAACAAAGGTGTCACTCTTTTGAGAAAAAGTGTCACTCTAGTGAAATTTTATGGTGTCGCTTTGCAACAAACAGGGACCACAAACGCGTCACTATTTGAAATCTACGATAGTTTCAAAAAGTATTAGCATCGCTATTTTAATAGGTGTCATTGTAATTTAATTAAGCATCACTATACTCCATTCAAAGGCATCGCTATATGGTGACGCCTAACAAAGGCGTCGTTGTATCTGCAAAACCAAGAACATGAGAATCTAAAGATAAATTCATCAAATTCGATCAGTATGGCCCTCCTTCTAGCGCCAAAATGTGACCAATGTCATAGTGTAAACTAAATAGACTAGATTCATACATATTTAAACCCTATTTAATCCCCTCAACGTTAATCCCAATAAGATATTCAATATCAACAAAATGAAGAAGCCATTAAACTAACATGCTAAAAACATGAAAACTTGACAAACATATATTCTATGACCTCAAATCTTATCCTATTGGGGGAGTCGTGTCACATTGATATTGAATGGCGACCCTTTCCCAATCCCTTGGATAGTATGAGCTTGTTTCAATCAGTTTTATTGAAGAAAATTGATGAAACCAATGAGAGATAAACAAAACATGATAAAAGATAGTTTAACATGATGAATGCTAAGATGTTTAATGTAAGTGTATGCAAACCTATGCTAAATGTGTACAAGATTCAAAGATGCAAGCCCTAGATTCCAAAATATGCTAAATGGATGCAAACTAAGTTACCTTGGAATCCATTAATGGAATATGCTTAAGCTAATTTTATGCATGAAAATTAATCTAAAATGATATTTAAACATGAAACATGGATGAAAATTAGTGTGAGTTTTAACAACATAAGTTTGCTATCAAAAGATGGATCCATTTCTCTCAAAATGGGGATCTATTTATAGGAAAGCAAAATGAAGAATCAAGGGCTCAGATCGATTTGATGAATCAATGGTTAAGATGAAAAGGAGGGTGAAACATGGATCAAGGATTCTCATCAATGGATGAGAATCAAAGATCATATGGATCAAGGAAAGATCAAGGGATAAGAATGATTCAAACAAACACACTTTGTAACAACTTTGAAAGTTTGTTACAAAGTTTGTTTGAAAGAAATCATTCCAATTTTGGAGCCAAATAGGAGAATATTCCTTTGGAATATTCCCTATGCAAGTGGATGGAGGGAAATTAGCAATTTAGTTAATTAAAACTAAATTTGAATGTGTAAGATGGAGAATAATATGATATTCATTTTAAAATAATTGATTTAATGAAAAGGAGGATGCAATATGATATTTAATTTAAATAGCTTATGATTATTTAATTAAATAAGAGTACTTAGGGTTTAAATTAATAATTTGCATTATTTAATTAAACAAGGTGAAATGTTACTGTGAGAGCCCGAGTGAATTAACCCAATTAGATCAATTTGGTTAATAGATGAAAAAGATGCATTCAATTAAATAACTAGGTTCATTTAATCAAACAAGCAAAAAGATGAATTTCAGGTGAAATAGTGTTAGTATATTGGATTCAAGTGTGTAATACCATTCAGAAAAATTTTAAGTGTCTACAATTATATATAGATATATGTATGGGATAAAAGTGAATACATTACATTTTTACACTTTTTGTGGCCGTATACTTAATTTATTTTTGTTATTTAAATACAATACATCAAGTAATACCTAAATTGCTTATATTCTTCATAATCTTCCTATATACTAAATCCTATCAACTAATCAGATTTTTATAGATTTTAATTATTTATACCATTCTATTATATATCTTTCTTGTATTGTAAACTACACATAGTAGGTGTGGGCCTATACCCTAGATAGGACTACACCCCTTAAGACCTAGTCCTCCTTAATTTAAATACAATTTCCTACTTTCCTAAGCTAACCCTTTTCTAGAATATAATTACATGTAATCTTACATGCCAATTAACTTTGAATTAGGCACCAAGGATTTCATACTAAATGAAAACCCTAGGAAAAGTAGTTATTATCACATTATATAATGTCATTCACATCACATTATATAGATAATTAGAGCTTGCATCAAATAATACTACACAATGATTTGTTGAATCTAGGAATATTTCATTCTATGTGGCATGTATTCCAACTTTGTTAATCAATAATAGGCATATGATTTGTTATCAAGGAATTCATCATGCTTCCCTTTATACACCAACGATCTTCCCAATCTATTTTTTAACATCACCCAATCTATACACAACCAAATTTTTGGCACACACATCATAGATCAAATAAGTAGAGGAATAATCCACATAATAGAAAGTATCTTATGAATAGATCATAGGCTCAATATAGTATAGTTTTTATTAGGTTTGTGCTAGTTAAGACTATTATCAAAACTTGAATTATGATCTTCAAGTGTATTCTACAACAAAGAACCATATAAAGGTAATATGTTCTAACACTCTAATTTATAGTTATAATTCTCAATATTTTGTTTTTATTTTTACTATTTTATAAATTTATTAGACATAAATAGCTATAGGGTGCACTTTATTCTCTTACATTTTGGTGAACCCAAAAATTTTAAAGCTACCTAGGATTTTGTCTTAGGTATCCTTCTCCCATTTTAATTTCCAAATATAATATTCTTGTGATTTTATGAATCCCTTTATAGGTCTAATTTATCTAGGTTTTATCCCTTATTATCTTTACTTTGTTGATCCATCCTCAAGTCTCACTTCATTATTAGATCTTAGTGATGGGATTCCATTAAACCTTGTCATTGTCTCACATTCACTCTTAATAAAGGATTTAAATATGTTATAATTTATTAAATTTAATCATTTGATCTTTTATATTATCATATAACTTTACCGTGTTGCAAGGATGGTTATAAAATTTACATGGGTACATTGTTTCAATTTGTATGTAACATTTTAAATCCGTCATAGAACTTGTCATTACTTTCCTTCTATTTTATATACTTTAATTTTAGGTGTTCACAAGCTTCATGATTATTATACTCCTTATAAGGCTACTAACTTACCGATTTAACCTTGAGTTCCTTTCCTTCTTATTAGGATATATATATATAAAGGAAGTTGAAGATGCTTTCTTAAGTCATGTGCATTGTTTATTATCCCCTTCACATGATGTTGCTATGCTTAATGATGAACAATTCTAAGGAAACTCAAGTTATACCATGGATATTATTAATGATATATTGGTTCATATTATTTATTTTATATATTGTTAAATATCCAATTATAGATGCATTTCTTAGAAATAAATATATATATTTATGTATACTAAATTTTCTTATTTTTATAGTACACACATGAACATACATGATGATGATTTCCTAATTGAATTTATAGACACTTCAATCGATGAGGATTTAAAAGGTTTGTTTTGTCTCATATTTATCATAATAAATTCATTAATCTTACTTGTACCTCCATTTAGTACTATATTCCTTGACCTAGAGTGTTCTTGCATAGTGATTCTAATCTTTCAACCTCTAGAGGCGATCCCTAAGGACTAGGAGTTCTTGTGGATTTATCTATGTCATCTAATTATACATTTTTAGATTCCCATGATGAGTCTACTAGAAAACCTTGTTTAAATTATCATGATGCATTGCCTTTGATGGTCCATAGTATGAATAATTATCATGTTGTGCCATACACATACCCCATTTGCTAACTTGAGAAAATAGATTTAACATAAAAATAGATCAAGAACTTTACTATGGTATATTTCAATATCCATTTGGATTATTTAAGGATGATCTGTAGTGTCCAATCCATTGATGATGAATATGTTACATCTCCCTTGATAATCCTTAAAATCTTACAACATAGTTCCTAATACTACTTATCATGGGCCTTTACAGATTAAGGGTGTTATTCAATCTACGGCTATCAATGATCTTGGAGACATCCCAATGTATTCACAAATGATTTATTCTTTAATAATAGTTTACCTATTGATGATCTTATGGGATTTGATTCAAAATGATCTAGAATGAATCTCTTTAAAATAGTGTGGACTTTCCAATAGATCCATCTATGGAGAAACCAAAATAACCACCAATGTAAGCAAATAATTTGCTACTCACTATGAACAATACATATATTTTAATTTTTTTATTTTGATTTGAATTTATTTATTTGCATGCTCATTTAAACCTCATGGATGATGCAAAACCACCTTTCACAATGCATGTTGACATGAAAAACCATAAACATTCCTTTTGTTTCATACCTTTTTTTCTTTCTTTTTATCTTTGCATTTTTTTATGGATTTGGTTTGGTGTAAAGTAGTGAAAGTGACTTCAATAAACATTCATTAATGTGGACCAAAAACATAAATTCATTTTATTTTTGGTTATTTATTTGGCCTTTTTTATTAAGTTGTTATTGTTGTACTCTCACTTCTCTTGATCTTCTATCTTTTTGTATGATTTTCTTATTCTTTTACTTATGGGCCTTGTTTGTTGTGCTTATCTAATTTACCTTCACATGTGTTTATGTATATTTATACACTTATGACACTTTTCATTCACACATGCAAACTAAATTGGATTCCCCACTTAGGGGTATCTTTGTACACTATCGTTCAATTCAACTAATTCATTTTCTCCCATTGGAGAATATATGTTACCACATCTCATTCATTATACCATTTATTTACAAGTTTGCATGAGCTATATAGTATGATTGTCATTTTCTCCTACATGTTATAATTTTTACATGGAACTTCCTTTATGGTAATCTCAATCTATCTTATCTTATACTAGTATGCTTATATAACCTCTTCTACTTACATTATAATATCTTGAATTATTACATATATTACAATTAATTTAATTAATTTTGATATAAGTCCATTTTATTTTCACCCATGCTTTCGCTAACATTTTAGGGAAATTTTGGGCATATTTATAAGTATTATGTCATAAATAAATTCATATGCTTATTTATTGATGATACACCATACACATGCTTGGCATTCTATATCATGAATAGATTTTACACAACACATCAAAATAGCTCTCTTGTGATAATATATCACACCATTTTTAGCATGTTGCATTCCTTCATGATTATATCTTATATAATATTTATCATATATTTCTCTTATATGATGAAACTAGGAACATGGCCATTACACCTTATCATGACTTCTCCTTAGGGAAAAAATGGCTTACACCTTATTTTCTCCTCAATTTGAATTTATAAAGATGCATGCACTCAATTTTAGGGGGTCATATTACATAATGTAAAAAAAAATTTGGTTTTAAATTATTCCTATTCATATAGATTGTGGGAGGCTCATTAGTTCTAACTCTGCATAAAAACCCTATGCATCATGATCTCATTTTCAAGTTTGCACATGAGATCATGTTTACATAGTTTTAGTGGGGGCCAAACCTATTGCAACTCCATGACAACCCTACACATCATGATTTTATTTCAGCCAATTCTTCTATAGTTTGTGGAGGTCACACCAGTTCTAAACCCACAAAAATCTATACATAATGGTTTCATTATCATAAAAGTTGATTCTCAAACTCAAACTCAATACATTTATTACCTTTGCATGTTGTTGATTTTACGCTTAGAAAAATGTAAATGCTATGATCATATTTTCATGTTACTAGCATGATTTTGTAGGATTTGGTAATGAACCATGTGCAAAAGTTTGGATATCTTCATCTACCAAAAGAAAAATAAATCATCAGGCATTTGCCTAACATATATATTAGAATTTTTTTCTCCAAATTTTGTGTACTACATATTATGCTTTAGTATGCATAACTCACACACGCAGTTCACATGCACACACCAAAGGGAGTGAAAATAATAAGAGATAAAAGTGTAAAAAAATCCTTTTACCCTTACTTTTACACCTAGTTTTTGTCTTATCAAAAATTCAATATCCTTATGCTCAAATCATTTTATTTTTTGCATAATTTAAAACTACCCTAGATCTAATTAGAAAATCATTTTTCTTAGATCTTAATGGTCTAAATTAATTCATTCTACATTTATTCACATACCATAGAATTTATTGAGGTCACAAATATATCATAAGGATAAGAATTTAGTTGTGAAGTAGTCCTCCCAATTCAAATATAATTTCTAGTTTCCTAAGCTAACCTTTTCAACAATTCTAATTATTACCCATTGGCGTGTAAATCAAAATGCTTTGAATTGAGCACTAGATCATCAAATTTTCAAAGACCATCTAATAAAATCTCTTTTTCATAGCATCATATTGAGGCTTGGATATTGCATTAAAAAATACTTCACATTGATTTATTATCTAGGCAATATGTATTTTTATGTTTTGTGTCTTCCAACTTTGTTCATTAGCAACCAGTGCTAACTAGCTACTAAGGAAGCCAATGTATTTCTCTCAACACTTCAATAGTCTCCCTAAAGCTATTTTCAACTACACTTGGTCTAGACACATACAAACCTTGAAACACATTGACACCACAAGTAGAGGACTAATCCATGCCAAAGAAAAGTATCCTATGACTATATTGTTAGCATGAGCTCATCTAGTAGCAAAGTAGAATCTTTTAGCAAGTTTGCTCCAATTAAAACAATAACAATTTAATATAGAACTTAGATTCTAATCCTTGAGTGATTTATACAAAAAAATCATCATCGACAACCTTAAATCAATAAAACATAGCTAAGCAATTATAACCCTCTCATTTATAGTTAAAATTACCAATCTCAACTCTTTGTCATAATTTAATTATTCCTTGTTAATTTATGTTATTTTATTAGACCTAAATAACCATATGTGGTGCTTTATTTTCCTATAGTAAGATTAACCCACTTACAATTCAATTATATACGATTATTAAGCCTACATAGAGAGTATAAATAATGGCCTAATATGTATTGGGGAAATTGAAAAAAGAAGGTTTAATTCACTAAATATACAATCATAAAGTAATACAATAACAATGATAGTTAATAACCTTAGATAAAGAGCTAAGACAATAATACTAAACAACTACACTTTTTAAAATTTATAAAGAAGGTACAAGTACTTAGCTTTGTTTATGACTTGGAGATATTTTGTTGTGAACTATGCGTAGTGATCTAATCATTTGTTCTATTAGTAAAATTGAGACTATAATGATTTGATTGCAAATTGCTAGGAGCTTACTTGGAGATATCCTATTGCAACTTGTACTCGATTCAATCTAACCATGTGCTCTATTATCAAACTTGAGACTAAAAAGATTTGATAGATTACTAGATGTTTCACCCTTTGCTTTGATTCAATCTTCCATTCGCATAATTGATCCCCACATGCGTGACTTCGATCTTGAATCTACATATTCAAGTTTTTTATGTGGGTTTGACGTATGTGCCTTTGACTTGCAAAAACTTGTTTACCTCTACTTTATGAACTTGGTGGTATATAGAGATGTTGTTGGAGTTTGTTGAACTAAGGTTTTGATTTGTCAAGCCTTTGAAATTGATTTAATGATTATATAGAATTTGAAGACAAGTCAAGCAGACTTACAAGATACCTTTAATCTATCCTTGTTAATGGAGATGTTTATGCTAGCAAAGAATCTAATGCTCCAAAAGTGCTTTGATAATGCAACAAATGAATGCATCTTGAATTTAGATCTAAAAAAGTAAATTAAGATTTATCCTTTTATATAACACCCTAACATACAAATTTGAACATTTTATATTCAAATAGACAAATAACAATAAATTGAAAAAGAAATTACAAATTTAAATTTAAAAATTCAAAAAATTCAAAAATCATGAGTACTTTTCAAATCAAATCCAGATCTTCCAAATAAATGACAGTCAAGTCACCTCAACTTGACAGTCGAGATCCCGACAATGTATGCAAGTTATGCAATTTTTTCTTCATTTAGATTTATAATGATCATAACTGGAATTGATGTCAAATACCATACACTGTGAAAGAAATTGTACCCTCATGTAAAACACTTCCAAATTTGGGTAATTCTACTTTAGCGTCAATTGCAGTGCACAAGGTCCAAAGGGATGGAGGAGGACTCATTGAGAGGAACATTCCCTGTCCGGTCTTCAGATCTTTAGTGATATTTTTTTTTGTTACTTCTCGAAATCGATGGCCACCACCGTCAAAATTAGTGTGCTAATTATGGCTGCTCTGACTGACAAAAGCATTAAAAAATTGCTATGATTTGTAACAAAACAAACAGATACCCACAAAGGTCAAAGTTGAAATGATGCATGCAAGTTACACAAGTTGCATGATTTCTTATGCACGACGTGAAAAAGTTAAAGAAGCTCAAGTTGTCTTTGTCTGCGTTTGTTCCAGAATTATTGCACCTGACGATCAGTCCAAGTGCATACATTCTAGAGATTAGTATAAGCAGTATGAAGATCAAGGTACACAGGATTTGGAACTGCAGCTGAAGATCATAGGTTGAAGTATAAAGAGATAATTGAATATAATTGCTCAAAATGAGATAAGAGAACAAGTTTTATTGACCAAGTTTTTATAATATAATGGGTAGTATGAAAAGACTATATAAAGTATATAGCCAGATCTTCGGCAGATTTGTGGGTAGTAAGAACAGTATTATCATCTTCCTTTAATCTTTCTGTAACTGATTTTGGACAAACTTCCATAGAGATGTAACGATAATCATACTATAACAGGTTTGTAACTACTAAAGATATTATTATCTTCTTTCTTTAAGTCCTTTTATAACTGATTCTGCACAATCTTTGACAGAGATATAATTACTTTAATCCAAACGGGCCCGTCCACACCATTGAAAGGACGTTGAAGAGATTGAAGCTTGAACAATGGAAATGGATGATTACATAGGACTGCAAGCGAGGCACCTCGAAATTGCATCTAAATGCCGTGGTCAAGATAAGCATTATCCAAAAATTTGGAGCGCTTTCACAAGCCCATAATCAAATGTTGACTTTAGGTTGGTGTACTATTACCACATCACATCCTCCTCAACTACTTTGGATGTCGCATTCAAAGATCAATTGCAGTCAAGCTATCGCCTCTCACTCTCCCTCTCATGCTTTATCACATTTATTAGCGGATAGGCTACATATAGTGTGAGATTTTCAAGTCTGAAACAAGTCTCACATCTGTAAATTACCATTGAGTCATTGGAAAACAAGTTTTAGCTGTCATTTAATGGTAAATCAGCTGTTGTTTAATGATAAAAGAATCCAAAATATCAGGTAAACGCCTCCAAAATCTGACTTATCACATAAAAGCCAGATAAATATTAATTTGACAATTGGATGGCAACATTCTATTTTTATTTGCAATGGATTTTGTCAATTTGATGACAACTTTCTTTTTTCATTTACATTGCGTTATGTTTTAATTCTTGCAAATATATATATATTTTTTTAGCAAAAGGCCATAAGCCTATAGATATATTAATATAATATAATTTAATACATATTGAGTTTAGACTTTGATAAATAGTTCAAAACCCAGTTGATAACTGCTTTCACTATACAAAATTACATCTCCAACCCTACCACCCAGAAAACTCCTATAATTTTATGCAAAATTGATCTATACAAATCATTACTTACTAGACCTTATCACCTTGGCTTCATATTTTATATATACTGCTAATTACCAACAACAAAAAGATTTCATGATTGACTAATTAAACACCCCAATTACCCTAGTTGACTGAATTCTCTCCTTGGCCTTCAACAGCTAACATTTGAATTTGACTTGCAACCTAAGCCTGAGAATGAACTCTAATGTTTATGTCTGGAATCTGCACATTAACCCTGTTGGTATGAGGATTTGGCATAGGAACAATCTGTTGTAGACCTTGAACATGCTTATGAGACAAAAGAAATGAAAGTGCATGGTACTTTCTTTTAAAATTATCAATCTCTTCCTTGTTAAGATCAAAGTGGAACCTGCTTAGAGCTTGATACAAATAAGTTGATGATCCTTTGAGTAAAGAGAGCTTGAGGGCATTGTAGGTTTTAACATGTCTTTGTTTGTGGTAGAGATAATGTCTGGGAAAGAGACCGCCAATAAACCCTTCGTTGTGTGTGAGATCATAGCCTTGAACACTTTACAGCAAAGCACCTTCTTGCAAATATTTTTCCTTCACAGTTTTGTTAGCAACCGACTGAAGAAACTTGAAATTTTGAAGCAAGTCCATCAAGTTGGATAGGAAGATGGAAAGAAGGTTCGCAGGAAAAACTATTCTTTGCAAGCCAGTGTGCAGAATCTCTTCTCCTATCAAACTGCCACGGTCAAAAAATGGAAGCTCCCACGGTCAAATTGCCACCACCATTTTGTAATTCCTAGGATGAAACTCTAAGCTGTTTAAAACCATTGATCGACGCCCATTGTGTGCCATCTTGTGAACATAAATTCAAGTGAACAAGCTTCACACCAATAAGGCAGAGAGATACCCACAAAGATCCAAACTCACCTTGCAAACAAGAAAAAACAAAGGAAGGATTTTAACTTTATAGAATGACGATGAAAACAAGCATATTTAAAGGTAGAAAGCATAACCCGATCCTTTATTGGAAATGATATCGATCAGGTGTGGTACGCTTGAAATCTTGTGTTGTAATTTGAAAAAATATTTTGGTGTCTAATCAGATTAATGGTTTTCATTTAACATGCTTTTGTCGACGCCACCTTGCCTTGAGCACATGCAGATGTAAGGAGTTAAGCAAGGTTAGTACTAACAACCTACAAACACAAAAAACAGAGTTAGAGAAAAGTATATTTGGCGGCAAGTTGCAATCTCCCGTTTCATATTTCCATGCATATCAATGTGTTGGATACTACTATTTGCTTAGCTCAAGTTGTTCTAGTAATGATGAAAGTTTAAATAAGTTGTAATTATTCTTGGATGACCTCATATGGCCTTGCCTTAAAACTTGCTCCAAGGCATTTTAGAGAAAACATGTGGCAGCTGATTAGGATTAAACCTCTGTACAATAATTATTCTTTGAATGCACTTAGGCCGACGACACCACTAAGACCTTAAACAAAGAACCTTATCAAGCATGTGACGTTTATGAACTATACCAATCTTCATTTTATTGAACATAAACTTTGGCCACCCATTATTTGAATTACTTATTTTTATTTCTATAAACACTCGATTTGCTTATTGGAGATCTTTCTAAGATCCCTTAGCATCTTGATTTATTAGCTCAATCAATTATGGAAAAAACACTTAACTGGCTTGTATCATCGATAACCCTAACCTCCTGAGCATCACTTCCCAAGCTTGCAAGAAAATCTGCTACCTTGTTGCCTTCTCTATACCTATGAGATATTATGGTAGCCTTAAACTTGTCTAACAGTGCCCATACTTTGTGTAATATATACCTTAAGTTCTAGTTATGAATCTTTCTTTGTCTACATGCATTAACAATTATCATTGAATTCCCTTCTATATGAAGATTTGAAATTCCTAGTTGCAATGCTAACTCCAAACCCGATAATAGAGCTTGAGCTTCTACACTATTATTTGTGCCTTGTTGTAAATGGATTGAAGAAGCTACCAAAACTTTCCTCGATGAATTTTTGATGCAAATGTTTGCCCCTGAATTTCCTAGGTTACCTTTTGATACTCCATCAAAGTTTAGTTTTGCATAGTCAGCTTGAGGAGGAATCCATTTAACTGAAATTCTGTCAACTTTTGGAGTACTAATTTTGAGTAGACTACCATCAAATGGTAACTTGATTCCCTTCCAATTCTTCAATAAATAACTATCCCAATTTGTGAACAATGAATTGATCATTTTTTTTCTTTTTGAACACATGAGTTGACCCCTTCTGAAATAGCCTTTTCAATTTTCTTATTTGTCAACTCAACTAAATATTTTGTTTTTCTAAAGATTCTTATGTTACACTCCCACCAAATATTCCATACAACAAACACAGGAATCACATACCAAATACATGCAAAGAATGAGGATTGGTATAATATCGGCCAACTTTGAATTAGATCCCAAAGTGTATTTGGAAGTGGAATGAAAATATCTAAATTACTTTTAATATAATTCCAACATTGATGGGAAAAATTACATTGCAAGAGCAAGTGATTTGTAGTTTCTAGCTCTTCTTCACATAATGGACACTTAAATGGATCTGCTATCTTCAATTTCACTAAATAGTCACTTGTCATAATTCTTTTTTGTATGGCAAGCCAAGAAAAACTTTTTGCCTTGGGTAAAACTTTATTATTCCAACAGAAAGAAAATGCTCGTTGTGGTTGTGAATTATGTTTAGATTGACTTAGAACTGCATACCCTTCCTTTACTGAATATATCCCTACCTTTGAAGCTGCCCATATTATTTTATTTGATTTTACTAACTGGTAGACTACTCTTTCCTTCATCACATTGCAGAAAATTTCAAACTGTTGAGCATTGAGAAGGCTGCTTGAAGGTTTTTTCCACACAACTTTCCCTGTTAAGGAGCTCGTAGATTGCACATAGTCTATCAAATTTTCACCCCAAGCTGCAAATAGAATTGTTCTTATCTCCTGTAGATCCATATTTTCTGACAATGGAGGTTTCCCATTCTATGAATCTAACCAGAACTTTACGCTTTAACCATCATTAACTTCCCAAGAAGAAAACTTAGTAATGAGGTTCCTGCTATTAAGAATAAAATTCCAAATAGCGGAACCCTATGGAGGATCGGCCACTATTAGGACTCTTGATGGATTTTCATTGTCCAAGTACTTGGCTTGCAATATTCAGGTCCATTTAGCATCTAGATTGGAATACATCTTCCATGCTAGTTTAGCTCCGAACGCTTTATTTTTCCACAAGATATTTTGAATTCCTGCTCCCCCTTGATTCTTCCCTTTTGCTAGACCTTCTAAGGAAATGAGAGGCAATTTTTTCTACTCATTGATATTTCCTTCCAAAGAAAGGATCTTATAATTTTTTCAATTTCAGAAATTACAGATAAGGGAGCTTTAAGAACAACCAAAAAATAATTTGGAATTGATGATAAAATTGATTTTATGAGAAGAATTCTTCCAGAAAATGATAACCACCTAGCTTTCCATATTAGGATTATTGACTTAATTCTATCAATTACCTTTTCCCAATAGTGAGCTTTATTTGAACCTTTAAACAAAGGAATCCCTAAGTAGGTACATGGCAATTCCGCTTCCTGAAAACCGAAAAGCTTCACTATTTTCTTCTTCACTTCATCAGAAGTATTTAAAATATAAATGTTGGATTTTGCTGCATTAATCTTTTTTCCAGAGGTTGATGAATATTTGTCCAGGACTTCTTTAAATTTTTTAGCTTCAGAAAATTTAGATTTACCAAAAAGAAGAGTATCGTCAGCAAAAAGAGAGTGTGTGACTGAAATGCTAGAATTTGTTATCTTCACTCCATGCCATAGACCTTGACTGCTTTTTAGATGAATGAATCTACTTAGGGCCTCTACCATAATGATGAAAAGAATTTAAGGTGAAAGCGGATCTCCTTGCCTAACACCTTGTGTGGCACTAAAAAATCCTGTAAGACTCCCATTGATAATTATTGAAAACTTTTCTCTAGATAAGCAGGACATTATCCACCTACACCATTGTGAACAAAAACCAAAATTTTTCAATACTTTATTGAGGAACTTCCAATCTACCTTGTCATAGGCTTTCATCATGTCTAGTTTCACAATAAACGAGGGCAGCTTTGATGTTGTTATTGTATGAAACACTTCATGTGCAACAATTGCCCCTTCATAAGTCTCCTTCCCTAGAACAAAACCTCCTTGCTCCTAGGAAATAATCTTTGGTATGAGTGGTCGCAATCTTAAATATATTGTTTTAGTTAATATCTTGTAGATTGTGTTGCATAATGAAATAGGCATGTACTCTGCAGATGTTTTAGGCTCTTTAACCTTTGGAAAAATTACAATATTAGTTACATTAAATTGCCTAAAAACTGTCCCAGTTCTCCTAGATTATTCCAATGCCCAAAGGAGCTCATAGCACAAGAAATCCCAACATTTTTGAAAAAATAGGGCCGTGAATCCATCTGGACCAGGGGCTTTGTTCGATGGAAATGAGAATACTACATGTTTTAGCTCCTCCATGTAGTGAAAGGTCTCATAAGGAAAGTATTATCCTCATTACTGATAAGATGGGGGATTGTTTCTAACAATTCATTTTCATCATTAGTTCTATTGCCATCTATACTTTGGGGAGCTGATAGAAGTTCTGAGAAAAACTTGACTCCTTCGTTGTTAATGTCTTCTTCCCTTGTAATCCAGTTTCCTGTAGTCAATTCTTGAATTTCTTGAATTGATTTTGTCACCTTCTTAATCTGTGCAGAAGCATGAAAAAATATAGATTTTTCTAAGTTTCATTCCATTATTTAGCATTATTAATTGAAATACATATAGTTGTCTATTGGCATAATCCTTGAACCTACTTTAGATTAGTGGGTGCAATTATTGTAATCTTGGGTGCAATTATTATAATAGAGTATGTTAAGATAGGGAATGTGTATTTTGACTTAAACAACACATTCTAAATTTTAATTTGTTTGGGTGGTTCATCTAAAATCACACTAAAAGGTGGACCCTATTGGAGAAGCAAGTGTGATTTCAGATGAGCCCCCCAAACAAGTCTAAGCTTAGAGTGTACTATTTAAGTTCACCCATAATATGTGAATTCCATGGATTAGTGGGACTACATCAACCTTGGGTGCAATTCTTATTGTAAAATATTTTAAGTTTGATAATATGTGATGATTGTTTGGAGAGCCTTCTTGGAGGGAAAATTTTAAATCTCAATGCTTAATTAGTTGATCTAGGCTACATACAACTTGTGAGATTTGAGCCTGAAACAAGTCTCACACATGTAAACCACTATTGAGTCATCAGAAAATAACTTTTAGCGACCATTTAATGGTTAACCATGTCATTTAATGGTAAAAACCTCCAAAATATTAGGTAAAAGCCCCCAAAATCTCACTTATCACATAAAGTTCAAACAAATATTAATTTGACAACTGGAGGGCAACATTATATTTCTATTTGTAGTGTTTTTAGTCAATTTGATGACAACTTTATTTTTTCATTTGCATTGTTTTATGTTTTAAATCTGAATGCAAATATTTCATAATTAGATAATACTTAATTTCTTTAAGGAAAAGATCTAGATTTGTCTAAGTTTATTTCATTTTATTATTGAACATGTATTATTAATTGTTTAATCCAACCACATGCAATTAGAATTTGTAGCACATTCATTCACAAACACATACTCTGTAACATATTAACATACATATAGGTTTTTATCAATGTAATCCTTGAACCTCCTTTAGGTGCAAGTGCTAGTTATTAAATGTAAATGTTGAATCTCTAAGCATTGCCAATTTTAAAAAAATCCATTTTTACATTTAAAACATATTTTCATTTATAGAATCGGACCCATTTTTTTCAATGTAAAGTATATACATATCAAGTTTCTTGTGCACATCTTTGCTCTCATTAAAATAGTTTCAAATATCATACGAATACAAATGCAAACTTTATGTCAAAAAGGAGTTAATATCAGTAAGGGACATAAAGCATAAAATTCCTCTATTTATCTCCAGCTCATTAATTTACTAATTTACCTTTATATGAATGTAAGTGAAATTATATTTCAATCACTTCAACACTTGTCTTGCTTAGTTTGGTTGTATTTAAAAGAAAAGAGGTACTTGATTTAATGTGATGGAAGCTCCTTATGTTGTCTCAATGGTACTCAAACTCTTGGTAAAGCATAAGGGTATTTGCAGGATCATGGTGGTCCAAACTAGGCCCCCAAGTGGCAATGAAATTTCAAAAAAACAAAATTAGGCAACTTCCCGTAAAAATTTGAATAGGCTATTAACATAATTTGAAAAATATGTAAGAAAAAAACTTGTAGGAAATTGAATATAGTTTATAGGCTACTAGTCCTTTTTGGAAAAAAGTAAATCTATTTTGCGAAAATTTGAAATTTCAATGCAATGGTACTAAATTTTCAGGGAAAAGATAAGAAGCAGGTGTGTGTCTAACCACCCTAAGTACAAGAAATTTTTTTTTCTAAAACTTGCAATATATGTATAGGGCACATGCCTAGATGTGCTAGATTTTTTTGTAATTTTTTGCATGTAAATAATTAGTTATAATATTTTTTTATTAGAACATTTCAAAATTATTAAAACGTGTTTGTCTGACCACCATAACTTGGACCAAAATTTTGGAGGTAGTTGCAGCCTATCATGGACTCAAAATGGCTCAAAGCAAAGGGTATAGGAAGGTCTGGTTGGAGGGTGACTCTCTAAACATTATAAATAATTTGAAGAATGCCTCACCTCTGTCTTGGACTATTGAGGCCTTGGTCAAGGACTCCATTGAAATTATCAATTCCTTTTATACTTTTTATATCTCCCACATATTGAGAGAGGGAAATATGTTAGCTAATTTCTTTGCTAACTTTGGTGTTAGAGAAAGAAAGGAGTGGGATTTAAATGATCCTATTCCTTTTGAGGCAATGACTATTATTAATAATGAATGATAATCTCAAGTTGCTATTGATCTTATTTTGCATTGAGTTGTGCATGTCCTTATTCACATGGCCTAATTTTATGAATGGGGATGTTCAAGTATTAAGTATGGGGGATGACTTTCACATGGACTGGAGTTCAAGTTCATCATTTCATATCTATCCTTCTATTGGCTTCGCATGGATTCTAGGTGATATTCGTCTTATTGTCCATAGTCTTTTGTTTTATAATTCTGCTCTGGGTGGTATTTGTCTTAGTTTCCTAAGGTTTCTGCTTTGTGCTTGGCCTTTTTCTATGATGGGTGGGGACAGAAACCACACCGAGCCTAAGTCCTATGTTTCTGCTAAGTAGAGGAAGGAAGTGTGGGAAATTTTAGAGAAGGGTGGCTTAACTCCGTATATGGAGAAACTGCATGGTAACAACCCCTAGGTCACTGATCTGGTTGCTCAAGGGTGGAATGAGAGAACCCTGAATTTGGGCGGAAGGGAAGTCATGGTTGATGAAGAATTCATAGCCCAAATTACTAGCTTGGCTATGCATGGTATGAAGGTGTTCAGAGACAAAAAAGAATCGTAGGCTGCAATGTCTATTTTCTTTAAAGGGAATGAGGTTGTTGATTTGAAGACAGTGAAGAATGGTGGTTATTGGAGGAGCTCCTTAAAAGCATTGTGGCGTGATGTTGTTGAAGAGATTATGAGGTATGTCACCTTGGAAGGCAAGTATATGGCGTTTAACACTTACCATTTCCTTTTGCTTAACCATTTCCGACATAAAAAATGGATTTCCTTTCCATACTACTTGTTGATGTCGCTTGACTCGGGGATTAAGGATCATATGAAAAACCCCAGAAACCTTGTCCTTTGTGTGGGGTTAATTCTCCTGATCTATGAACACATCAAAGTTCATGAGGTGCAAAAACCTCTTGTGTCCTCGAAGGAAGATATTGCTAAACCTCGAGAGGGTTATGAGACAGTGTCGGAAGAGGAAAGGGTTAGTAAAAAATATAAGAAGAGGAGGCTTATTTTGAACAAATATTCTGAGTCTGATCTAGGAATGATGATTTTGATTATGTCTTGGATTCATATGCCTCTTTTGAGGAGGGCCCTAATTCCCCTGTTTCGAGTAAGTCTGGGAAAAGGAAGCTGAATGTCAAATAGGGCTATACGACACGCAGTGATGAGGTGGTAGAGAATGCTCATTCTAAGGGGGTTAAGGACAAAAATGAACTTTATGGGGAAGCTTCCTCTGCTCCCCTAGCCACCAGACAACTATAGGAGACTGAGGATGGGACTCAAAAGAGAAGGGTGTTCAGAACTGTTGGACAACTCTTGGAGAGGGGTTTCCCTCTTTCCCTGGCTGGTGGTATCTTTGGTGAGGCTTCTTTGAGTGCTGACATTGGGATGCAGAAGCAGGGGAAGGAAAGGGTTGTGGGTGGAGGACATACTGTTGGAACTAGCAAAGCGGATGTGGATCTAAGCTGATGAAAAGGAAGGTTGTTGCGAAGGAAATTGCCTGCTCCATTTGAAAGATGAACACTCTTGTCTCTAATGGAAAAGGTAAGGATATTTCTACTGATAAGGTTCATGTTAGTTCTCCTGATGAGGACATTGCTATGGGGAAAGGGATTGAGAAATTTGACAGAGAGGAGTTGTTTGATGTGTTGGGCTTGGATCATGATAGTGCTAATGTGTTTAAATTTTTTAAGTTTTTCTTCCATGAGATTAACAGGACTAATGTTAGAATTAGAGGTATTGCTAGTAAGGCTGAGGATCCTTTTGTCCAAAGCCAAATTGATGATATGATGGACTCTCTTAATACTGTGGCTAATATTGTGGCAAAGGAAACCATCAATTTGAAACAAAACTTGGAAGGGAGAATCTTATCCCTTGAGGATAAAATTGATAAAATGTGGAATGTTGTGATGAAGAGTGGAGATGTCCCTCAGGTTTTGGGCATTTCTGACTCTACCAAAGTGATCTCCCCTATGATTACTGCAAAAAGAGAAAGGATATTGTGTCTATTGATGATACTATTGTTGTGGGTAAGTTGTTGGATGTGGATTGTGTTGGTGAGAAGGGTGGTGTTAAAGGTAGTGTTTTGAATGGTGAGGTAAAAACCAGTGGGTCAGGGGCTAGAACTAGAAATGGAATGAAAGATCAGGGTGAGGCCTCTGGTATAGAGGTGTCTGATACTGTGGATAATGTGCAGAAGATGGTTGCTAGTGAAATGGAGGTTGTTGAGATTTTGAACAATATATAGTGTTGTTGGTTGGCTGCCTTCTTTTTGGCTGCTTTTTGGTTGTTGGTTCGTTGTCGTTGGGTTGATTGCTACGTAATGTTGTTTTATTTTTTTATCAACTGCTTTATTTTGTAAAGGGTTTTGGGCCCCTTCAAAACTCATTTTTTATCTCCAATCAAAACTTGGACCAAAATTTATGAAATTCATTTTTTTAATATCCTTTAGTATGTGAAGCATAGAATGTTATGCATCTTTTAGATTCAAAAAATGTGAAATAGTTTGAAAGTTATAGAATTTTTTCAATCATCCTATCAATCTGGACTTTGAAAATAAATAATTATTATTTATTAAATTCAAAATAAGACATATCTTATATTAGTGGAAATTTGGCAATTCTTTCTATAAACCCTTTTCGTTTCATGAAATTTGGATCAAAAAAAGGTCATCAACCACAAGGGCGAACTTTGGAAAACTAAGAAAATTTTGTAAACATTTTTTTCAATTGACTTTCTAGGTTTGGCAATCCCAAGCCAAAAACCAAGGAAAACCCAAGGGAAATCCCAAGGCTGCAAATTTTTTCAGACAAAATCGATATCCATTTGAAACGGATTTTTTTTTTTAAAATGGGTACTCGTTCTCAGGTATTCAAAACAAATATCCGTTTTGAAGACCTAAAAAACATTCTTTAGTAAAATGGGCATAACTTTTGTGTTTCTTATCGAAATTTTAATTTTTTATAGGTGTTGGAAAGGTGGTTGAGATTTCTACATAATGGACTAGGTAGTGTTTTTATATTGTACACAAAAAAATTAATTATAATCATTTAAACTTCATATTTCATTTTTGAAACATCAAATGCTCACTACTTTCTCATGCAAAGTCTCTTTTTCATGAATTTTTTGTAACACTCATCTCAAAATACTTGAAACATTAGAAAAAGTAATTAATAATGAAATATTTATATTTTTTGTAGTAAGGATATGAACAAATCTTCATAAATCATCATATCTCTCTGTCCCTTTCTCTACCTCTCTATATTTCACTATGTCTCCCCTTAAGCTTTGGATCTATCCCTCCACTTGTTTCTCCCTCCCTCTCTCCCTCCTCTCTTTGTCCCTCTTTAGACCTATCTTTCTCACTCTCTCTCTCTCCTTGAGCTCTAGACCTATCTCTCTACCTCTCTCTCCATCCTTCCATCTCTCTTTCTTAGGTCCCTCCCACTCCCTCTCCCTCCCTCTCTCTCCCCCTCCATCTCCCTCTCACTCTCCATCTCTCCCTCTCCCTCTCCCTCTCTCCCTCCCTTTGAAGTATCCCTCCCTCTTAAGTCTCTCTCCCTCTTTAGTCTCTCTCCCTCTTAGGTCTCTCTCTCTCAAGTCTCTCCCACTCCCTCTCTCCCTCTTAGGTTTCTCTCTCTCTCTCTCTCTCTCTCTCTCTCTCTCTCTCTCTCTCTCTCTCTCTCTCTCTCTCTCTCTCTCTCTCTCTCTCTCTCACACACACACACACACACACACACACTCTTTGTCTCCCTCTTAGGTCTCTCTATCCCTTTCTCTACCTCTATATATTTCACTATGTCTCCCCTTAAGCTCTAGACCTATACCCCCACTTGTTTCTCCCTCCCTCCCTCTCTTTTTACCTCTTTAGACCTCTCCCTATCAATATATTGAACTCTAGACTTAACTATCTACTTATCCATCCCTCCCTCCTTATCTCTTTGTCCCTCTTTAGACCTATATTTTTCACTCTCACTCTCCTTGAGCTCTAGACATATCTCTCTACCTCTCTCTCCATCCTTCCTTCCCTCTCTCTTTGTCCCTCTATATATATATATATATATATCCCACTCCCTTTCTCTCTCTCTGGTCCCTCCCTCTCCCTCTCCCCCTCTCTCTCTCTCCCTCCCTTTAAAGTCTCCCTCCCTCTTAACTCTCTCCTCCCTCTTAGCTCTCTCTCTCTCTCTCTCTCTCTCTCTCTCTCTCTCTCTCTCTCTCTCTCTCTCTCTCTCTCTCTCTCTCTCTCTCGGCTCTCTCTCTCTCACACACACACACTCTCCATCTCCCTCTTAGGCCTCTCTCTCTTCCACTCTCTCTCTCTCCATCTCCCTCTTAGGTCTCTCTCCCTCCTCTCTACATCCCTCTCTCGCCCCCTCTCTCTCTCTAGTGTGTCCTTCCCACCCTAACTAGATAACTCTCTCTCTCCCCCTCTCTCCCTCTCAAGTCTCTCTCCCTCCCTCCCTCCCTCTATATCTATCTCTTCCTCTCTCTCCCCCCCTCTAAATTCTCTCTCCCTCTTAGGTCTCTCTATCTCTTAGGTCTCTCCCAATCCCTCTCTCTCTCTCAGGTCTCTCCCACTCCCTACCTATCTCTCTAGGTACCCTAGATATAGAGATATAGGTAGAGAAAAGGAGAGAGATAAAGAGGGGGAGATGGAGAGGGGGGAGATAGAGGGAGGGAGAGTGGGAAATATATAGAGAGGGTGTAGATAGAGAGATAGAGGTAGAGAGAGAAGAAGAGGGGAAAAGATATATCAATATATAGTGGGAGATAGAAAGAGGGAGAGATAATGATAGAGGGAGATATAGAGAGATAGAGAGATAGGGAGATAGGGAGATAGAGGTATAGAAATATATAGATAGAAATGGATAAGGAGAGAGAGATAATGAATAAGAGAGAGAGGTAGAGATAATGAGATATAGATAGATATAAAGAGAGAGATGGAAAGATATAGATAGAGGGGGAAAGAGAGAAAGAAAGGAGGTGATAGAGATAAGTAATAGAGATAGGGAGAGATATATGGAGAGAGGTAAATAGATAAAGAGATAGATAAAGGGAGGCATAAATAGGGTGTGTGTGTACATATATTAGTGAGAGAGAGATATGGAGATAAATTGATGAAAATATAGACTACATAAATAGATAGAGGGAGCGAGAGACATAGAGAGAGAGAGAGGTAGTGAGATATAGAAAATGGAGTGAAACAAATAGAGGGAGATAGGGAGAGATGTAGATAGGAAGAGGGAGCGATATGTAGAGATATATATATAACTTGTGAAAGATAGAGGGGAAGAGAAAGGGAGAGAGCTAGGTAGAGAGGGAGAGAGAGAGGAGAGATATAGATAAAGATAGAGTAAGGGAAAATTGGAGAGATAGGTAGAGAGGGTAAATGAAGGAGAGGGGGAGAGAGGGAGAGATAGCTAAATAGATAGAGGGAGAGATAGATATATGTGTTCTCCTAGTTCAACTTGGGTAAAGGTGTGCATAAGATCGAAGACAACAAGGAGGCCTTCTATGATGATTTATGGAAATTTTTACTCTCAGTTAAAAAAAAAAAATCATTATTTATTACTTCTTTAATGTTTCAAGTCATTTAGGATGATTATTGCAAAAAAAAACCATGAAAAAAAAACTTTGTATGCAAGAATTATGAGCATTTAAAATTTTAAAACTTAAGGAGGAACTTAAAATGATTATAATTATTTTGTATGCCCAATCTATCCAAATGATCTTATCCATTGTGTAGAGCTCTAAATCACTTTTCCAACGCCTGTAAAAAATCAAAATCTCAATCAATAACGCAAAAGTTATGCCCATTTTAGTGAAGTGTGCTTTTTGCGCTTTTCAAAACAGATATCTGTTTTGTTTCATCCATTTTTTTTTGCATAAATTGATCAAAATTAATTTCAAGAAACAGATATCTTTTTGTACCAAACCAAAATGGATATTGTACCCGAACCATGTACAAAAAGTCATTTTTTTTTCACGATTTCAACGAAGTAAAAATGCATATTTTTCCTCATTGCCACTTTTTTGACCCCCGTGATCTTGCACATTCCCATAAAATGTTGCATACATGCTAAGAATACTATACAAATAAAAAAATTATGTACTTGAAAACTTTTGATCAATTTTCTATCAATTGTTCTACAAGGTTCCCTTACTTATTGATCATGTCTTTCCCCTTTTACAAATTATTTGGGAAAAGTAAAATGTTTTTGGTTTGGACCCTTTATTTTTATATTTAGTCAAAATTAAAGGTCTCAATAAAGTTCCTTTATGCTCTATTTCAACCAAATGACTTGTTCCTAGAATTAAGTGAAATGTTATTTGAGCCTTTTCCTTTACAACTTTTACTTTGGTAAAAGTCAAGTTCCTAAGAACCCTTTTTTTTTTAAGTGGTTCTTTGAAACCTTCTTAACACTAAAACAAGTGTTTGCAACCACATTGGTTCTTGATAGAAGTAATTTCATCGATGGATTATCATCGTCCTTTATCTTATAAAAATAGATGGTTTCAGAAACCCTTTCAACTCCTGAGAATGTTCCAAGATGAGTTACAAAAAAAGATGAGTTCCTAGGAACACTCAATTAGTTGAAGCATTAGTTCTTGGCACCTCATAAATTCTTGAAATGTTCAAAAAGGTCAAACAGAATATAAAATCATGATTCAAGAGTTCAAATTATTTTTATAGGTTTGAAAGATAATTTAAATTTCAAAAAGAATACTTGAAGTTGAAAAAGGTTATAAATGACTAGTGAAGTTCCTAGTTCACAACTACTAATTGTTATCCTTCTAATCATTTGTATTGCATGTGTGATGCTAGCTTAGTCAAGACTATGCCTTATGTCTACTTAAACTACTTCATCTTTAGTTTTCTTAGTTGACACATGGAAGTAAGGTACAAATTCAACATTCATTTTCCTAATCAAATATAATTTCATTCATGAATTTTTATGGTCTTTGAAATACATAGTAAATTACTTACTTGTATTACAATACATATATATCTAACTATTTGCAAATACTGGGGCATCTTCAAAAACCTTTATTCTATATAGTTTTCACTAATAAATCCCATCACCAAGATGAATTCATGGAAGGTGACATGTGCAAAAAAATTACTA
>VDFB02072274.1:70591589-70631270 GCA_007258455.2 Sequoia sempervirens | reverse complement strand
TAATTCAAGTTTTGATAATAGTATTAACTAGCACAAACCTAATAAAAACTATACTATATTGAGCCTATGATCTATTCATAGGATACTTTCTATTATGTGGATTATTCCTCTACTTATTTGATCTATGATGTGTGTGCCAAAAATTTGGTTGTGTATAGATTGGGTGATGTTAAAAAATAGATTGGGAAGATCGTTGGTGTATAAAGGGAAGCATGATGAATTCCTTGATAACAAATCATATGCCTATTATTGATTAACAAAGTTGGAATACATGCCACATAGAATGAAATATTCCTAGATTCAACAAATCAATGTGTAGTATTATTTGATGCAAGCTCTAATTATCTATATAATGTGATGTGAATGACATTATATGATGTGATAATAACTAATTTTCCTAGGGTTTTCATTTAGTATGAAATCCTTGGTGCCTAATTCAAAGTTAATTGGCATGTAAGATTACATGTAATTATATTCTAGAAAAGGGTTAGCTTAGGAAAGTAGGAAATTGTATTTAAATTTAAAGGAGGACTAGGTCTTAAGGGGTGTAGTCCTATCTAGGGTATAGGCCCACACCTACTATGTGTAGTTTACAATACAAGAAAGATATATAATAGAATGGTATAAATAATTAAAATCTATAAAAATCTGATTAGTTGATAGGATTTAGTATATAGGAAGATTATGAAGAATATAAGCAATTTAGGTATTACTTGATGTATTGTATTTAAATAACAAAAATAAATTAAGTATACGGCCACAAAAAGTGTAAAAATGTAATGTATTCACTTTTATCCCATACATATATCTATATATAATTGTAGACACTTAAAATTTTTCTGAATGGTATTACACACTTGAATCCAATATACTAACACTATTTCACCTGAAATTCATCTTTTTGCTTGTTTGATTAAATGAACCTAGTTATTTAATTGAATGCATCTTTTTCATCTATTAACCAAATTGATCTAATTGGGTTAATTCACTCGGGCTCTCACAGTAACATTTCACCTTGTTTAATTAAATAATGCAAATTATTAATTTAAACCCTAAGTACTCTTATTTAATTAAATAATCATAAGCTATTTAAATTAAATATCATATTGCATCCTCCTTTTCATTAAATCAATTATTTTAAAATGAATATCATATTATTCTCCATCTTACACATTCAAATTTAGTTTTAATTAACTAAATTGCTAATTTCCCTCCATCCACTTGCATAGGGAATATTCCAAAGGAATATTCTCCTATTTGGCTCCAAAATTGGAATGATTTCTTTCAAACAAACTTTGTAACAAACTTTCAAAGTTGTTACAAAGTGTGTTTGTTTGAATCATTCTTATCCCTTGATCTTTCCTTGATCCATATGATCTTTGATTCTCATCCATTGATGAGAATCCTTGATCCATGTTTCACCCTCCTTTTCATCTTAACCATTGATTCATCAAATCGATCTGAGCCCTTGATTCTTCATTTTGCTTTCCTATAAATAGATCCCCATTTTGAGAGAAATGGATCCATCTTTTGATAGCAAACTTATGTTGTTAAAACTCACACTAATTTTCATCCATGTTTCATGTTTAAATATCATTTTAGATTAATTTTCATGCATAAAATTAGCTTAAGCATATTCCATTAATGGATTCCAAGGTAACTTAGTTTGCATCCATTTAGCATATTTTGGAATCTAGGGCTTGCATCTTTGAATCTTGTACACATTTAGCATAGGTTTGCATACACTTACATTAAACATCTTAGCATTCATCATGTTAAACTATCTTTTATCATGTTTTGTTTATCTCTCATTGGTTTCATCAATTTTCTTCAATAAAACTGATTGAAACAAGCTCATACTATCCAAGGGATTGGGAAAGGGTCGCCATTCAATATCAATGTGACACGACTCCCCCAATAGGATAAGATTTGAGGTCATAGAATATATGTTTGTCAAGTTTTCATGTTTTTAGCATGTTAGTTTAATGGCTTCTTCATTTTGTTGATATTGAATATCTTATTGGGATTAACGTTGAGGGGATTAAATAGGGTTTAAATATGTATGAATCTAGTCTATTTAGTTTACACTATGACATTGGTCACATTTTGGCGCTAGAAGGAGGGCCATACTGATCGAATTTGATGAATTTATCTTTAGATTCTCATGTTCTTGGTTTTGCAGATACAACGACGCCTTTGTTAGGCGTCACCATATAGCGATGCCTTTGAATGGAGTATAGTGATGCTTAATTAAATTACAATGACACCTATTAAAATAGCGATGCTAATACTTTTTGAAACTATCGTAGATTTCAAATAGTGACGCGTTTGTGGTCCCTGTTTGTTGCAAAGCGACACCATAAAATTTCACTAGAGTGACACTTTTTCTCAAAAGAGTGACACCTTTGTTGTCATTGTCTTGCTACAACGCAGCACTTTTGGGAATTATAGCAACACCATTGTGGATAGCGACGCTTTTTACTGGTAAGCCAAAATAGAGAGCTAATTTTGACACATGCTTTAAATTTTTGATTTCATGTGCTCTCTAACATTCCACTGACATCTGGTTTTTTGTTTTAAGGCTAACTGGTTTTGTAGATTTGGGAAAAAACTAGGAAATTATTTACCCCAACTTGTTGGGGTCATAACTTTATACTCGGTGCTCAGAATTCGAATCCGTTTGCATTGTTGGAAAGGTCTCCAAGAGTACTAATTCAGTCCCTAAAAATTCATGCTTATGACAATTAATTTTTAGGGACCGATGCAAGTTTCAACCCCAAATTCCACTCTAAAGGCCTCCGAAAAAGTGATTTACTAGAACATAGAAAAAACTGAAAAAAATTGAAAATTTTGATTTTTAATTTTTTTTAGTTCTAGTTATTGTAAAAGTGTTTTGACACTTAGGGGATGGTATAACCCCTCATATGCTGCTTTGCTTCATGTTTTAGGACCACTAAACTTCCATGTTTTAAAACTTACAATCTTAGGACCACTAGCTTTCAATTGGGCTTAAAATTCACTTTCAAATTTGGTTAAAATTGGACCCACACATCTTCATTTTACTAAATCGGTTAAAATTGAACAAGGCAATCAAACACTTCCATTTGGTGCTTAAAATGAACTCATTGTTCTTTACAAGGTTAAAATGAATGAGTGCTTGCTTTGTTGTGACACACTTGTAGTGTGTATCCACTCCCCTTGCGTTTCATGTGATCTTGGGTGGAGAAACACTCAAGTGTACTTCATTGCTCGTGTGCACTTGTAGTATGTATCCTCTCCCCTCGAACTTCATGCAATCTTTCTTGAAGAGAAATACTCAAGTATACTTCCATGCTTTGTGTCACCCTTAAGAGAGGGCTTACTATGAGACACACCCCGCAATGGGAAACTCATACTCAAGTTCTTGCAAGCACGTTTACTGGTAAGATTTAAATAAAGGATGTGAAATTGTGAGAAATTAGCATCAATTTGTGCCAACAATAGACTGCACCTAATCCCATGCCTTAAGTGGAATGAGAATGGTTAAAGAGACTTAAGTGGCTAGCGGGTGAGTGTTGGTTCTAGTGTTCTTGGTTTGTCGTCAATAAGAACCTTGTTTAAATAGTGGCCAAATTTTTCTATCCAATGAGTTTTTCAAAGTGGTGCATTGGAACTTAGATTCTAAGAAGGTACTTTCCATGTACTATTTTGGTTAAAGTGTATAAGTTAAGACTCCATTCTTAACATACCTCTACATTCTTTCCTTAATTGTATGTAAAATCATCTCTTCTACTATGAAGGGCATGAGGCAAGCCCACTAAGAAAAATGTACCCAATTGAGCTAGGGATGTTATATTGCTTGTGAGTCAGTTTAATACTTTGCTTGGTTCCAAAACATTTCAAACACACATCAACATGATTCATCAAACTTTAAATCCTTTGGTTCAAGCATGGGTACTTTTTGAAAGGCCTTGATATTACTGCTTGTCCCTAATAATTTTGTCCTTAGAGGCTTCTAAGTATTTTGGCTTATATCTAAATCCATACTTTCCAAAGGTTAACATAGGGAACTATGTTCTTAGCTTCATGATTTTCACATAATGGACTTTCTGAAATGAGGGTTGCTTTAACATAGGCATTTTAGTGTGAAATATTAACCAAGACTTTCTTGATGTGGTAATGAAACAATCTCATTTAAGCAAAGATTAAATCCAATGAACACCCCACATTGATGTATGTTCAAAAATTTACTCCCTAAACAAGAAAATTGAGACAAGAGAACTATTGCAAATCATTGAGTTCTATTATCAAAATCATTGGTTCTATTCCCACAATCATTGAGTTCTATTTCACCAAAAACATTGGAGTTCTTAGGGTTTCATCACTTTAGAGGTAAAACATTTTTATCACTACCTTGGTCTTGCAACATAAAGGTTCACTCTAAGTTAACATTATTGGGTCAAAACATTTCATCCACCCTTTATCATATTTCACATTTCACTTCAAATTTTATAAAATTTTGACACACCAACACTTTTTGATTTGGAAATCTATCAAAACAATCCCCTAACTTAGCTATCTTGTGTGTGAAATGGATCCTTTTCCATGCACTTAGTTGAGTTGGTTATCATACTTTGTGGACAAATTTATCTTGAAAGTCACAAGTCCACCTTCAAGATTTACAAGTTCACTAACATCTTTCATCAAAGCAACAAATCTCTTTGTCTAAAAGTGTTTTCCCAAAAAGTTTGCAAAGATCACTGCCCATATCATTTACCTTTTCATCCCCCATTCACACCATTGGTCCAAAATGACTTAGAGTGGCCCTTTTACCAAAATTTGAGTCAACTAGAGAGTTTAAACACTACAAATCCCAACATAACTCTCCCATAGGTGACACACAATTTATGGTAACAACAAGATCATAACATAAGACAATCATGGAAAAATCTAAAGTCACATCCACCACAAGTGATACCAATCCACAAGAATTTTATCCAAGGATTCATTCTACCCCCTCACAAAAACCCCAAAATCCAGTGGGACCATATGAGGTAGAAGATGTTACAAACAATCCATTTGAGCTTACTAAAGAATAAATCCTTGAGTATAAGCAAGAACATCAAGCCTTAGAGAAAATGGCTTCAATTCCACCATCTTTTTCAGCACAAACCTTGACACAAGGCTTGAATTCATCTACGCTTCAATCAACTCCTTCACTAGGGCCAAGTCAAATACAAACTCCTAGTCTTGCAACTAGTCTTGCTAAGGATTTTGGTCACACCCTTCCTTTGGAAAGCAACACACTTGTGGGTACTCTAAACACCAATCCTCCTCAAACTCTAAACACCAATCCTCCTCAAAACACCACTTGGAAACCTACATTTGGTGCTCCTACCATTCCTAAGCACCCCCTACATCCACATAAACCACTTACACTCCATAACTCCACGAAAACCTCAAAATTTTGAGTGCAACCATCTTCGTCCATCCCCACAAGTACCATAAGTATACCCAACATTACACAAGGAAATGTAAACCAAATGTCTCAAATAGACCAACAAGGGCATGTCAACAACCTTATGCAAAATCAAACCTTAACACAACAAGGTACATCTTCATCAATCCCATCCATCATCAACCCAAATCAAAGCAACACCTTGGTCACAAACCCCCTCAACCAAGGTAATACATTGATCCCATCTCAAACACAAGGGAACCCTCAACACATTGGTCAAGGGAACCCTTTCAATCAACTGAATCAAGGTCCTAGTGTGCCATTTCCATCCCAATACCAAATGGCGCCATCATCATCTTTACCATTGGTCCCCCATGTCATGCAAAATCAAATGGGACCTCAAACTTACATTCCTCCATCCCAACCCACTATTTTACAAGGAATGTTAAATAAACACAACCCCCAACCTCTCATCATCAACCCACAACCCACTCAAACCATAAACACCCAAAACCCATCACAGATGTCCCAACAACCAAATGATTCTATATTGTGCAAGCACATGCTCTAGCTTTGCAACAAGCACAATAAGCTTATCAACAAGCATTGCAAGCACACCAAGCTCAATATCAAGCTTTACAATAGCAACAAGCCTATCAACAAGCCTTGTGACAACAAGAAGCTCATGCTCTAGCTTTTCAACAAGCACAAGACCCCTACCAACAAGTAGTGCAACAACAACAAGGTCAACAACAAGCCTTAATTGCACAACAACAACAAGAACCTCAACAACAAGCCTTAATTGCACAACAACAAAAACAACAAGCTAAAGAACAAACCTTAATTGCACACCAACAACAACAAGCCCAACAAAAAGCATTGCTAACACAACAATATGCCCAACAACAAGTACTTGCACGACAACAACAACAACGAGGTTTATACTATAATCCCCATCAAAACATCGTCAATCCAAATACATTAGGAGCATATACCCCTCTACCACCATCACCTTCATAGTATCAAATTCCACCTTACACCCCATCATATCAAAATCCCACTTACAATCTATCTGCCATCCCACAATATGCAATATATGCTCCTCCACCAAACCCGCAAGATGATATGGAATTGCAACTCAAGGTGCTAACACAACAAATGCAAGACATCCAAATGGGAAAAGTGAAGAAACCCCATGTACAAAAAAACTTGTGTCGATACCCATTCGATAGAAATGTCGCAATGGTATCTTTCCCTCTCAGTTTTGAGGTCCCTAAATTTGATAAATACAAAGGGAGGGGAAATCATGTGGATCACATCAAAGAATTCAACGTCGTGTGAATGGAGGTTGCCTATAATGATTCCTACTTAATGCGCCTCTTTCCACAAAGTTTGACAAGTCTTTCCATTGATTGATTTTCACAGTTGCCTCCAGGTATCAAAACATTCCAAGCTATCATTGATTGGTTCATAGACCACTTCTCCTTCAATCTTGACATGGATGTAAGCTTAGAAGAGTTGTACACACTCAAGAAAAATAAAGGAGAATCCTTCGCTAATTTCTTGCAAAGGTGGAGGAAAAGAGCTAGTAAGAGCAAGTGGCCACTTCCTGACGAACAACAAGTGGGCATTATCATAGCGAATGTTGATCCAAATCTATCCCTCTACTTGAAGATGCAGTGTATCATGACTTATGATGAGCTTTTCCCTAGGGCCCTCAACATCAAGAGATCCCTAATCTCACAGGGAAACACACAAGTGTATAAAGACAACCACCCATCCACCAGTTCTAACGACAAACCCTGCTTTTGGGCCAAGAATAAGAATGATACTAGTGATGGTGTTGTTGATGCAAAGGTTGTCTTAAATGCTCCTAGGCAAGCAAATACCCAAAACATGAATACACAACAACCATCCACACCATCATCAAATAATCAAACAACAATCAATGTTGCAAACACTCAATGTGGACAACAAAGAACAAACAATGCTCCTACGCGACAATTCACTCCCTTAGGGGAACCTATGGAGGATGTACAGATGAAGTTGATATAGTCTAATCTTATCACACTCCCAGATTTCTCAAACTATCAAGAGCCACAAGTCAAACCTCGTAGCTATAGAGGTGATCATTTTTGTGAATTTCACTGATAAAAAGGTCATAACACACAAAATTATTTTAGACTGAAACATCTAATAAAAAATCTTATTGAACAAGGAGACATTGATGTCGATCAAAAATTTGGGAATGAAAATCTGAAAATTTACATGAAACCTATGCCTAATCATGGAAAAACAAAAGATTTAGGAAAGGCATCAACTTCAAACAATGTAAACCATACTTATGATACCACGGTGGGACACATTTATGGTATTCATTCATCACAACATGAGGAATCAGACATACATCAAGATACTATTTTAAAACAAATTCCAAACCCATCAACAATGTCTAGCAATATTTCATACCGTAATGGCATCAAGTATATATCAGATTGTGATATCTATCCCACATATGACTCAATTATTGGGTATATTGAAGAAGTTCCAAACAAGCCAAAAATATCCCTTGTTACACCCATACCCACAAACTGTTGCGAAGAGTCTTTTACCGATGATATATCATCCACCTAAGGATCATGTCAAGAGGAGGCTCTTGAGGATAACATAATTCACTCTAAATTGAGTCAAGATCAAGAACCCCTATCCCCATAGTTTCACCAAGAGCTAAGGGACATCTTAAAAACCATTTTAAACTCCAAATATATTCTTGATATCACCCCTAAGATGTTTCTTTCTGACAGACATATAGATGTTTTTCAACCAAAACAAGAGTCTCCAACTCTTGATATTCCCATACAAGAGCAAGTAACGATCGAGATTCTCAATTCTTACAATGATTGTACATCATTGACATCTTTTGAGTCAACACCCACATCTTTTAAAGCAACGTGAACAAATAATGATGTCATAGAATTAGAGAAAATAGTTCATATTCCAGAACAGTAGGAACCCATAGCAATATCATGTGTTCACGACAAGTCATCTTTAGTGGCTATGGATTAGAGGATACATTATCAAGGAAAAGGATTAGGTATTATCCATACCTTCACAATGCTAGTGGCAATCTTTTCTACAAAAAAATCAACATATGGGGCACGATGGATCCTTATGATTAAAGTACTATCAACACTACAACTAGTCATATCATGAATTGTCATCCACCCATCATCTCATACTCAAATTGGGACCAACGTAAAAGGAAATATTCTTATCAAAACAAGGAAAAGATCATCAAAGAAAATGAAGTAGTAAAGAAAAAAGGACAAAGCAAATACAAATGGATACCAAAGCAAAATAAAGAAAATCATCTCTCCAAAACTCCATTAGTCAAAGAAACTATGGGGAAAAATAAAAAAGGGAAATGTATCCATCAAAAGCATTCTCAAATACAAAAGCAGGATTCTTAAGCAAGGAACGAAGTATATCCAGTAGTTGGTACTAATTACATGGAAATATCCATTCCACCCATCATCGCTCATATTCCCAAGTTTGGAGAGTCAAAGGTTCCAAACCATCAAACAATCCATCTCATATTCCTTCATGCATGACACCGTACACTCCATTCATGATATCCAATTCTCACATTTACCATGTGTTGGAAGCTACCCTTCATCATAAGGATTTTGAAGACACTCTATCACGATGTGCACACATAGACAAGGTTAATTTTGGTACCGATAAGGTAGATCAAAGTTCTCAAAATTTGCATTCAAGTACTTGTATCTTAGAAAAGCAGCTTCTTCAAGCAAGATATCGTTGGCACGTTATGGCAGTGGCCTCTACATCAATACCACAAGGTGGTTCAACATAAGAGCAAAATTTTCAAAAAACCAAAAAATTCAAAAAATCAAGAAAATAGTAAAAATAAAAACCATCCTCTAGTGAAAACCACTACGATGGTGCTTTGGGAATGTACTATGATGAAAAACTAGAAAAAAGGTGTCATGAGTAGAATCAAGCATCTATATGATCCTTCTCAGACAGAAGCATCTCATCCTTGTCATGATAAATCTAATGTTCCCTCCATCCATCCAATCCAGATTTATCTAGATATTCCCATTTATCTTGATCTTGACAAAGATTCAACGTATACTTCAACTCTACTCATGGAAAAGTTTTGACAAGATCTTTACCATTTCGTCCCATGAAGTCCCACATACCATATCTAGCATGCTAAAACTCTATTGAACTCTTTGCATATACATTACCTATCTTGGTTTGTTCATTAAAATATGAAGTATTGCTAGACATTGGGGGCAAGTTATTACACTCTTGTTTACAAATAAATCTTGATCCATGTCTTATATCTCATAGCGTGACATCGACATCGTGATCTAGGTATCGTTTACCTCAAAATATCATAAAAAATCTTGAAAACATTCATAAAATCTCATGAAAATCCAAAAACATTCAAAAATTGTAAAGTCAAAATCCAAAATAGCCAAAACACATCAAAAAATCCCTAAAAAGGTTAAAATATTGAAAATCCAAAAATAGAACCATATCGAACTACATTTTCTCTGAGCTTGAATGTAGGCAAGGCCATCATTGATGTGCCCCCGAGACACCCTAGGTCAGTACTTTAGGAGTAGGTCATAATAACCTGATAATCCATCAAGTGTTCATTTCTCATCAATAATAAGTCAGATTCAGTCGAACTACGAGTCTCTACACTTGAATGTAGGAAAGGCCATCACTGATGTACCCTCGAGACACCCTAGGTCAGTCCTTTAGAAGTCCATCATAATAAATTGGAAATCCATCAACTGTTTATATCTCATTAACAATAAGTCAAAGTCAGTTGAACTACGTGGTCTCTGCGTGTATAACGTAGGCAAGGATCATCTTTGATAAGCCCTCGAGGCTCCTAGGATAGTATTTTAGGTTAGGTTCCTGGTCAAAACTCAGAAAACCCCAAAACATTTGGAAAACTTTGGAAAATAAAAACCTTAAATAACCGAAAACCAAAACACTCACATAAACTTTCAAAAAGACCAAAAACATCCTCAAAACATTTTCAAAATACCAAAAACATTGAAATATTCCAAAAAATCCAAAACCACCCATCCCATCTCACTTTCACCCGCAATAAAATTTCATCCATAATAAATCGATCATCACACTCACCCTTTGGTAACACAAATAAAAAACAAGTACAACAATCAGCAAAAGTAGAACCTTTAAATGCAACAAAATCAAACTCATGATCATTATCAACCATGTCAATCAAACCTTATATCAACGATATTTCAAACAACTTATCAACCTGCCAACATTTGATAACACGTCCTAGAATGCATCCTTACTACAATGGGCATTAGCATTGACAATCATTTTGGATATTTATCCTCAAAACACAACACACCCTTTGGCAAGAGATATAAATAACATTGACTTTTTCTTATTGATCTTTTCTTATGATTTATCTTATTGACCCATTCCAAGGACCTCTCGATGATGTCTAAATGATTTAGAGAGAAAGGAATGACGCATCGATCATTATCTTTTGTTTGTTGTGCTTGTGGGATATTCTTGTAAAATAATCTTAGCGCATACTTGCTTAGTTGTGTGTAGGGAGGTCGTCTAGAGTAAATTGTTGACTATTGTGTATGCTTTGGTCCAAAATATTCTAAACTTCTAAACTACATTACAACGAGGTTTCCGTATGTCAAGATGTGAACAAGGGCTATCTTATCTGTTTGTAGAGTCAAAGTCCATTAAACTAGATACAACGCCATCCTGGTTTTCAATACCATGATGCATCGTGTCTATGTGCTTTATCAAACATAAGGAATGTCGAAGAGTCCCAACCCCAGATATGAGAAAATAATCCATCTCATCACCATAATCTAATAAAGTCTCGATGACTCATGGACTTGTTGGACTTCTGAATCAATCTCAAAATCAATGGTTAATCCATCCATCTTATTCTTCTTATTCTTCTATCTTTACTAACATTTCTAAGTATCAAATATGTGTGATATATCAAAATATACATGAGGCTACCCATGGTTGATGACTGTCAATACATCATCAAATTTATCTACATCAAACATCTATGCTTTCTAGTCCTCTTTGAGCTGAACTCATCTTGAATCTTTATCATGAGATCAAACCAAAATTGCAAATTTTCGCTAGATCTCTCGAGGGAGCAGGGAACCAACTTAATTCCTTTCACTGGGGCAATAGTGGGGCATATGAAAAATCAAGATTTTTTAAAAATTTTAATCTAAGCTGCAACATTAATCCAAAAAGCATCAATCTTTGAACCAATGTAATAGGTACCTTGTTTCAAAGAGGGGCAAAATGTAGACACTTAAAATTGTCTTGAATGATATTACACACTTGAATCCAATATACTAACATCGTTTTATCCTAAAATATATCTTCTTTTTACTTGTTTGATTAAATGAACCTAGTTATTTAATTGAATGTGTCTTTTTCATCTATTAACCTTATTGATCTAATTGGGTTAATTCACCCCCTCGCACACTAACACTTCACCCTATTTAATTAAATACTATAAATTATTTAATTTAAACCCTAAGTCCTCTTATTTAATTAAATAATCCTACGCTATTTAAATTAAATGTCATATTGCATCCTCCTTTTCATTAAATCAATTATTTAATGAATATCATATTATTCTCCATCTTGCACATTCAAATTTAGTTTTAATTAACTAAATTGCTAATTTCCCTCCATCTACTTGCATAGGAAATATTCCAAAGGAATATTCTCCTATTTGGCTCCAAAATTGGAATGATTTCTTTCAAACAAACTTTGTAACAAACTTTCAAAGTTGTTACAAAGTGTGTTTGTTTGAATCATTCTTATCCCTTGATCTTTCCTTGATCCATGTGATCTTTGATTCTCATCCATTGATAAGAATCCTTGATCCATGTTTCACTCCCCTTTTCATCTTAACCATTGATTGATCAAATTGACATGAGCCCTTGATTCTTCATTTGCTTTCCTATAAATAGATCCCCATTTGGAGAGAAATAGATCCATCTTTTGATGGCAAACTTATGATGTTAAAACTCAGACTCATTTGCATCCATGTTTCATGTTTAAATAGAATTTTAGATTAATTTTCATGCATAATTAGCTTAAGCATCCATTAATGGCTTCCATGGTAACTTATTTTGTATCCATTTAGCATATATTGGAATCTAGGGCTTGCATCTTTGAATCTTGTACATATTTAGCATAGGTTTACATACACTTAGATCAAACATCTTAGCATTCATCATGTTAAACTAGCTTTTATCATGTTTTGTTCATCTCTCATCGGTTTCATCAATTTTCTTCAATAAAATTGATTGAAACTGTGCGAACCCTTTTCCTAGTACCTGCAAAACAACATGAATAAACGAGTTAAACAAGGAATTGCAAGCTAAAACAAGGATTCCCTATGAAATCCATTTGCAAACTCAAAATAGGAAAGAAAATAAGCAAGAACACAATGAAATGATAAAAACTAGATAAAATCCTAATTAGAAGTGCAAACTCATGATCCCATGGGGGAATTGGTGCCAATTTGATGTGAAAATTGGCTCTTTCCCAATTCCTATGATGCAAGATTCGAATGTTGAAGAGATTGATCCACTTTCTTGATGAAATGTGAAGACTCCAAGCCAAAATCTGCAAAACCTAACTATGACTTAATGATAATGGATGAAAATCAAGAGATTTGAGCATGGTAATTATGCTTGGATTGTGGATGATAAAATGAGGAGAGGAGCTCTTCATTTATAGGATTTCAAGATGGATGAATGTCCAAATTTGAGCAATGTGGGACTAACATTTATCCAATGATATGGTGCCATTTGTCAAGCTATGAATGGATGATGGCTGTGCAAGATTTGGGGTTTGTGCCAATAAATGCCAATATTTGAAATTCAAATTTGTTGAAATGACATGTAAGAGGGAAGGGAAAATGCAATAAATGCCACTTGGCTCAAGGCAAAGGAAATGTAAGAGGTTTTAAATGCCTTGTTGGATGTACATATTGACTTGGAATTTTTGAATTCAAATTGAGAGAATATTCCAAAGAGATGCCTTGTGAGGAAAATAGGGATTTAATAAATGAATTAAATCTATTTTCATATGCAACTTGCATTATCTAGAGGATGTGACATGAGATTAGATTAAATTAATCAATGGTTAATTAATTTAACAGGAGATTAGATGATGTGACTTATTTGACTTAGATTTATGGATTTATTTAAATCAGATAAGAGAAGAATATTGTAAAAGGCTAATTAAATAAATATTTTGATTTATTTAATTAAAAGAGATGGTGTCAGATTAAATCAAATAAGGTTTTAATTTATTTAATTTAATGGATAGACTTTAGAGATTTAATCAAATAAATTGATTATTTAATTAAATAGGGATAATTAGATTGGATGGATTGATTTAATTAACAAGAGAAATGACTTGATTCAGATAAAGTGATTTATTCAACCAAGAGAGGATACTGATGAATTTAATCAGATAAGTGAATTTGATTAAATGGTTAGACCGAGGAATGATTTAGGAAGAAATGATGTTAGTAAGTCAAGATCGAATGCACGATGTCAATCAACATATTTTCAATGTCTACATTTTTCCCCTCTTTGAAGCAATGCACTCATTGCGTTGGTTCAAAGAATACACGATCTCGATCAAAGCCAATTTTTTTTGATATTTCAAAACTTTCCCCACTGCTGCATGGTGAGAGAAAACATGCCATTATAATGCCCCCTCGAGAGATCAGACGAAAATTTTAATTTTTTGGGTGATCTCGCGAAAAAAGTGACAAATTACCTGACAGGTCCGAAAGGGGTCTGGGAGGCTAAAAACGTGTCTAAATACAATAAAACGATGAAAAATAAGCCTCGAATGGATGAAAATAGGTTCGGGGGTCCAAAACTTTAGCAGAAAATCCCTAAAGGGTCAAAAAACCCTAATTTTTAGGTTTAAAAGGGGCTTGAGGGGTCACTTTCAAGTCATTTTCACACACCTCCGCCAGCAAACCTTGAGATTCGAGCTTTGACCTCTTGAAAATATGGTGCAACGACAACTTCCTCTGCATATTTCAGACCAAGTTTGGACCTACCAGCGGCCACCTGGCATCGGTGCCCCGGTATGTGACCCTAACTGAAGCTTCATTTTTTTGTTTTAATGCATTTATTACATGTTTTAAAGAGAGCTCACCTCCAGCGGTGCTATTATAGCACCACTCGGTGTTTAAAATGCACCGCTTTTGACCTTTTTGCACCGCAGCGGTGCAATATGGAGTTTAAAAACTCCACCGCTAGGCTCAGGCTCGACTCAGACTCGCGGGTCAGTTTGGAAAAGCGCACCGCGATGGCGCCCTTTTCAAGCAAATTGCGACGCTGAGGGTTAAAGTGCGTGGCGATGACTCTTTTTAACAAAATTTCGGGTCCAGCGTCAGAGTTTGAGGAAACTCAAATTGCGACGCCTTCACAAATTGCACCGCTGGAAGCGAGTTTGAGGCGCGATGCTAGGATTTTTTCAAAATTTTTAACATGCTGACCTTGTGTGATGTAGGACGGACCTAGGGAGCTTTATTCTCGGGAGCACCGGTTATGGGATCTAGCGAGCGTTCTTCAGGATTTTAGTGATAGAGACCAGGATCGACTGGGTGCCGCAGGACTATGGCATATTGCATACGCGACGCCCATGCGCACACACCTCAGGACACTGTCAGCGCTGGCAGAGTGATGGCATAGCGGGATGTCATCGTTTCATCTTCCCATTGGTTAGGCGACCGTCACATTGGAGGACGTCTGGCGGATATTACGATTGCCCATTCATGGCCGCCGGGTGATCTATGACATGGAGGAGGGACGCGAGTGCTGCACCCGAGTCCTCGCCACTCGAGACATCATCTACTGTGAGGGGTAGATCGAGTTGGAGCGGTACAGAGTTATAGCACCTCCCTTTCGCTGGGCAATTGCGGCGATCATTTCAGGTTTGGTTACCCCAGATAGACGAGGGCGGTATTTCAGTCCTAGATGGGGATACTGTTGGGAGAGGATGGTCCGGGACAGATCAGTTCACTTTGCATGGGGGTCTGTACTCCTGGATTCACTTTACAGGGATCTGCACGAGTACGCGTATGTGGATGGCAGAGCGCTGGGAGCTAGAGTGACCTTGCTGCATGTTTAGGCGTGGGAGCACATTTCTGTGCTATGTCCATGGGTCGTTCTAGTTTCGATGGGGGCAGAGGATGCCCTGGTGACACGATACAGAGGTGGTGTGTCCTTCACACACACTGGAGAGCATGGGATCCCCTACTAGAGGCAGGTCATAGATGAGATGCTTGTGTTCACTTGGAGACCGTACCTCGGTCAGCCTGGATGGGCTGATGATGCAGACTAGCTCTTTTATTATTGCTAGGATCGATACATGTAGGGGCAGGAGCGTACGATGATAGAGAGATACCTACTTGGGCACGTACAACGTCAGTTTGGGGAGCTGCAAGATTGACCAGATGATGGTTATGTGGCCGTCTTTGCACGTAGCATGACACAGGTGTCATGGGGCCCTGGTATTCCTACCGCGGAGGCGGTTGATAGTTTCTGACACTTGGTAGTTCATCCTTGGGCTTACGATCAGGGCTTGGCAGACCCAGGGACCACACAGGCCTATAGGGATTGGTTCAAGCCTCCTCTCCGGTTGACTGTTCCAGGTAAGGATCTAGAGGTATACAAGGTCAGAGGCAGGGGAGAGGACGAGGACGAGGACCCAGGATCGCGATTCATCAGGATCCACCAGAGGTGCTCCCAGTTTGGCCAGGTCACGAGGATGTCCATATGCAGGACCAGCAGCAGGATCCGCCAGTTCCACTCCCACGAGCCGAGGGTGAGGATCAGGTTCACGCGCAACCTTGGGTATAGCCAGTAGGGCAGGCAGACGCATAGGATGCCTTGATTTTGCAGTTACAGACACAAGTACAGGCAGTGATGGTTGAGAGGGACCAGGCACAAGCTGAGAGAGAGCAGCTAAGAACAAAGAGGGATCAGGTTGAACAATAGCGACAGGCCGCATAGCTATAAATAGCTACAGAGCTAGGCCACAGACAACAGATTGAGAGCATGACAGCCACGGCCTCCGCCTAGGGTACAGTGCCAGTCCGATCTTACAGAGAGGCTATCTGAGAGATAGAGTATTACCACAGGGCCTACCACGACCATGTACCTAGAGCAGATTGGGTTCCCGAGTACTCAGAGCGGGCCAGTCAGAGACCACCAGAGGGTCACGGTGATAGGGGCGAGGGCAGTATCCATGGAGATCGGGCTTGATCTAGATACTTATGATGTACCTTTTGTGCTTTATGGGCTCATTTTTGATAGCCCGATGGGCATTTTGTACCAATTGACATATATGTATAGTGATCCGATTATTATTTGTACTATGACAACGATATGCTGATATGAGATATAAATGAGCCAATTTTGATGAGATGTACTGTGTACTTTTATTCATGCATGGATGGTTTATTTCTATATTCTTTGCAATGATGTTTTTATGGATGCAAATGATGTTTATGCAATGATGTTATCTATATGATGATTTATTTTATGCCGATGTGATATGTGAATGATGGTATGAGATGCTTAGGATAATAAATGTTATTATCCTAAATGATGATGTATGTGATGCGATGATATGTATGCCTAATGAATTAAATGCTTATGTTCCTATTGTTTATGATTATAATGATTATGGAATGTTTTCGTTCATGCTATGTGATGATTTATGCAATGGTAATATGAATCGGTTATGAAATGCAAATGAATGTTTATGCACTGATCAATATAATGCTATGAGATGTAATGCAATGGGTGAAATGCGATGTCATGAATGCACCTATTTAAAATGCCATGTTTCCTATATGATATGCTTATGCAATATGCTAATGATTTGTGGATGCAGGATCGATGATGATGATGGTGATGGTGATTAGCTGTCATAGTACCTTGTTAGCGCGGTTAGTAAGAAAAGAAGAAGTCATTTCAACAAGACACAAGATAACACAAATGCAGATGATGATGATGATGATGATGATGATGATTACTTGCCGAGGAATTGGGATTTTCAAAGGGCCAAATTTTCTTATGTTTGATAACACACGTGGTACGATGCATCAAGGTATAGACAACCAGGATGGCGTGGTACTTAGTGTGATGGAATTTGACTCGACAATCAGATAGGAGTATTCTCGTTCACACCTGACATACAGAAACCTTGCTAGGATGCACTTCAGAAATTTCAGACACCTTGGACCAAAACACGGAAAGGTAAACCTTTCTATGCAATAGTCAACAATTTGTCCTAGACCTCTTCCGTACATACCTAACGAAGCAAGTATTCGTCGAGGTTATATTACAAGAATGTCCAACAAGCACAACAGACAAAAGATAATGATTGTTGCCCCATTCCTATTTCTCTAAATCCTCTACTTTGGGATATCATCGAGACGTCCTTGGAATGAGCACAAATAAGATAAGTCAAAAGAAAAAGACCAAGTAAACAAACAAACTAATGCTCTTCAATACTACTAACGGAAAAGGGATGTGTTTTCTAAGGATGATAACTGAAACTTATTGCCAAAAGATAATGCCCATTGTAGGAAGGATTCATCCTAGGACATGTTAGTGGATGGCGGCACGCCATTTTGTTTATCCAAAGTGTTCTTTCTGATAAATAATGCCCCTTTTGTAGGAAGGATTCATCCTAGGACATGATGTTATCAGATGATTGATATGGGACTGTTTGGATGATGTGTTACCGATACGAAGAAATAACCAGCTTGCTTGTGTACTGACTTAGACTTTAGACTTGACGTTTGGAGTTCTACTTTTAGACTGCTATGCTTGTTTCCGACTGTTTTGCCAAAGGTTGATGCTGATGATCAATTTATTATGGATGATGCTTATTGCGGGTGAAAGTGAAATGAGATGGATGGATTTTCTCAAATATTTGGATGTTTTTGATGTTTTTGCAATGTTTTGAGGCTATTTTTGGTGTTTTCGAGATTTTTACAAATGTTTTGATTTTTTCATTTTTCAAATATTTTTGGGATTTTCTGAGATTTTGACCAAGGAACTAACCTAAAGACCTATCCTAGGGGTCTTGAGCGCTGATCGACAGATGAGCCTTGCCTACGTTATACACACAGAGACCACGTAGTTCGACTGACGACTTGGCCGATTTACAGATGATGATATACATGATGAAATGTCAGTTTATTATGATGAACTCCTATAGGACTGACCTAAATGTCTCGGGGGATGATCAAAGATCAACCTTGCCTACGTTCAAGCTTAGGGATGACGTAGTTTGATAAGACTACCTTGTTTTTGGCTTTTTGAATGACCTTTTGACCTGTTTTTGGATTTTGATATGTTTTGAATGTTTTTGGATTTTTAGATTTTCTGATTTTGAGGATTTTTAAGAATATACATGAATCTGATCCGATAAAAACGTGCCCCCAGCATGATGCGATAGACTACTCCGATAAAGGTAGGACAAACTGACCTTGAGGATGGGCCGAGTAGTACTAGGAGGGATCATGATATGAACACAGGACCAAGCTATGGTGCAGATGCGAGTGGATGAGTGATGGATGGAGACCTGAATGTGATGGATGACGGAAGCAAAATGGATGGGTGATGCAGATCAAGCCATAAAGATCCTGGTGGATGGAAAGTACTTATTTACACACGGCACCTGTTTGCCAAGTTTTCACCAAGGTACTTGCCCAAAGTGCCACGAAAGTGGTTTTCACTAGAGGACAATTTTTTTTATCCTTTTTCTAATTTTTTGGATTTTTTGCTTTTTTTTTTGTTACCAAGATGCCTATTTGCTAGGTTTTCGCCAAAGTAACCATTTTTTAAGGATTTTTCTAATTTTTTTGGATTTTTTGGTTTTATACCTGGAAGAATTAGGCATAAAACTTTTTGAGATGGGAGCTATTCATGGGTTCCTACAGAGGTTCCCCTTTAGGTGTTGATAGCTGATATGCCCCTGATTTATAACTCGTTGTTATGAAAAAATGTCCTAGCCAATTAGGTTCGAACTTGCCTTTGCTACTAGGATTTGGGACATTCTTATGATTTTCTCTTAAGACCAATTCTCCAATTTGGAAAGTCCTACTTCTGATTTTCTTGTTGTAGCTCCATTTAAGTCTATTCTAATAGACTTGCAAGTGATTCAAAGCATCGATGCATCTCTCATCCAATAGCTCCAACTCGTTTAATCTTGATACCCGATAGTCCTCATCAGTGATGAGATTTTGCAATGATATTCTGAAGGATGGGAACTCGATCTCAATGGGGAGTACGACTTCTGATCCGTAGACCAAGGAGAAGGGGGTGGTGCCAGTGGGTGTGCGGATGCTGGTTCGATAGGCCCAGAGGGCAGGATTAAGCTGTAGATGCCAGTCACAACCTGCATCATTGACTATTTTCTTAAGGATTTTGAGGATGGTTTTGTTTGTGGCTTCTGCTTGGCCATTTCCTTGGGGATAGTATGGGGTAGAGAAGCGATGCTGGATTTTGAATTTCTCGCACAAGTCGCGAACCTCTTGGTTCTTGAATGGTGTCCCATTATCTGAGATAATGGCTTGTGGGACACCGTAACGACAGATGAGATAGTTTAGGATGAATTTTGAGATCTTTTTCCCAGTGATATATGTCATGGGTATGGCTTCCACCCAATTTGTGAAATACTCAGTTGCAGTAATAATGAATTTATGGCCATTAGATGAGGTGGGTGTGATTTTGCCAATGAGATCGAGTCCCCGCTGCGAGAAGGGCCATGGTGTGATGATTGGGTGAAGCTCTTGAGCTGGAGCATGGATGAGGTCCCCATACTGTTGACATTGTAAACACCTTTTAGCATGATCATGCGCTTCTCTTTCCATTGTGGGCCAATAATACCCTAGCCTCAGTAGTTTCTTGGTGATGGTCATTCCACTCGAGTGTGAGCCACATATACCGTTATGAACCTCAATTAGAGCGGTTAATGCCTCCTCAACATTTAGACAGCGTAGCAAGGTACCTTCTATGCTTCTACGGTATAAGGTATCACCTAGGATGACAAATCTGGATGCCTTTTTGATAATGGTTCGTTTAAGGTTTGATGGGAGGTCAGTGGGTATGACTCCTATGCGAAGATATGTGTAGATGTCATGGTACCAAGGATCGCCAGGACCAACGATTTCACACACGAATTCTGATTCTGGTACCTTGAATGCGGGAACGAGAAGCTGCTCGATCAAGAATTCATATCTTGGGACATTGTTAGGGATATTCAACAAGGATCCAATTGTCGCCATCGCATCTGCTGCTCTGTTGTTGGTTTTTAGAATTTGCTCAAATGTTATGTCAATGAAGGATTCCTTTAGAGTCTCCACCAATTTCTTGTATGGAGTGAACTTATCATCCTTATTGACTTGGTTTATGATCAACTGAGAGTCTCCGTAGACCTTGAGAGTAATGATATTCCATTGCACTGCTATCCTGAGACCTATAGTCAAAGCCTCGTATTCTGCTATGTTGTTTGTGCAAGGAAATGCTAGTTTATATGACCTTGGTATGCAGTCCCCCTGTGGGGTGATGAAGAAGACACTAGCTCTTGATCCGTGTTGCGTGTATGAGCCGTCGAAGTATAGTTTCCAGTGATCAGCGACGTTGAGGTTAAAGATGGATTCATCTGGGAATTCTAAGACAAGAGGGTTCTCAGAATAAATGGGTGCTTCTGCTAATTGATCTACAATAACCTATCCCTTAATGTCTTTTCTTTCTATATACTCAATGTCATACTCTGATAATATCATTACCCATTTTTCCATTCTGCCTGTGAGCATTGCCTTTGACAGGAGATACTTGAGGGGATCAATTTTTGCGACGAGCTTGATCTTGTGTGCCAACATGTAGTGTCTGAATTTTTGGGATGCAAACACTATGGCGAGGCAAGCTTTCTCGATGAATGAGTAATTTAGCTCGTGACCGACCATTGTCCTGCTGATATAGTAGATGGCCCTCTCGGTTCCATTTTCATCATGCTAAGCTAGGAGAGCTCCAAGGGCTGCTACTATTGCTGACATGTATAAGATCAATGGCTTTCTCAGGATAGGTGGCATTAACACTGGTGGTGTCAGTAGATATTCCTTGATCTTGTTGAATGCTTCTTCACATTTTGTATCCCATTTATACGCTACCCCCTTGTGGAGTAGGTGAGAATATGGGTTCTTCTTGTCTTCCAGTTGTGCTATGAACCGTCAGATGGATTGAAGTTGGCCCTGGAGGCCTCTCAGTTGTTTTAATGTCTTTGGTGCTTCCATCTCAAGGATTGCCTTTACTTTCGCCGGATCCACCTCGATACCCCTCACAGAGACTATGTATCCTAGCAATTTACCTAATTGTACGCCGAAGACGCACTTCTTGGGATTTAGTCTAACTTTGTATTCCTCCAGTCTGTCAAAGATAGCACTTAGGGTTTCTATATGATCTTGTCTCTTTCTTGACTTGGCTAGGATGTCGTCAACATAGTCTTCAACTATTTTATGAATCATGTCATGGAATATTAGTGTCATGGCCCTTTGATAGGTTGCTCCTGCGTTCTTTAGGCCAAATGGCATCATGTTCCAATAGTAGGTCCCCCATGGACAAGTGAAGGCAGTCTTATGTTGATCTTCCTTTGCTATCATGATCTGGTTGTATCTTGAAAAATCCATCCATTAGTGATAGCATCTCATGTCCTGCTATCATGTCTACTATCATGTCGATATTGGGAAGTGGGAAATCATCCCTGGGACATGCTTTGTTCAAATCTCTGAAGTCTGCGCAGATTTTGATAGCTCCATCAGGTTTTGAAACAGGTACCAAATTTGACACCCATTCTGGATAATCGATTGGTCGAATGAATCCTGCATCTAGCAACTTTTTGAACTCCATTTTGACCAATAAGGCAATTTGAGGATGCATTTTCTGAAGCTTTTGTCTGACTGATTTTGCTTCTGGATATACTGCTAAATGATGAACCACTGTCTCTGGATCTAGCCCTGGCATATCAGCATAACTCCATGCAAAGTTTATTTGTCTTTCCTTTAGGAATGCTGCTAGGAGTTCTTGCTCTTCTGATAATAGTGATTCTGCATAGAATGTGATATGCGAGGTCTCCTCTGTTCTTATGTTGACTGGATTGCATTTCTCAGCCAATACTGCTAATTTCTTTTGATGAATAGCTCTTAAGGGAAGATTGAATCCTTCATCCTCGGGCGCCTCAGGGAGGTTTTCACCATTGGATACATCCTTTCTTTTTACTATTTTCTTGTTAGAGAGTGCCACAGTGTGGTTTTCACTCAAGGACTTTGATATGATTCTTAGTTTCTCACTTTTGGGACTAAAGGATTCAATCATTTCCCCATAATAGGTGTGTGTGTCCAACTCTATTATAAAGCCTGCCTTATGATCTCCCTCTGGAATATTATCCCTCAATCCCATGAATTCTGAGAGCACTTCATCATTTTTGAATGTATCGAGAACTGGTGGTCCTCGTTGGTCATAGTCGATCAGTTGGGGGTAGACTAAACAAATCTCATGATTTTGACTATCTGGTTCAAAGGATATGGTACTAATCATACACAAGGTGGTGTCCTCGAATAATCTGGGTAGGTTGGATAAGGTATCTTTGTCATCACTACTAATATAGGGCTTAGTTATGAAGTTATGTGCGTCTCTATCTGTGGCTATTGGTGAGTGTAGTTGTACAAGTACTGGCTGAGGAGAAACATTAGAGGCTCTAACCGGAGGACTTCAACCACGTATGGTTATTTGCGGAGTGGCACATCCAAGACCAAGATTTGTTATGGGTCGCGTCTCTGACATGATAGGTATTATGAGCCCATTGTCATTTTGTCCCAGTCTTTGATTTTGGTCGTATCCCATTATAAGCATCATGTGTAGGCCCTTGCTTCTTTCATCCATTGGTAAATTAGCTGCTGGTCTTTCATCTTGATACAACATGTGTGATGGATCTGCTTCAATAACCTCATGGCCAAGGTCTCCCCAGCTTGTGAATTCGGGATAATTTTCAGGATAGCTTTGTGATGTGGAAGCTTGATTTTCTTGTGGACGTCCCCGTGATCTAGGAGATTGTGGTAACTCTCCTATCATGAAAGCATTGTTAGGGAGTTTGTAGCTTCCACAACCGTCATCTTGGATGATGAGCTTGATGTTGGAGATGGTGGGAATGGCGGGAATGGCGGGTGTCTCTGTCACAGAAGTGAACGTGAGAGTGGTGGGGTCAATGTATGGTGTGGATGGGCCCTCATCATTCTTTGGTACTTGGGGAATTTTGTAATACTTGGCCTCAAGATTCTTGCAATATGAAAATGGCTCAGGATCTCCATGGACGGTAACCTCTTGTCCATTATGTGTGAATTTCACACATTGGTGGAAGGTTGATGCTACAGCTTTCATTGCATGAATCCATGGGCGTCCCAGGAGGATATTGTATGGCAATTCAAGGTCCAAGACCTGACATGTGGTTTCCATGAGTGTTGGCCCTACTTGGATAGGGAGCTTAATTGTGACCTAAGACACTCTTTCTTGGTCATCATATGCTCTGATTGTGATGCCCTTGCCTTTGTCGATGGAATCTTCTGATATTTTCAACTGCTTGATGAGGCTAAGAGAACAGATGTTCAAACCTGCACCTCCATCCACCAAGACCCTTTTGATTTTGCTTTTGTTTACAATGGCTTCCAAGTGAAGTGAACGGTTGTGAGATGGTTGGGCGGGGAAATCTTGGTCGAAAAATGTAAGGAGATTAGGTGTTATGATATTTGTGACCATAGCCTGGAATTTCTCCACATCAAGATCTGCGGGGACAGTGGATGAGGCTAATGCTTCCTCAAGGATATTTTTATGCGTTGATGAGATTTTTAACAACTCCATGATGGAGATGTGTGCTAGCTTTCTTTTGAGTTGCTCTACAACATTGTAGGTATGCAGAACGGCTCTAGATGAAGGGACTCTGTTAGGTTGGGATGATCCTGCAATGGTGACTTTGCTGCCTCTTGTGGTGACTCCACAATCTTTGGCATGGGCGCCCTTGATGGTGATGACCATGCAGTCCTCATTTAGGGAAGCAATGACCATTTTGTACACATGATTTACACTGCCCTTCCCTTTATCATTTTTATTCCCTTTATTGCCATGATTCGACATCAGATTCGTGTAGATTTGAAGATCCTGATTTCCCGTAGGTTGTTCCACCTTTATGATTTTCTTGTCAATGAGATCTTGGATGATGTTTTTGAGTCTCATGCAATTGTTTGTGGTGTGACCTTTGATTTTGTGAAATTCACAAAGTTGGTTCTCGTTGTACCAAGGGGGTTTGACATCGGGTTCTTGGTAATTTTTGAATGTGGGAGGTTTGATAAGTTTTTTGTCGATCAACTTTTTCATTATATCCTCCAATGGTTCCCCCAAAATAGCGTATTTGTGTTTTGGATAAGTTTTGCATTGGGGAGGTCCCCTTTGGTCAGTGAGGTTATTGATGGTGAGATTATTGGGTTGGTATGTTGTGTGATGAGTGTTTTGGCGTTGTGATTGGATTTGCAGTGTGGGTGTATTTTGGCATGGACCAGTAATGACCACCTTGGCATCGACGATGCCATCATTAGTGATGTTCTTGTTTCTCACCCATGTACGATGTTTATCATTGTAATTAGATGATGGGTGATTGTTTTGCGGCTCATGATATGACGTTGATTTTGCAAGTTGAGTCACAAGGGCTCTTTCAATGCTAAGCGCCTTGGAGATTAATTACTCATATGTGGTGATTCCTTGAACCTTGAGATGAAATGATAGGTGGCTTTCAAGGTTGGTTTTGATTGTGCAAACTTGTTGTTCTTCTGGCATGGTCCACTTGCTCCGATTGGCCTTGGATCGCCATCGTTGAAGGAATGAGGTGAAAGACTCATTCTTTCCTTGTTTTAGAGCGGAGAGTTCTTCGAGATTGACATCCATCACAATGTTACATGCGTAATTCCTAATGAATGCATCTCTAATTTCTTTGAATGTTCTAATGCCTGAAGGTAAGCGAGAGAACCATTCTATAGCAGGACCTGCCAAGCTCCTAGGGAATAACCGCATCAGATAAGTATCGTCATATGCGACCTCCATACAATGAACCTGTAATTCCCTGATGTGATCTTTAGGGTTTCCCATCCCTCGATACTTGTCAAATTTGGGGATTTCAAATCCCTTGGGGAATGGTTTCATGTCTAGGCTCCTATCAAATGGATAGGGACACAAGTTGCTTGGCACTTTGGTTGTTCGCCCCGATTGAAGGTCGAGCACTTGTTGCGAACAACCTGAGTTGTGTCGTTACATCATTCTGGGGATCAGGGGTGGGATGAAAGTGTTTTGAGGTGTTTGAATTATGGTTTGGATGGATGGGTTGGTCTGTGCATTGTTTGATGGTATCTGCATGTTCTGTCGAGCGAAGTAAGCTTCTACTTGCTTTTGTATGAACGATGCCTGTTGTTGATCTTGTTGTTGCGCTAGGATTTGTGCTTGTTGTTGCGCTTGTTGTTACTCTAACAACGCTTGTTTTTGGGCTTGCTGTTGTGCTTGCTGTTGTTCCAACAATGCTTGTTGTTGGGATGCTAATTCTGCTGCTTCTTGTTGCTCTTGGTATTGCCTCAATGCTTGTTGATATGCTTGCACTTACGCTGCTTGTGCAAGGAGTTGTGCTTGAGCTTGTGCTTGCTGTGCTTGATATTGAGATTGTGCTTGAGCTTGTGCTTGCGCTTGTGTTGCTTGTGCTTGTGCGGCTTGTTTCTGTAATAAAAGTTGTGCTTGAGCGACTCTTTGTGCTTGTAATGCTTGTGCGGCTTGGGCGGCTTGTTGTTGTTGCTATTGCAATAAAGCTTGGGCTTGCTGTGCTTGTTGCGCTTGTATTACGGCTTGTGAAGCTTTGGCAGCTTGTACAGCTTGAGCGGCTTGTTGCACGACTTTTTGTTTCTGGACTTGTTGGTATCCTCTTTGGAAAGTAGCCTACAATGCTGCATCATATTGATTTGATGTGGTGAAAGTTGTAGGTGGTGGAGGTGGTGGTGGATTTGGAATGGTAGTAGATGATGATGTTGTGTTGATGTTTTGCGTGTTGGATAATGGTATTGAGGTAATGGGTCTTTGAGAGACCATACTTTGTGATGCTTGGGGTGTGTTTGATGATGTTTTCATTGCTTGTGTGTTTATCGTTTGTTGTGATATCAACGATAAATTTTGAGTGTTTGGTGCAATGCTTTGATTGATGGTTGGGATGTAGGTTTGATTGATACTTGGTAGGGGAGGAGGCCCTAAACCAAGGAGTGGTATGGATGATAGTGGTAGTGGTGGAAGAGGTGGAAATGTGAGGGGTGTAAGTTGTTGTGAGAATGTCGTGGTGTCGAATAAGCCCCCTAGTCCAAATGTATCTCCCTCCTCTTGTGAATTTGTGAGAAGGGGTGTTTGTGGCATTGCGTGAAAGAATGATGATGATGGATCGTGATGGAATGTGAGAGGACCATTCTTGTGTAATGGGTTTTCAGGAATGTTTTGTTCCAAGGTGGTGTTTGTGTCCATGTTTTGATTATTAACAAGGGGATGTGATTGAAGAGCATTGAGGAATGTGTTTCCCTTGTTGACATTTGGTTGGGTTGGAGCAAACGATGTTGTGATTTGCGGAAAGTTTTGTGTGATGTTTTGAGATGGGGGTGTAGCTGAAATGGGGATGGTGGATGAGATTGGGGGAAATGATGTGTCCACGATAGTACTCACATCGAAATCCGAAGGCAACTTGGCCCCTTGTTTTGCTAGTTCAAGCATGTATAACGAAGGGTTAAGTCTCATCATGATGTTGATGATTCTATGGTTGTCCAGATTTTGGAGCATTTATGCCATTTCCTCTCGAGACATTCCGAAAGTGAGGTCTTCTCCTTGATTTTCTTCTTGGGGATGTTGTGATGATGAGAGGGTCAATGGCTTGCTTGATTATGTTGGATTCATTTTTGTGTTGGTTTGGCTAAGATCACTTGAAGCAGGTGTTTCTTTGTTGGCTTCCATACTCTTCTTGTATTGAGATCTTGTTTGAACCATAAAACAAGGATCAATCCTTGGGAATATGGGAGATGAATCTCTTGATTCTTTGGATTGATCTCTATTTTATGTCCCAAAGTGAAAGTTTTAGGATTCTTTTGAGGATCAAAGGTGATGATGATGTTATGGATGAATGATATGGATGCTTTTGACTTTTGATCAATCTTGAATGAGACACTAGGCTTTTAGGATTTAGGATTTTGATTTTGGATTTTGGATTTTAATATTTTTGAGATTTTTCCCTTAACTTTGATTTTGCTTTTGATTTGGATTTTGAACAAAAAGACCCTAAGATGTTGGATGATGATCTAAGGGATAGCTTTGTCCAAAGGATGATAATTTGAATATGTGTGAGGAGAAGGATGCATCTACCCACACCTATTCAAACAAGATGATTGTTTCACTAAGTATATGGAGAAGGATTCATCTACATACACTAAACTAGACAAGATGATTTTGATTACTTTGACTAAGCATATGCAAAAGGATGCATTTACACATACCTAGCCAAAGGTGTTTTGATAAGATGTTTTCAAGGATTTTGTCTCAATGATTTGGATGATTTTAATTTTGCCATAAAGCCTAGTTTCAAGATTTTCCCAAAAGGTGATGATGAGATGGATTTTGTTTTGATGTTTTGGATGGATGGATGAAAAAGATTTTGATAATGTTTTGATCCTAAGATGAACCTAAAAAGGACACTTTGTTTTCCTAGATCTAGGTATTGAAAAGCATGCAAATGCTTCCTAATGACCTTTGTAACCAAGAAATGATTTTATTTGAACATTTATTTTCAGATTTTCAATCAATGATTTGTGTGTTTTGGGATTTGGAGTCTTCAATACATATGAAAGTTCATTTTGCTTAGCTTTGCTTAATGTCTTTATTTTACCAAAAACACTTTCTTCAATTAGGTCTTTCAAACTAAGATGTCCTATGTCTTAATTTCTTCAAACCCCACAAGATATGTTATGTGGAAATTTAATGAACTTAAGGCAAAGGGTTTCCCTATTGTTTACTTAAGGAGACAAATTGAGATTTAATCCAATGTTCAGAAACCTCTAAGGATGTGAATCCCAAGGGAAAGCAATAACATATGGATTGAGTCAATGGTATTTGTTTTCAAAAGGGTTTGAAATTTGGATGATGTTAAGTGTTTGTTTCCATGGTGTTTTCGATCAAGCAATGCATTTTGTAACCCAAGAATAAGGACAATCCTATGGATGTGTAAGAAAATATTTGTTGGATTCCCACTTGGACAAGTCCAGCTACGCTTATCTCTAGTGGATGGTTAGATGCTTGACCCCACTGGCTCCCCTCCACGACACTCACTTATACGGGGCAGCCAAGCATCAACACCCATGAAACTCCCATGGCATGCTTTCCATCTCTACTAGAAGACCATAAAAATGTGGGGTGGCTTCAGAACGATCGTTCTTGCACCAACAAATAGTTTTAAGGATTTTGGAAAATTCTAGCACATGGGTTTTAGTAAGGACTTTCCGTTCGTAGGAGTTGACCCAACGTGGCAAGAGTCCCCTTTCGGATCCATCTTGTCGGAGTCAACCACGTGATATTGGTGTTTCTTCCAATATCCACATTTATATCCCGGCTGGAAATACTCTTGGCTTTAGAGTGTTACTGGTTGAGTTGTTCCCTTGGGTGAGTACTTTTTCCCCAAGGCAGGCCCTCTAGGATAAACAAAATCAAATGAAGAGCAATATTCATAATTCGATCAATCCTTGTTGGCAACAAGGAGAGAGAATGTACGCAACAAAGTCCCCACTCACACTCACACAATAGTTTGTTCAATTTTAAGCCCAAATCGAAGTGTGGAGGTGATTGATTTATCTTAACCCAAAGTCATAAAAAAGACCTTTTGATTCTCAAGATTGCTATAAAGCGCGAGAGAAGCGCATACGTCCTTTTCTAATGGCTTTAAGCTAAGTAAGCCCTCACAAAAAACACAACTACACTTGTTATTTTTAGATCCTCAAAGCAATATGTGAGTTCATTTTAGAGCACCAAATCACAAGTGAAAGACATTTTTTCAATTGTTTAATCCATAAACGAAATCTAGTAAGTTGTTGATCCTAAGATTCTTTTTTAAACCTTTTGCAAGAAATAAACAAAAAGGATCTTTTTTAAACCCAAATGAAAGCTAGTGTTCTATAGAAAGAAAAAGATGACAAATTCTTGAAGAAGTGTTAAAAAAACACTTAAGTGTTAAAAAACACTTTGATTAGACCCAATATCATCTCCATGCTTCTCCTTCCTTTGTGTTTGGCTTCCAACCTACAAAGTGGAAAAACAATCAGATTCTAGAAAAACACAGAAGTTAAAAAATAGAAAACAGTAGATAAATAAATCATGAACCAAAAGTACGTGCTAAAAAATTAAGTTCTCCCTTTTTCTATCTTCCAGCATCGCAACTTGTGAAGGCGTCGCTATTTTTTTCTTCTAGCGGTGCTTTTACAATGCCACTTACTAGTCAGCAGCGCTCTGTGTCGGGACAGAGAGCACGATTGCGTCACTCTTTTCGCCTAGCGTCGCAGTTCTTGAAAGCGTCAGAGTTTTAAATTTTTTGAAAACTTGTGTAGATCGGCAAGTCCAGCGGCACATTTTAAAATTTGAAATTTTTGGCGGGATGAGTCCAGCGGTGCTAAAATAGTGATGTTGATGAGCCCGCGGTGCTAAAACAGCGAAGCTGATGAGCCCGTGGCGCGAAAATAGCGACGTTGATGAGCCCGCTTTGGAATTTCCTATGTGTGCATAAAAGTGCCAAATTTTTGTGAAAATGTTAGAATTTATGACTTCATGCCCTCCTTCTAGCGCCAAATGTGAGAACCCTTTTCCTAGTACCTGCAAAACTACATGAATAAACGAGTTAGACAAGGAATTGCAAGCTAAAACAAGGATTCCCCATGAAATCCATTTGCAAACTCAAAATAGGAAAGAAAATAAGCAAGAACATAATGAAATGATAAAAACTAGATGAAATCCTAATTAGAAGTGCAAACTCATGATCCCATGGGGGAATTGGTGCCAATTTGATGTGAAAATTGGCCCTTTCCCAATTCCTATGATGCAAGATTCAAATGTTGAAGAGATTGATCCACTTTCTTGATGAAATGTGAAGACTCCAAGCCAAAATCTACAAAACCTAACTATGACTCAATGATAATGGATGAATCTCAAGAGATATTTGAGCATGGTAATTTTGCTTGGATTGTGGATGATAAAATGAGGAGAGGAGCTCTTCATTTATAGGATTTCAAGATGGATGAATGTCCAAATATGAGCAATGTGGGACTAACATTTATCCAATGATATGGTGCCACTTGTCAAGCTATGAATGGATGATGATTGTGCAAGATTTGGGGTTTGTGCCAATAAATGCCAATATTTAAAATTCAAATTTGTTGAAATGACATGTAAGAGGGAAGGGAAAATGCAATAAATGCCACTTGGCTCAAGGAAAAGGACATGTAAGAGGTTTTAAATGCCTTGTTGGATGTACATGTTGACTTGGAATTTTTGAATTCAAATTGAGAGAATATTCCAAAGAGATGCCTTGTGAGGAAAATAGGGATTTAATAAATGAATTAAATCTATATTCATGTGCAACTTGCATTATCTAGAGGATGTGACATGAGATTAGATTAAATTAATCAATGGTTAATTAATTTAACAGGAGATTAGATGATGTGACTTATTTGACTTAGATTTATGGATTTATTTAAATCAGATAAGAGAAGAATATTGTAAAAGGCTAATTAAATAAAGATTTTGATTTATTTAATTAAAAGGGATGGTGTTAGATTAAATCAAATAAGGTTTTAATTTATTTAATTTAATGGATAGACTTTAGAGATTTAATCAAATAAATTGATTATTTAATTAAATAGGGATAATTAGATCAGATGGATTGATTTAATTAACAAGAGAAATGACTTGATTCAGATAAAGTGATTTATTTAACCAAGAGAGGATACTGATGAATTTAATCAGATAAGTGAATTTGATTAAATGGTTAGACCAAGGAATGATTTAGGAAGAAATGATGTTAGTAAGTCAAGATCGAATGCACGATGTCAATCAGTATATTTTCAGTGTCTACAAAAACAAGCTCATACTATCCAAGGGACTGGGAAAGGGTCGCCATTCCACATCAATGCAACAACACTCCCCCAATAGGATAAGATTTGAGGTCATAGAATAGATGTTTTTCAAGCTTTCATGTTTTTAGCATGTCAGTTTAATGGCTTCTTTGTTTTGTTGGTATTGAATATTTTATTGAGATTAATGCTTAGGGGATTAAATAGGGTTTAGATCTATATGAATCTGGTCCATTTAGTTTACACTATGACATTGGTCACAATAATAATGAAGTTGTAATTGTATTAGTCTTGTAAAGAGATAATCAAGTAAGTTCATTATGTCCAATCCCCATATTTAAAAATTAAAATTTATATCCTCAAAAAAATTGTAAAAACACTCATAGAAATGATATTTTAAATGAAGTTTTTTTTTTAATAAAAATAAAAATATCCTTATTCCTATTATCATACAATAAAATAAGATCCACAAAAACCCTAACATTAAACATGACATTTCAAATGCTAGGTATAACTTGTTGCAGAATGCACTTGAAATTTTCAATTAATTTGTTACATTTTTGGTTTAGATGCAACTTTCAAATCTCCCCCTAAAATTTTGGTGTCTCCTTGTTTAAATTCTATTGGGGATACCTTAGGTAGGTTCACATATATTTCTCAAGTGACTTTATTGCACTCTCATGCTACTTTCACATGTATGTTTGTCGAGATGGAATTAACTAAGGATTTTCCTGAATAAATCTATTTTAAGGTTGGAGATTGATTTTGGAAGCAACACTTGGACCAAAAAATTGTTGAACATCAAAATACTAAGAGGGGGGTGAATCAATATTATTTGAAACAACTTAACCATTTAAACATTCATTCCATACATCATAATCAAATTGTAGTAAGGAAAGAAACCATCAAAGCATTTACCACATGAACACCAAATTTTTACGTGGAAAACCCAAAAAGGGAAAAACCATGGTGAGGATTAGCTCACAATATATTATAACCAGTTATAAGATATTACAGAAAGGCTCACTGAGCTAGGTGGACTCAATTTCCGATAGACTCACTTCCATAAATAGAAGAGAGTGGTGGCTCACTACCATAAATAGAAGAGAGTGGTGGCTCACTACCAAGATTTGAACTGCTACAAATGCATTTACAAAATATAGGAAATATAGTTCCATTGAAGCTCAAAACACTGAATCAACACACTTCAAATGACTCTACTCTAACACTTTGCTCTGCTTTGCATTCACATCAAATTTGCATTCTTTGCTTAGGAATTCATACTCTCAACTTAATCATCACTCTTCAACACCAAAAATGATCTTCTACTTACACCCATCACATTTGATGGAAACCTACAACATTAATTAATTCGACCTAATTAGATGTACCTGTTACCTAATTTCAGCTTTCAGCTGAAATCAGGTAACTTAGTGTTTATTCTTTTGTGTTTCATTAAAACATTAAAAGATAAATCATATTCTGCTAAGTTCATTAATGTGCATAAAAGAGATTGTCAAAAACACATTTCATTTATTCCAGTTTCGTAATTACAAAAAAATAAGAAAGAGAACCAATATGTATTGCAAATGTGATCTTTATTGATAATCATGAGCGTATAAATGTCCCTCACAAGCCAAGGGACTAGCTATCCTAATGCTTATAAAGAAGAGATTATACTCAATAGAAAATAAATTGCATATAAAATGAAAAGGGACCCGTCATTTCCTGGTGGAATGATGAATCCCGTTGGCTTGCCCTCGCATCATCTCAATCCTTCCCATTGCTTTGCTTTAATTTGACACCCTCCTCGCTGCTCCTAGGTTTCCTGCATCGGATAAAACTAGTGTTGTTAGAGAAATGAAAGGTCCCTAATCAAAATTATATGCAAAACATCCATAAACATGTAATCTAATGTCTAAAAGCATTAAAATAGCAACATACCATAATTGTCCATGAAAACAAGAAAGGAGTAATCAATCACACCTATGATATGCACTAGTTTGTTCCTTGTGCAGATTTAGGACAAGTTTTGTTACTGTTTTGATTCAGCTAATTACAACATGTGGGGTAAAATGTGGCTCCCATGAGGGTAGAGCTCAACGTGCCGCCCTTTGATGTTTTAAGAAGGATAGGAGATTGAGCAACTTGATCAAATAAATGATAAACATGTTATTGATGCATTAAATCAATATGGAATCACACCAGTTGATCAACTTTCATTATCACATTCAAAAGATGCAACACACAATGTGAGCTATCAAGAAATGCATACTTCATCTTTTCATAATGAATCACTCAATATGTTGCCATCATGTCAAAAGGAAGGTGTACTTTGCTGGATATGTCTTTCAATCTTCTTAAGTGGATCGAAGATCCATTTTATTAAAAGAAGTAGATGATTTCAGTGATGCATCAAGTTCAATTATGCATCTATTAAAATAATGAAGGAGAAATCAAGGCATGTTTGAAGCCATCATGAGGCATATGGGGCAACAAGAAGGAATAGTTCAAGGTAATGTCAAGTTCATCTCACCTCAATCCTATTGGAAAACCACACATCACCTAGGATGGTGAGCTTTTAGGTCACCAACATAAGTGACATGTGTCTGCCCACTAAGATTAAAGTGAGGATATGGTGTTGTTACACAAGATAAAAAAAGACTTAGATGTTTGTGAAGACCATGTAACAAACCTTTGGGGGCAACAAGCAATTGTTAGGGAAAACATAAATATTGGGGCAGTCCTAAAGGGAAGATGCATGCTACATCTCATGGAGGGACAACAACAATCAAAGAAGCACATGGGACAACAAGAATCAATCAGCAATGACATAATGTGCGGCAGATGATGAAAATATTTTTAAGAAAGAAGTATACAATGTCATGACAAAACAATGAAGGAGATACTCATAAGTAGCTATCACTGAGTAAGCGATAGTTACATCAGCAGAGAGGAAATAACAATGGTTGATCTTTCCAATCATTGTAATTTGAATGTAATGATCATATCACCAATAGTTTAGAGGACAGAGATGCAAATCAGTGCAAGTTTGGAAGGGGATACAAAAGAGGTAACATGGAAATATCCTTATATATGGTGATGTTTAATACCAATAAGATGATATGCATTTCTTCATGCAAGGATAAAATTTGCAGCTACCAGTGTAGAGATAACATCTTTTGATTGCAAGACAAATTAAGATGGCTAAGGAAAATCTACATCAGTCCAAGTAATAGGGTTCTTCATTCAATAAATGTGACATTTGTTAGCAGATGCACAACCCTGTTGATTTAGCAAAATAGGTAGAGAATCCTCTCATGGCAAGAATGTTTCAAGATAACAAAAATTAAGTATCAAAGCAAGTACCACAATAGTGCCATTACTAATGGGAAAAATCAGTATTACAAAGGAGTAAATTTTGACCAATGATAGTGATAAGACAAAGAGTAAGATAACATTGCTCATGGAGGCTAACTGTCCAATCATAATTGTATGACTTATGCCAGTGATTTAGGTATAGATTGTGATCATAAGACACATTCAAAGTGACCACCAAACTCATATTCTCAAGAAGAGGGGTTTCAAAAGGATAGTTCATAGAAAGTGGCATCATATGAAATGTTGGACAACAAGAACAAAGTATCAAACATGTTAGCCAAAGCATGATGGGGGAAACAACAATCATATTCCTATGTAGGAATGATGTGACAGTCTTAGAGCATGGACAAACAAACACTATAGGCTTGACTGTAGCAATTCAGACCTTCCATAGAAAAAGAGATATTGTAAGGTGGAAAATATGAGGATTAAAGAGTAGCCTTATGCAACAGTATCAAAGTATGATACATGTGCTTCTATTAGTAAAATATTCTTCGGGATTTGGGTGATAAAGCTTATATGTTATAGAAGTCATTATTATCCATCTATATTGTTTGGTATCCAATGTTATCTACAACAAGAGAAACCTTTTATAGCTTTTGTTTAGATCCTCGTTAAGATTTAAATGGAGAATTTCAAATGAAAATGGTATGAAAGTGATCTATTTCATCGAGACAAAATCGAGTGAGCTTCTGTTTTCAAATGGAGGAAAGGAGGTTTTGGATTGCTAAGACAACCAAAATGGGGTCATCTCAAAGACCTACATGAAGAAATAAAGTTATGTGATTCTACACTACTCTACATAGAGGAAAAAAATCTATCCCTTATCCCTTTACAAGAGGCAAATGTTTATACTAGCCAAGGAGTTTGTGCAACATTTCTATCCAATTCTGATGAAGAACATGATACATATGTCATCTTCCAAATATATCATACTATCTACCCGCTTGGTCTGTAAGCATTCTTCTAGAGTGTGAGAATGTGGCATTTAATATAGCAAAGGTTGGAGTGCAAACTTCTATTATGGAAATGCAGTATGGAGACATTCAAGGAAAGAATAAGAATTTGGGGAGGTTTAATCTTTAATTTTTACTACTGAAACTCTTGTAAACCAAATATATGCAAGAAATGACACCATTGATTATTTGTGGTATGCAAAGAAGAAGTGCTCATGAAGGAATGCAAAAGATATGATTTTGCATGAGAACACAGAGGCAAAGGTAGTACTCATAAGAAAATGTGAAGAGCCTATGAGATATGCCCATACGGTGCAATGACATTGAATCATTTTTTTTGCAGACCATTTATTTCATTCGCAGGACAACATTTTCTTGTGGGATGAATTAATTGAGAGGGATATTATTTTAACTGTCCATTCCCTCATGAGGTTTCTTTCATATTATAATTCTACATAGTCTTGTTACTAATAGAGCACGAAAACTAGAATGATGGATACTACAATAAAATATCAAGGAGGCATTGTACAGAATGAAAGAAAGGTTTTGAATATAATTTTCAAAAGAATCAACAAAGAAGATATGACCCATGGCTATGGCCTCAAGTTTTATTCTCTTCACATGTATTTTTTTCTTCAAGAACAAGAAACCCACCTAGGATTTGTGGAAAAAATTGCAAATACAGAAGTATATTCAAAGCTATCATGGAGATTTTGAAGCAAGTAACAATATGCAAAACCCTAATCTATTCTCCATGGTTGCGACCTGAATGTTCATATTTTCTTCACAAAACAACGAACCCACTTGGGGTTTCTTGATTTTAATTTCAATACAGTAGAAAATAAGCATTTTTCTTGCTTCATTCTTAGTATGGAGGCCTTAAATGAGCTTTATTTGCCAAAAAACCAGAGATATGGGGTCGATTGGAAGCTTACCTTAGTTGTGTTTCCCATCTTCTTTGTTTATACAAGCTTCTGTCACATAATAAAGCTTCCATTCGAGCTTCAAGAAGTCACCAATGGTGGCTAAAATAGAGGAATAACCATAGAGAAGATAAATACATAAAAAATAATCAGGAATATGTTCATAGTCGCGGCCTAAATGCATCAGATGGCTTCCAAATGAATGTAAAAATATAGATTTTTGTTCTAAAAACCACATTACCTGTTGTTTTAAGTAGATTTCATCAGGGAGTCGTGAAAAAACCAATCAAAACCTCATGGTAGCCAAAGGCAAATATCCAGAACCTTCGATGCAAAATGATGAGTTCTTTTGCTTTTTCCATGTTTTGTTTAGGGTTTGAAACCCTAGTATGCCGACCCAAGGTATTTTTTGCCTTATGTTTTAAAAATGAAACACATTTTAATGTGTTATGTGGTTTTTAAGGTAAGGTTTATGACTTAGGCTTTTGCCTTATATTCATATTAAACACAAATTGCCTTGATTTGAAATATGCTAGGTCCCCAAACCATGTTTCTTTGAACTTTGAAATAGATAATGCCTTGAAGACTTTAAATTATGCCTTCCAAAGTTTGTGGAGTCCCTTATGCTCATATAGGCTGAATATTGGGCTTTTTTCTTTTCTTTGAAAATCAGGGTTTTGACCAAGTGTTGACTCTCAAGTGCAGAAGTGGAGGTAAGTTAGAATTGATCGAATGCCTTAGAGGATTTTTGTTGTTGCTTAATCTGTTTACAGGCATTTAGTGTATCATTTAGTTTGCATTTTTTCAATTTTAAGGCATTGTTTAAGTGATTTGTAAATCACTTTTATGATTTTTATTTAATGCAAATGTAAATGTAATCCAAAAAGGTGGTGGGGCCCCTTTTGCATTCTGTTTTAAAATGTAAAATAGTTTGATTAAGTGGTGTATTATCAATCAATTAATCAAGTTATTATTTTGAATGCAAATTTGAGTCTTCTATTTTTGAAAAGCAACAAAGGTGTGGGTCAAATGTATTGAACACATGTGTGTGAAACCAATGATGACTGAAAAACATGAGGGATGTGTGAGAGGTTGTTTTGACTATTTTTGGAGGAAGGGGGCTATTTGGAGGCATTTTTTTCATGTTTTTAGTGTGACTATTGACTTGGCTTGACTTTGCTTCATGTGGAGGGTAGTTTGGTGTGTTTCTTGAAGGTTCTTTTTGGCCTTTTCTGCTGCATCCGACCAGAATCTTCTAGATGGACTTGTGTGGGGGGAGTTGGTGGATTTTTGCTTAACTTCAATGTTTGTTATTGAAGTTAGTTCTTTCTTTCTAGGAGAGTGATAGCTTGGCTTTGGAGTTATCTTTTTAGCAAGAGCAGTATTGTAACTTAGATGGACTTGTAATGCCAGTTGCGTACTTTGAATCAATGAAATTGAACATTTAGATTCTCATTTCATGTTTTATTGTGTGATGTTAGTGATTGATCAAATTATTTATGAAATTTACCTTTCCTTGTAGTCTTGTCTCATGGTTGAGCACCTATTTAGCATAAAATGCATTATTACAGGTTATAAGTTGTGTTAGTTAAAGCAGGTGTTGTTAGTTGTGAAATTTTGTTTTACTTCTAAGAGTTCTGCTTAAAAACCTCCTTATAAATTACTTATGTGAAAATGCATGTGAAAATGATTTGTGTGAACAAGGTATTATGTTATTGTTTTGAATGTGAATATGCTATTTACAGGTCCTGGTCAATTTTTTATGTGTATCACCTTTAGTAGTTTCAGTTAATATTCATTTTCATACATCTTTTACCCTTTTCCTCAGAAATCATTAGTTAGTTGACATCAAAAGGGGAGCCAACTCATAATCTGGAGGTCTGCTTTCAAAATAGGACACCCACAACCTGAAAGTAGTCCCATGTTAGTCTAAATTTGTTGAGTGCTTTCACAGCTTGGCAAAGGGGTTCAAATTTGGCCAACTAACAATTTTGGCACGTTCGGTGGGACTTTAAATTGATTCTCATTCCATTTTGTGTTTTTTACTACTGCTATTTGGTGTGTACATTAACTGATTACTGCCTTTTGAATACATACCTGGCGACTCCAAAAAGTTTTACTGGTTTCAGTATGATCAAGTGTTAGTTAGTTTCAGTTAAATCTAATTTTGTCTTATTTTCCAGCTTCTGAATGAACAAACATGTCTATGTTTCATGGAAACATGTCATATCACCCAGCATATCATGAAAATTCCAATTAACCACCTTTCCATGAAAATCATGCATGTGTGACCTCTTACCAACCATATCACATCAAACAACTTGTTGGTTTTATTTAAAATAACCCTATGAAAGCAAGTTACCAACATTCTCATTATGTTTCCTGCCCTCCCACTCCTGCTCAATCTCAATATCAACCAGTATATGCCCAGAACCAGCCTCAAGAAGGATATTTTGTTCCAAAACAGTAGTCTTGTTCTCATTTGTAGCCGCAAAATGCTGATGATATGGGAATTAGTCATATTGACAGTATATTGCTAGATTTTCGTAGGCAATTGGATGAAATCAATAGAGAACAATAGCATCAAATGCAGCAACAGGAGGTTGACATGCATCAGGAGGAGTTAGC
>VDFB02072274.1:70547465-70591489 GCA_007258455.2 Sequoia sempervirens | reverse complement strand
CGAAAATAAAAAACAATAAAATTATTGACAACTTATCTAATTTGCTTTCTTTAATTACTCAAAGATAATAAATTTCATGTTTACTCAACTAAATCACATTCAATAAAAGTAATATATATATTTTTTATTTTATTTTAATTTAATTTAAATCATAACTTTAACACCTCTATATATATATATATATATCACTAATTTTAATAATAATAACCAAATAATAATTATATATAAAAAAAATAATAAATAAATAAAATATTTAAACATAAACATATATATATATTTATATATATAAATATAATTATATATTATATGATTAAAAAAAAATAAATAAACAAAGTGTCAGTGGGGAGAGGCCCGATGATGCCGTGCACCTAACCGGCCTAATTATCGTCGAAATTTCAAATCCCTCCCAATTTTTTACAGCGGCTTACTTGGCAAGTTCTCTGCTTATAACTAAGGTTTCAGGGCCACATCATCAAATATGATGCCACATCAACATGCGTTTTTGTCAAGGTGTCCAAAAAGGCCCCAAAAATAGTGAGACCAATTCTCGTGCATTACATCATGAGTAGTTGGCTGATGTGGTATCACATGATTGGTTGTTTAGATCAAAAGCATACATTTTGTTTTAATTATGGGTAGTCAAATCACAACTATTGGACATTATATAAGCGACTGTGGGTATTATAATAATACGATTGGGTGCCGCGACTAATGGACCCTTACGACTATTGGGACCTCTCCCCTAATGAATGCTTGCTCACAGCTGATCATAATGACCTCTTTGTCTTGTGATGCGAAGAGGCTAGCGAGAGAGGGTAGAGATACTGACCCGGTGCCGTCCCTCCCAACACCCTTCACAAAAATTATATAATTAAAAATAAAGTTCAAAATAAAAATTTTGTTTCATATAATTTTTTTTTATATGAAATAAAACCAAACATGGCTCTCGTACCAGGCACGGATATCGCCGACCAGGTCCTAATCCAGCACGGAAAACGACAGAATAGAATACCATTTCTTATAAGCTTTAACAATTAATTTTTTAATAAAAATGAATATGCGTTTATATATATATATATATATATATATGGACAATATTTGAGTAAAAGATACAGAAAGACAAAAATTATATAAATATATGACAAAGCAGGACGACCGACCATGTACTGGTTTGGCTCGAAACCCAAAGTAAATAAATAAATCTAAAACTTTTTTATTTATTTTTTTGACAGTAATAAACAAATTAATAAATCAATTTATAAACATAGATATGTATTTCGTACTAATTATATATATATATATATATATTTTTCACAAAACTAATTCCATTAAGAGGGCAGGTTCACATTCAGATGTAAGCATAGTATAATTTAAATATACATATATTTATATATATTAGAGTATGAAGTCAAACTTTATTTGTTTTAGAGAATCAACTATAAACAAATTGAGGATTTCCATCAGATGAAATTTTGTTATCACATACTTCTTTAAAGAGTTTTCCCACATATAAATTCTATTTATCTAATTTTCAAAAAAATATTCTTTTACAAGCAAGATTGATTCTAACACACATTTCTATTATTTTTCTTACAGATTTAACAACAAACAAAGAGAGAGAGGGTGGAACTTGGAGTCCTACGCTCTCGAAAATCTGATGAAGCTTGTTCAATCACGATAGCCTCTACGAAGAGCTCCTCCTTCTTGCTTCAAATCTCCTCTCTAGAATACCGTACCCAAATCTCGAACCCAAATCCCTTAATCTCCAAGACTCTTTTATAATTGTTTAAAACAAAGAATCGAAATATCCTTTTAGAAAACTTAGAAAATTCAAAGATGCATAACCATTATTTTTTAATTTGTATCCCTAATCTTCTGTGTGTGAGAAAACTCCCAAAATTCATAATTAAATAAAAGATATTGTCCATTTCTTCCAAAAACTCTAAAAATCAAAAATAAAAGAAAATAATTCTTTAAAAGCTAGTTTTTAATCAGATCTGTATTCTTATTCATTCTCACAACTTTTTCATTCTTTTATTTGTTTTATTGTTTTAATTTCTATTTTTACCACTTTTCTTGCGCCTCACATTATCTATTTAATTTAAATAATTTATTCTAATAATTATCCTATACCAGATAATTGATTAAAATAATTAAAACACATTTAATATTTAATTATCATTTAATTGAAACACATGACTTTCAAAAATAATTAAATCATTTAAATATTTAAATACAATTTAATCTAACATTAAAATAAACAATTATTTCAATCATTTAAATCGAATACACCACAACATATAAAAGTACCAAGCATATATAAATCAAAATCGTCAAAACACAAAACACAAACCATAAATGGCGACAATTACAAAAATGGACAATACCAATCAACAAGATGGTTTGACATCATGGGATGAGATGACTTCATCGTCACCTCTATTTCAACATTTAACTGTTGGGCTATTGGTGCTCACCCTGTCCTACCGAAGCAAGTGGAATCGAGACTTGTACCTGCAAATCCTGCATACAAATGAAGTTGTGTACATGTGCATACATATATATAAAATCAAAGCATTAAATCGAAGCATTGCATTGTGAGAAGGAATCGTAGCGTAACAGAGCACTTGCAAGCGAGTGATGCTACACTGTCCTTCATCACCTATATCCTAACAATTATAATCGCCCGATAAAATAACAGAACACAAACTAACAATTCATCTCCTGCTTACAATTTATAAAATCAACGCATCATAATATAATTATGAAGAAATCAACTAACATCACCAACTTCACAATGTCATATGTATGCATAATCACCAATAGTCTACTAATCAACCCACAAACCAAACAATAATAAAATCATCACGATTCTTTTAAAGTAGCAAAGCGAGCGCGCAGAAAAATAATAAACCCAAATAGTAAGGAGGGGTATTACATAAGAACAACTTGCAGACCATTTCAACACTTAAAAATGGAATAGAGACATTGCACATACAGTTGAGTACATTCACCAAGCCACAGGAGTAGAAATATCAATGCAAAGAAATGCATAGCATTTCTCAGACCAGTCTGCACGACCAACAACACTATCAACCTTTTACAATTCATAGAAGCCTCCTTAGCAACACAAGTAACCTGGAAAGATAGGATCACAATGTACATAGAGCACTAGCATTGAGTACCAAACTGCAAGACTAGAACTACAACATCTGAGGAATGTAGAGCATTCCCCAAGATAGACTTCATTGCAACTTCCTAAACTAGAAACACTTAAGCAACTTGCGAAGGCCAAAGCTTCCTTTCAACAACAGATATATTGTTAGGAACATCATAAGAGAGCATAAGACATACAATAGACCTTCAACAACATCTCTCCATTATTAGTCATGCTTCTAATCCTCATCTTAATGCTTTTAATCCTCATCTAAATAAATCATAGTGAAATCTTGACTTTGCTGACAATAATGATGCATTGTATGAACTTCAACAACTCTTCTTTGATAAGGCATGAAATTCAACCATGAACTCCATCACCAATGTTAGCCCAAACTGAATATAACAAAGACAACCAATGCCAAGGACTAACAACTTATTATTCAAGTGTTGTCAATAGTTGCCAACAATCTCCTTAGTGTTAACATCAATGACAACAACTGCCAAAAGTATATATGTATATACATACATCTATATCCATACATACATATGTATGTATGCATACACACACACACACATATATGTATATATGTATATGTATACATACATGTATATGTATACATACATGTATACATGTATATATATACATATATATGTCTACATATGTATGTATATATGTATTTATGTATATGTGGATATGTATGTATATGTATGTATGTACAAATATACATACATGTTAGCGACTCCCTAAAATTACTTGATCAAAATGGGATAGAAAAATGAAGGGTAGAAGCATGTTATTTAAATCACATTCACTATTTGTTTTTTTTTCTTTTTCTTTTTTTATAGTCTATTATATTGCTCAAGACATCAATCAGATTCTCTCATTAATCTTGCTCTTAAGCATTCTCAATGGTTCGTAAACAAGAAATTGTAAATAGTAATTAAAAATAAGCAGAGAAGATTGAAATGTTTATAAAAATATTAAAGAAGAATACTTAGCACAACAATTCATTGGAAAGTATATTTGACTCAAAATAAAATTCTACACAATTATTATAATGTTGTAGGTTTACTTCTTTGCTTCTACTATCTTCCCTACCCGTGTCAAAGGAAGCATTCAAAAGGTGATTATGGAAATTCATATTTGCACTAAAACTAGTGATGTAAGCATTGTAAGAAAATTTTCTAATGCTGACATGGATTTTATTTATTGTGGCAAGCAAGAATGTTTCTACATTTTTGATGATTATAAGCCACCTCTTTTGCCTGTAGGAGCTGTTTGGACACAAATTATATAGAGTTTAAGGAATATACTAAACAAAGATTCAAGATAAAAGCTGAAAGCTCAGAGTTCATATCTTGTTTCTCCTCTAAAGGGTACAACAAACCAAAAATGTGTATTTTAAAATGAAAACAGCTAGGGATCTTCCTAGAGAACACAAATATAGCAATCTATAACAATATACACTGTATTCCCAGATTTTATGGAGGGGCTTCCTTAAGGTGCGAATGACCACATGAATTGTAAGAACAGCAAAAGCTCAGCGTGAAAGGACATGAGAACTTTATTATATATATGGTGGAATTACTATTACTAATGGATGGATGATTAGAGAATTACTAATTATGCACTTGTCTAACTACGAGAATTTTATTGAGTCAAATAGACCACAACCTGTCATTTTTTATGTTCTAGTGAACAGATTGTTAAAAAAAAGAAGAGTGATTATTTTTTTTTAAGATTCTAAACTTTTTATATATTTAGTGGAAGTGTATGTTCGCATTTATTTTTAAACAATTATTTTAAAAGTGAATTTGAGCCCTCAAGCTATATTTTGCAATTATATATTCAAAGCTCTAGAACATCACATTACATTGTATTGTTTGGACTTGTCAGCTTCAAATAATGGGTGTCAGTAAACAAATTCCAATATGAATACTATTAAAGACTCCAAGTCTATGTACGGTTGTGCAATCAAGGGGAGCGCCAATACTTGTAGAACCAACATCACAAGAAGGGTTCAACTTTGACACTCATCAAGCCATACTTAGAAGTATATGAAAAAGAGAAATTAAAAAAAAAACTCTACCAACAACCACAACAATGATGTTCATTTGCATGAAGTTGTGAGCTACCACTACCGCATCATGACAAAGGGTCGAATTATTTAATAGTATTTACTTTGAAATGCTCAGAGGCGCCAAATGAAAGTATTAATGTTGACAGTCATCATTTCTTATTTTGCACAGATGAATCAAACCCCACACTCTTCCCATGGCACCTGATATTTTATTTTCTCTGTCAGCAATTTTGAACCCCAAAAACAATAATAAAACAACTCTGCCAGTTTTATCTCCAAGTGAGAAGTGGAGAGTTCATTTATTATTATTGTTTTACACTCAACAAATATAGATTTCATGTGGGAGTGGTCTGTGGGTAGTTTTAGATAGAATTACTTAATTATAAGTTGAATTTTAGATGACCAGGTCACACAAGCTTCATTCTGGGAAATCACAAATTTGTTACAGAACTGCATAAGCATGAAACTAATATTTTTCTGCATTCACATCTTGAAGATATTTTGGACTTAAATATTGTGATTTTAAAACAAATCAAACACCTTGAACATTGACAATCTACTTAACATTCACCATACTGTATAAGTTTAGAAAACCAACATCCATCAAATGTGGAGTGAACTACCTACTTGACAATGTTACTCTTTGGTGGGTCGAAGGTGAGAAATTTTCTTGGCTTCCCATGCCCACCTCCCGCTAATCCTTCTTCTTTCCTGGCCACCATAGGCAAGGTCTCCTCCAAGTAATGTATGCCTCAATATTTTGCACAGTCCGTCCACGCAGGTTTATTGACATCCTCTTTGGTGAAAGAACTCTCAGATCCTATAATAGATGAAGTACCCAGGCCCTCACTACCTTCGTGAAACAAAAACAAAATGTTTCAATGGGGATGAACTTTTCTCTATGAGAGGACCTGATGTCTTGGCTTGGGATGGTTCAAACTTGTCTGGAAAGTACTCTGTGGTTGCCAATTATAAGCAGATTGGTAGGTAGTTGTTTGGGGACATTGAGGTCCCTTGGTGGAAGCAAGTTTGGCACAAGTTGTCATGGCCCAAGTGCAACTTATTTATGTGGTTAGTGGCTCAAAATCGGTGTCTTACTTGGGATAATTTATGTAAGTGTGGTTTCCAAGGCCCCTCTATGTGTGTTTTGTGTCATAGCTGTGAAGAGAGTGTCTCCCATATCTTCTTCCAATGTTCCTATGCTAGGGAGATTTGGAACTTCTGGTGGGGGGTGTGGAATACGGCCTGCTGGCATGCTTCCTCTTTGGTGGAATTTGGGGAATGGTGGGGCAGGGCCCCTGTTTCTACCTCCTTTCTTCAGGCTGCTTGGGCTCTTGGCCTTCCTTTATTATCTGGAACCTATGGTTGGAGAGGAATAGGCGGATCTTTCAGGATTCGAGGTTGATGGCTCCTCACCTTTGGAGGAAAATTTTACACTCCTTAGGGGAAACTATTGCGGCTAAGTGTGATATGACTATGCTGGTGGACCCTCGGGATGTTGGTTGTTGTAATCGTCTTCATCTTCCTCCTCCGCAACGACAGCTCATGCACAACAGATGCAAGAATCCTACCCCAAAGGTGAATAGGGATGGAAGATGGACCCCTCCTCCCTTTGGAGTCCTAAAAATCAACTTGGATGGATCTTCTCATGGAAATCCAGGTCATGTTGGCATTGGGGGTGTGGGCCGAGATAGCTCAGGAGATGTTCAGTTTATTTTCTCTGTGTATAAGGGTCTTCATATGAATAATCTTATGGAGGCTCAGGCCATTTTATTGGCTATGGAGCGGGGCAGTCAGTTGGGATGGCGAAGGATCATATGTGAGTCTGACTCCCAGGTTGTGGTGAACTTATTGAAAAGGCGGTATATGGATAATGTGAGCTGGCCCAGTTGGCTTTGATTGTTGAACAATTTCTCACTCTTTGTGCCTCTCTGGAGTATATTACTTTCAATCATATTCCTCGTGAATGGAATGGTGTTGCTGATTGCTTGGCTAAATGGGGTTCTGATCATATGCATGATTGGAATTTGGTGGATCGGGGCCAACTACCCCCAGATTTGTCTCATCAATTGGATCACTTGGTTGAACTTGATAGGGCCATTTAATGCCCTTGCTTTGTAACGTTTCCTTGATTTAATAAAAAATTTACCCCCTTTATGTTAACTTTTCTCTACCATACGTATATATGGATCCCTCCACACTCATACTCAAAATAGTCAGCAACACCACATTTGTTGTTGCATACCTCACAATAGCCCCTATTCTCATCTTGCTTTTATTACTACTATAATTTCAATCACCCACCCTTTTTACCTCTATTTTATTTTATCTCTTCCTCGCCTGTGCTACAGAAAGCTTATCCCCTCTGGTTTACTTAACAACCTATCAACAAGAGCGCCATCTTCTCTTCTCTATACGATCCTCTTCAACCAGTAATCTAACTTCCCAACAAAAATTATGGACATCTAACCCCCCAGCCACTGTGAAGGTAATGTTTCCAGTCCTTTCTCTTACCTGCCCTACTACGCATGGATGTAAAAAAAATGTGGAAGTGTAAGCAAGCACCTGAACCAATAAAATCCCTCCATGAAAAGACTAGTTTCCCCCGCCTTCTTTCTTTCTTTTCCTCCTTTGTGGAAGCGTAACCTCTCCGATGTGCAACAACCATACACAATAAATCTCATTAAATTTTTCCCAACCATCACTTGCCCAGAGGCCATCCTTTCATTAATTCTCATGGCTCTTGACCTCTCCAAGGGTCATTTTTAGGTGAAGTAACGTGAATGCCCATCAGGAAACGAAACCAATTACATAACCTAGATTTGAAAAGACATCCATGGGTGGCGAGTAGATACAGAATTTAATTCCATTTGCTCGCCACTACTTCAGTATGGTCAGATGCCAGCTTTTAAATTAGCTCGTATTTTTATTTCTTTAGTTATTCATTTGTAATATTAATTCTTGCTATTGTTATAACACTTTCTAGTATATGTAATAATTTCATTGTCAAAATATGATTATAATATTTAACTTTATTGGAAGGTTGTAATTATCATTATGAATTTTGATCTTAATTTTAAGTTCCCCAATTTAACTATATGAATGTTAGACTCAATATTAATATTACTTTTTGATTCTCAACAACATTACAAATTTTGTGGTTATTTAATTTGAATAGAGATTTTATTACTTACAATGTGATATTATCATTATATTTAATTCACCCAAATTATTATTGTTATCCTTCAAATAACCCATAATAATATCACTTTTTCAATAACCAAGTTTCTAATTTTCATTATTATTATTTATCTCCAAAATTAAATACAAACACTAAGAATGTTAGCCATTAACTCATGCCTAAACATCCCCACTAAAATTATAATTATTATTACTTCAGTTTTTAATTTAAATTTTAAACACAATAACAATATTTCTAAAATAATGAATTATCATCCAACTAATGATAATGGCTTGTTTTTACTTCATAGTTAGAACTAAATAATAGTATGAAGAAATGACATAGGAAAAGTAAGTACAATAAAAGTATGTAAACATTATTTAATTGTAACCTAAGCATGTAATACTATTACAATTTTTCCACGCAATCATAGAAGTATTCATGACATGGACCTGTATCATCTCTATGTTGCACACTTAATATGAATAACATAGTATCATAAGCTTAAAATTAAGGGGTTGTGACTATGGTATGAAGAAGGGTCCTTACATCATCAAACTACTATGATTCTCTAAATCATCTAGGGATGCAAGAGAAGAGAATAATGGATGCAAGAATGAAAGGCCCCTCATGCAGGCCATAGCCTGCTCAGACCAACGCTCTCCATCGCCCCATCCTCCAGATCCCATATATATTAGATCTAACACTACTACTTTGATACCATGTTAGAATCTACATTTAAATGGATATTAATCCAAAAACTAGTGCAAGTGATTAAACTTATAAAATTATTAATATAAATGAAATAAAATAAAAATATTATAACAAATTAATTTCACGAGGGAGAAGATACAAAATCTCATACTAGTTTCATTTGATGTTTTAATTAAGGAAGGAGAGAGCTACAATATATGACCTCAAATGTTACAAATTTGATGAGAATGAGGATGAGGGAAACCAAAGAAAAATAAGTAGCTATCTAAGTTATCAAATCTAGGAGGATAAAAAAATTAGAATCCCGTGAAAGAAGAACACATGCAACTAATTATCCTATCCTACCTAAGTAAAAATAAATCAAATGAGTAAAATTAATAACTAAGTGTAATATCACACTCAGGATAAAATATATTCAAGGTGAATAAAGTATTACACTAATTAGTAAATTTGGAAATCTACTATGAAATTGTGTTTTCGCCATAGTACCTTTATTATGATAGTTTTATTTACATTCATTACTTCTTATATTATTTATGAACTTGATGGAGAAAAAGATACTCTCACATTAATCAAATTTGAAATAAAATAGCAATCTCAATGGAGATATGCTCACACCACCTGAAACAACAAAGATTGAATGCAAAATCTGCAAACTAGAATCAATGTATTATGTCTCAAACTTGTAGGAAGGATTACATAACTTCAACAAATCTGATTATATCAGATTTTACAGTCCCTAGGAATGATGTAAATCAACTCAAAACAAATTACAATCTGATTTTTATATAAAAGTAAAGAAATACAATAACAACAACTTTCCTCCTTTCAACTACAACCTCCAATCTTCAATATGTAGCTTCCAATCTCCAATCTTCCACTGAACCAATCTTCAACAATGGTCTCTAATAACAATTTTTTGCTGTAATAAAATCCTCAAACCTGCAACAAAATGACTTATCCATCCTCACCAAGAAAATCCATGCCTACAACAAACACCTTCAAATTCTAGCCAAGAATGGCTACTGAAACATAGCCCAAGTTGCTTGTAATCTTCCAAAACAGGCTCCAAAACTTCTCCAGAAAAAAGCCACAACCAATTTGGGAAATAACCTCCAAAAATACATTCCAAAAAATTTCCATAATATAGAAAATGCATTCATAAACCCATTCCCACCAAAATTGCCAAAATGGGAGTCAATTCCTAAATTTTAGGGCAGTTTCCAATGTAACTCCTGCCAACTCACCTTGGGTGCCCACATTTGTATGCATGAATTAATTAAATTTCTAAATGCATCATTCAAACTTATGAATCCCTCCAAATCTCACATCCAATTCCATTTTTGTAAATTTTTAAAATTGACAATTTCGCAAAGTTCCCTCCTAAATTATATCCACTCCCAAAATTTGTAATAAAATAATAAAGGGAAATTATTTAATATTTATTTTAGTCTAACCTTGAAATTAACCTATTAAATAAATCACCTACCAAACCTTAGGAAAATAAAAATAAATAAAATGCATTATTTTGGTTGATGCAAGATTGCTCTAACAACCGAGGATGCTCCTGCATCAAACACCCAGGGTAGGAAAATTTTGTGAATCTAGATTCACAAAATGGAGTTGAGTGGTAGTACCACCCTTTAAGATTGCAATCAATCTTGAGCAAACTCCATCATTGAAACTAGTACCTCTGATTTGTTCTTCTTTCTCCTCTTCTAGCACCTAGCCAGAACAAGTATCCTTCTCCTCTGACAATTCTTCTCTGCACTCAACATCTTCAATGTGGAATCATCTCCACCATAAACCAACCACCTCCACCAAATGCAACACACAATATCTTCCATTCTTGTGAGATTCAACCCACCATATTCTGACCACCTCCTCCAAAATGCACCTGCACTAAACTTTGCAATACCAAACAAATCTTTTGCATATGAAACTTCACTAGAAAACTCAGTTTGAACCAACTTATTCAAAGTATGCAAATCATCATCTTTTTCAAATTTAACAAAAGATAAATGAATATTATCCTCTACTGTAACTCTTCCATCTACACAAAATACACTCTCATCTTCATCATAAAAATAAAAAATATTATGTGTTACCTCTTTTTCCTTGCCACTATCTATTGCTATATTTTCTTCACGTTCACTCTCAACTGCAATTGCATTTTTCAATACTCTTAAGTCCTCCAAAGGACACTCATCTACTACTGCAACATCATTTTTCTCCTCAATTTCTACACTTTTTTTTTTCTTTTCTTTCAACCTTTTTTGCATTTTTCTCTTCCTTCTCACTCTCTTTCTCTATGCCTTCTTCAAAGCATACTTCTGTAATATTTTCTCCATCCTGTTCACTTGCATACACAACTATAAAAAAAGTTATTGCCTTTCTTCTTTGTCATTTTGTCAAACACTTGCCACACACTCTCAATCTTCAACCTCTCAAGTATAGAATACCTCACATTCGATGATCTATCTACACACAAATCACTCACACACCACCACAGGTCCTAGTGCAAACTGTAACGCCCCACCACAAAACCCCAGAGAGCAACTCAATACAACACTTAAAATGAAACAATGTTTTTTTTAAGAGAAACAATCTAAGTCCTCTAAGGTTCTGAGGTTACATTACTAGAATCCTATTATTCAAACTAATAAGAATCATAGTTCATCACATTAAGCAAATCCATCTAACAATGTGAGTCCCATTTAAACCATCACATTTTAACAATCAACCGATATGAATTATCCATAACATTTCATCAATATAGCAATATCAAAGATCACTTAATTAACTAACATAAGCAAGGTACATCATTAATATTGCTCATTACTGGAGAGAGAGTTCATCTATAAATTATAACATTACATCATTACATCAATGTTTCCCCGTGATCAATTGGGGAAAATATACATCAACGTTGCAATGCATGATACAATTATTTTCAATACAATACAATACAAGTACATGAAAGATGGTTCACTTGACTAGAACAAGTGTAGGGGTCCACATCACCAAGAGCAGCCACCACGAACACGAACCACATCAAGGGAAACCTAATGGAGTAAAGGCACATACCACCCGACCATGTGAAACACAAAGGTCCACCCCTGTGCTAGGAGATAACGATAAGGTCCCACCACCAAAGTAGACAAGAAGACAGTAGCACGACACAAAAGGGCTAACATGACTCCAATATAAAAAAGTAAAAAACAAACATAACATAAAGAAACAACTGCTTCTAGAGGTACAAGAACAACAAGGGAAAATCAAACAAGACATACAAGGTTGCTATAGGGAGGAGTGTCATCACATAGTTTGTTATGGGTTACCCTGGCGTAACCTTCCTAGGATATCAAACCCCCATCCTGGGTTACCCGGGCCACCTCTACCGGTCATCGGACCCCATATAAACTATGCGAGATCAACATACCTTCTAGTCAGACCAGGCAGTTGATCTTGCCATTCCAGGCCTTCCCACTTGTCTCAAACCTAAACAAGAACTTGAGCCATGAGTGAGGCATTATCTTGATCAATGTGAACTACCCAACCCCCTAATTCATTTTATATTATCACTTGATTAAACTCTCAATAAGTTACCCTGGACCTGCCACTTTGTGTGTCAGACCCCCATTGAGAGCCACTCCCCCTATTAGCAACAAAAAGACTCTACAGTCCACTCGCTAGGTAAGCCAACTTGCACAACATATAAGACCACATGAATTATCACATAAAGTGAGCCATGCACCAACCCGCATAAAGTCTCCACAGAAAAAAAATTCCACAGTGCAAGGCCAGACCCACATAATCATAGTCCAAGAATAAAATCATGTGTTCACAAAGAACCAACATGAAACTAGCCAATCATAAAGAAAACTCTTTCCCCAACCTCTGGAAAACCATATAACCACTATGCACAATAACTCCCCATCGAAGAAATGACAAAATCATGATCACGAAAAGACTATTTACAATAACACTCACCATCAACCATTTGTAAACAAGAGTGGCAACATCATCAAGAAGATAATCAACTTCATCCATAAAAGAAAACAATTTCAGACAAGGAGTCCCACTTTAAACAATGAACATAATTACTCCAATGTACAATAATCCACATAGTGTTTGATACGAAGACATATCTAATAATGCAAGTCATAAAGTACATAATAAATTTACTTTTCAACCGCTAATAGTTATCAAGAATTCAACAAAACATCAGATAGTCTAATTTTCTCATATAAAAAAATCCCTAAGTTTAAATCAATCTTAATCCATAAAACAATCTCATATTTAAACAAGAACACAATAACCCAAACAACTATGAAATTAACATAAAATATCATTCATCTGTTAAATGGGTTACAAGAATTCAACATTGACAAACGTTATCTAATTCGTTTGAATAAATCCTCTAACTTCCTAATACAATTAATTCCAATCTACTTGTCTAAATCAAATAGTCACGAAATAACAATTGCTCTTATCTATCACCTTAGCACCTAAACATATCTATTATAATCATGATATCAATATATATATAATAAAATGCAGATTTAAATACAATATTCCAAAATATAAATAGCAAAATTATTTGAATATTCTTACATATATAAACATATATAAACACACACACACACACACACACACTTATTAAGCCGAATCACTAAACATTTAACAAGACCACACGAATTGCATGCTATTAATTTCAATTTTCAAATTCTATACTAAGTAAACACAAATACAATATATAAGTTTACCCTCTCCACACACACACACACACACATATATATATATACTTATATATGTGTGTGCGTGGACGCATTTTTTTTTACAAACATAAAGTTTAAGTAACCACGGCTCATGACTAGTCAGGCTGCCAACTTGCAAATGGTTTGTGCCATAATCTAAGCATGTCACTTACTACATTCGATACCTGTGTATCAGATGCCACAGTTCAATAACTAATATGCAAATAATCACTATAGTTAATAGACCACTGCATAGATTTTGGTGACACCCTCCAAACGCCTACATCGTTTCACTTAACCCAACTTTCAAAAGATAGATAATGATTTGCAATTGGTTCAAGATAAGGATCTAGACAGTGTTGGATAAATGTCATGCAAAGGCATCAAAAGCCATGATTATATCAACCAAAGCATCAATAATTAACTTAACATTCAATCAAGATACACCCAAACCAACACTCAATAATTTAATCAAAATATAAGTGATGTCCATATCGAACACCAGAGGATTCTATAAGACCTAAGTCTCTAAAGTAAAATAAAGAGTGCAAAATAAAATAATGCAGTGTCTATACAAGATACATGACTCGATTCAATGCCTCAACAAACCTAACAAGAAAGACAAGAGTTGATCCGGCCAAGACCAAGGTAAAGCCGAAGAATAACAAACACATGTTTAAGAATATAAGAGACACTAAAAGTATAAGAAAAGCATCGAGGACGAGCTTGAGAAGATGAAGAAGTATGCCTCTGTTATTAGGGTTCAAGCTCACACCCAGGTGAAGAAAATGAAATGTTAGAAGCTAAAGAGGGCTCACTTAAAGGAAATCCAAGTGAATAGATATCATCATCAAACTGAAATGAATAAGAAGATCTACAAGATTGGCAAGCGAGGTGAGGAATCCCATACTACAATTACTAATTTTGACCGGACTGTGAAGGATATCAGTACAATGGGAGAATTTCCTCACTAGGTATTGTAAGGGATGATTACATCATGCTCAAAGGATATTGTGTTGGTCCTAAGAAGCGTGTTGTTACTTTGTGCCAGTCACTTTTGAAATAGACTTCACTTACGACTTTGGAAGAAATAAAACTGAAATTCATTGACACTTCCTCCAAGTTTGGACATGGGAGTTTCCAGACAATGGCAAAAAAAGCTAATTTTTTTGGTAAATTAAAGGCATAGCAGGTAATATAGGTTGTGCTAAGAAGAGAAAGATCAAATACATGTTTGGATGTCAATGCACAAGAGTATTAATCAATTTCAAACTTTGGATGCAGAAAATACATACCTGGTAACCAAGCAGTATCGAACATAGAATACATTCTTTCATTATTGTTGTTTTACATCGATCGCCCCATCACCAACTCATGGTTCAACCTCTTTCCTTTGAAGAAAAAATCACATCTTCTTGCTGCTCTAAACAGATTGGGCATTCGGTTTGCATTGTGTAGCCACTTTCGATGTTCTCCACTTTGACTCTTACCTCCTTCATTGGAAAACATGCAAGATGGGAGTTATCCTATTTCAATGCTCCCACTCCAGTCCTCATAATGGGCTCCTTAATTCTCCTTTTTCCACCATATTTAGTTACAAAAACCTCCAATGCATGTTCCTCTTCCTTCTCTCTGGTAACCAATTAAATTAATTGGCCCTTCCCAAATTCAAATCTTTATTATAATCTTTATTTTTATTTTATTTTATTATTACACTACACACCAACATTATTAATAAATATATTTAATCTTTTTTATTTAATTGCTGAGTTACTTTTTAATTTAATAATTTAATTAATACCTCGATTAATCAAACGACATTAATAAAATGAATTTAAATCAAACAATCCCAAATAATAATTATTGAACATCCTAAGGGGCACTACATAAACTGCCTCACGTTTGACACTTTGCCTACACACTCAGGAACTCCTGCTTTGATACCATTGATGGAGAAAAAAAATACTCTTGCATTAATCAAATCTGAAATCAAATAGCAATCCCAATGGAGATATGCTCACACCACCTAAAACAACAAAGATTGAATGCAAAATCTGCAAACTAGAATCAATGTATTATGTCTTGAACTTGCAGAAAGGATTACATAACTTCAACAAATCTGATTATATTAGATTTTACATTCCCTAGGACTGATGTAAATCAACTCAAAACAAATTACAATCTGATTTTTATATTAAAATAAAGAAATACAACAGCAACAACTTTTCTCCTTTCAACTACAACCTCCAATCTTCAATCTGTAGCTTCCAATCTCCAATCTTCCATTGAACCAATCTTCAACAGTGGTCTCTAATAATGCTTTTTTGTTGTGATAAAATCCTCAAACCTGCAACAAAACAAGTTCTCCATCCTCACCAAGAAAATCCATGCCTGCAACAAACACCTTCAAATTCTAGCCAAGAATGGCTACCGAAACATAGCCTAAATTGCTTGTAATCTTCCAAAATAGGCTCAAAAAATTCTCCTGCAAAAATTCACGACCAATTTGGGAAGAAACCTCCAAAAATACATTCCAAAATTTTTCATAATATAGAAAATGCATTCATAAACCCACTCCCACCAAAATTGCCAAAATGGGAGTCAATTCTTAGATTTTAGGGCAATTTCTAATATAACTCCTGCCAACTCACCTTGGGTGCCCACATTTGTATGCATGAATTAATTAAATTTCTAGATGTATCATTCAAACTTATGACTCCCTCCAAATCTCACACCCAAGTCCATTTTTGTAAATTTTTAAAATTGACAATTTCACAAAGTTCCCTCCTAAATTATCTCCACTCCCAAAATTTGCAATAAAATAAAAAGGGAAATTATTTAATGTTTATTTTAGTTTAACCTTGAAAATTAACCTATTAAATAAATCACCTACCAAACCTTAGGAAAATAAAAATAAAAATAAAATGCATTCTTTTGGTTGATGCAAGATTGCTCTCACAACCCAGGATGCTCCTGCATCAGAACTTCTTTATGCAATGTGTTTTTTGTAGCTAAGTATATGGATTTTTTAATCATAGTTATATTATTAGGATATTTTTTCTACATTCATTACTATTTATATTATATCATTTTTGTTTGTTAATATGCAAAATAGTGACCAACTTGTAGACATGAAGTAATCAATATAGGCAAAGTTTGAGAGGAATTTACTTTGGCTATGATCTAGTAAGTGTACCTTGCAATTTATTTTGTTTTTTGTCTTTATCTTCTTCAATACAATATTTTATACAAAATAATTATTGAATATAATAGGATAAAATAATTAAAAGGGGCCTTAAATATATTTTGATAATTTATTACACTTAAAACAACTAAAGTTGATGATACATATTATTGATGGTGGTTTAACATAACCAAAATCAAGTAGAATGATAAACACTTTACTTCTCTTCAAAAGCTCAAAGATCCTTCTAGGAGTCATCTTAAAGTTTCCTTTTAGCCAAGTATTTACTAGGTTGGAATAACTAAGTGATATATGTGATTTGTTAATAGAGGGCTTTATTGGTACAGTTACATCTAGGTAAGTATTTGTAGTCATATACCTCAAAGTTATTGAACAAGGGTTGAATACTTTGAGCTTAGGTAGAAAACTATCTAGCTAGCATATCTCTAAACTAACATAATCTATTCTAAACATACTCTAAAGCTATCAAGTTATGAAAATGTATCAAAATAAGGTTAAGGTTTAAAGAAAATAAACTTAAAATAAATGACCCATAAAATAAATGGACAATGATAAGCTTAACATTATTTATTAACTATAAAAGATCTAATGAAACAAAAACAAACAATATTACAATAACAAATTTTCACATAATCATCCACAATAGTAGCGCAGAAGTCTAGAAATTATAGTGTAAAGATATTACAAGTAGAATGCATTAGAACCACCATATTTTATGTGTAGATTCTATACACAACTGTATTACAAGTTTATTAAAATATATTTCACCAAGTTATTAACTCTTAAAGAAATAAAGCAAAACAAACCACTACCAAGGTTGGAAGCATTCAAAAACAATAGGTTGCAATTTTTAGTAGGATTTCCATGCTAAAAATTCAACAATTCACTAGTAATCAAATATCAACAACCTTTACAAGAATCCATGAGAGGGCTATAAATAACCATCCTTGGGAACAAAAAATGACCATGATCTCAATACCCTCGTAATAGGGACAACATTATATATTTCTATTTCAAGAATCATACTATATTTTTATATCATATCATAAATAGTTTTTTCGCAAAGATCATTTACTTTTGTTAATTCAGACAATTTTCATTTTATTTATTGTCAAACCCTTGACTTACATCTCAGGCTAGTTATTTCTACCATTAAATGAAATTCCTCATTTAATCATATTAAGTATTAACTCCTTTAGTTAAATAAAGAATAATTATTAAATTGGGATCATTTAGAGCATGACATTTATCTCAACATTTATAGCTGGATTATTCCCAATATAATCATAAAAAGCAAGTTTTTTCAGGAAGTTTTGACCAAGCTTCTGATAGACTTAGACTTTCAGCTAGACCAACATGAACCCGCTGATCTATTTCTTGTTGGAAGTATCCCTGATCCCACTAGTAATGGGTAGGACCAAATAATTCGATCAGAGTGGTTGCAGAACCATACCACATTATTCCGACCACAATGAAAATTGCAAAAAACACAACAATACTGTTGGAGAGGACAGTTTCACTATTCCCCATATGTAATCCTTTGTATAAAAATTGGGGAGGATGAACACTAAGATGGAATAGACCTACTAATATACCCAATATACCTACTGCAATATGATGAGAAGTTATTCCTCCCATAACAAATGGATCAAAACCTTTAGCTCCCCATGCTAGATTTACAGGTTGTATTTTTCCAATTAGTCCATAAGGATCAGACACCCATATTTCAGGGCCATACAAACCTGTTACATGAAATGCTTCGAATCCGAAACAAGCTGCTCCTAAGAGGAATAAAACAAATATACCAGAGACCAATTTGTTTGTATTTCAAGTTCTCTATCATTTTAGAAAAGAAGGCAAAAGCTTGATCTCAACGAGTTGCACACTAAGCATAACACTGCTCCAAGATATTTAATTCTTTTTATTTGATCTTATAGAATTTAAGATTTATAATTGGTCAGATTATAGAAGGATATTGCTTATCTTAAACAAATATCCAAACTTTAATCCCCAATATTTCATAGACGGTTTGAACTGCATAATAACAATAATCAATTTTAGCTTGAAGGGTATATAGGGGCACTCTACCTTGCATAGTGGATTATTTACGAGCTCTCTCAATTCCATTAACAGGACCTTTAACTTGTATTTTAATACCTTCCACATTTTCCTTTTCATCTAGTTCAATAACTTTTTTCATTATTTTTCTCAATAGGTTGACCTAAAATAACCTTGAACCTTAGGGAACAAAGTTGCAACTTCCAACATAGGTTACTAAAAGAATAAATACTACAATTTTAATATATACCTATTAAGGTGAGCACATCTCTAGGAAGGGTGGTGACTTTAATATTATATGAGAGGAAAAAAACAAAATTCTAGCTCATGATCATCTAATAGAAATATTTAGTGTGCTAGGAATTAAGCTCAAAATTCCTTTAATGCATCTTAAATGTGGTTGGAGTTGGGGGTAACTATATATTAAATTTTAATCTTCTTGGAGATTAGAGTCTTCCTTTAGATTATATCACCTCATTAATCTCCAAATCCCTATCTTGAAAGACATTAAAGTTACCTTTAACTCTCATTAGCTCATTGATGAACTCTTCAATTATTGGCTTCCTCACATTTTTAGCGAATTATTTAATTATAAACTCAATCAAAAATACCTTACTGGGATTCTCCTAGAAGGTACACTGTATGGCCTAATTTTTTTTCAATATTTGTCATGGTTTCATTAGCAATATCCCTCCTAATTAAAAAAATGTGCTTGCATTCTTTGATCATATTTAATCTACTCTTAGTGGCTTGATACCACTTCATTGGTAATCTAGGACTTACATCTATCACCTCTTATTTCCTTTGTAGCTCTACTAGTGGGATCCTCACAATCTTCTTCAAGATGGGAAAATTATCCTCTAAAGTAGTGTGCTCTTCATCCAAAATTTCTTCAAACTCTGATGAGGCACTTGTTTCATCACTCACCTTACAACAACATTGGATTGATTCTCAGAATAATCTATTTTCTTATGACTCCAATGAATTCATGCATGAGGTGGTGGCACTTATCACTCCAACATCTTGGACTTGTTTCCCCTTTTTTGATAGCTTCAGTGCAGGAGGAACATGGGAATTAGCATCAATGGGTCCTATCAAGTAGTTGATGTAAGCACTCACTCGAGCTTGAAGTTATACCTTTATTCTTATATTTTTATGCATGTGATTCAATATGATAGTTACTAAATCATTGAGGGATTTCCTCTCTTCATCTCCGGTCTAATGACTTAGACTAATTGTTTATGTTTGGTAGTCGTGGGGCTTCATTTCTCTCTCTTCTTTATCTACCAAAGTGATTGTTACTTTTGCAATCCTCATTTCTTATGCATCCATTATGATGGTAGATAAGGCTCAATCTCTCTTCTTCACAAGTTGGGCTTGGAGCACACTGATCACCTTTGAAAATTCCTTTGAATCATGTGTATCCTTTGTCTCTTCCAAACTATAGAGCTTAGCCATATAGGCATGTACTTGAGTCACCTGTAGATGGACCCACACTTGTGTTAGGTGGAGTAGGCTATCTATTAGGACTTATTTATCTTGGAGGTGGTGTGATAGACCTATGCGACCTTATATTTGGATAAGTTCATGGAGAAGTTTCCAAAATATCAATAGGTGTATGTTGTCCCTCTTTAGAGGAAGACACAATTCCTTGCATCAAGCTCACGTAAATGATCTTTGCAGTTACATGTTCTTTATCCTCGGGTTGCTCTATAAGAGGGTTTTGTGGAGGAGTGGAAGGAACTAGGCTAAGCAAAGGAGAAGGATAAGAAGGTGAAGGATTGAGGGTTTGAGCTAGGGGTGGGGATAAGAAAATGCAATTAAGGTAAATATCATAAAAGATAATGAAATACACACACAATACCTTCACCTAAAACCCTTATTTATCCTTAGATAGAGCTGAAGTAGTGTGCACCCTAGCTCCACTTGATTTTCGCTTTTGATGTGTTGATGGAGGAATGTGTTGCTTATCAAACCAACAACATGATGATAGGAATGATATGATGAATGATCAAATGGATAGCATTAGGATGTGATAAATATTAGATACACTATGGAAGAAGTAGATAGAAAATGCGACAACATAATAGTAGGATGAGAAGATATTGATAGAAATATTGGCAACATAAGGATATGAATATGGAAGATTGATGCAAATACGGTGAGAGGCCTTTTGAAAATTTATAGAATTTCCATGAGAGATCTCAAGGGCCAAGATGAATTAGTTAATTGATGGATAGGATTGAATGAGGATTAGGGTTAGGATCAGAGTTGTAGTCATGTGACAAGTGTCACATTAGGGATAAGGGCTATGTTTAAGATGTGCATTAGGGAAAAATCCTTATGTGAATGGCTAGGATTAAGAGGTGCGATATGAAATGAATGGATGGGATGAAAAGTTAGTTTGACTTTTGTAAAGTGTCTAGGTTCAATTAATCTAGAGAAGGTCTTACTTAGACACGTGAAAGGGACACGTGTCACATGATGACAAATTTAGATTGTGATCCATGTGAATGGAATCAATGGTTAGGATTAAATAAACAAGGATTGAGGGATGAAGTGGAATTAAATAATGGAGGAAAAGGTAATGGGAATTAATTAGGAATCAATTAATTAATTTAGTTGGAGGATTTGGGAATAAGTGTGATGAATAAATTAATTAAATATATAATGAATATTTATCTAATTAATTGGCTAAGAAAAGGAGGGATAAAGATGATGGGATAAATTAATTAAATAAATAAATATTATTTATTTAATTAATAGCTTAGGATAGGCTAAAATTAGGTGTGGTTGGGACAAGGTTAGATGTTAGGTGTCCACAGGGGGAGTTGGTGAAACAACAATAACTTTTGTAGATTCTCTTTATGTTGTAACATAAGTTCTTGTTCTAACCCTTTTCTATAGAGGTTATTATTCCTCTTCCTCTTCATTACTTGCCACAACTATGTGGACATTGGGCCCTTTTCCTCTTTTATTTTCTTATATTCATACCCTTTCTTTGTAGCCTTTGAAGATTATCCTTGTGCTTTATGGGTTGCAATAACTTGAGGTGACTTAGACTTCTCTAGATGAAGATCATCCATATAGTAGGGGTGGTTTAACCACTCCTCGGTCCTTCTAATGACCTCTTTAGTCCTATTTTCAATTGAGAGGTATTTGGGCACCAACTAATCCACAATGGAATTGGTTTATTATAAATCTTATTTTGGTTGTAAGAAGGGTCCAACACCTTTCCATCCTTGTGCATTGTTAAGGAAAACCAATTCTCACTTTAAAAAATAGATTTTTCAAAGGGAAACAAAGGGAAGACACAGGGCATGTGACATACAACCTACAACAAACAAACATGAACAGAAAAGTGGAAAGAAAATAACAACAAAAATAAATAAGAAAACACTACCAAAATGAAAGGACAATACAAAAAATAAAACCAAACCAACACAAAATAAGAACAAAACACACAACACCAACAAAACTAGAAAGAAATTGTATAATAAGGAAAATTAAATTTCTTAATTAAAGGACACCTACTTTTATAAATAAATCCAAGCATAAAAACTACTAATCTAGAAGAAAGAAAGTATTTAAACTATAAGCTACCTTTGAAGTATATATATTTTATGGAAACAAAGAAAATTAGAATATGTAGAAAATACAAAGAATACTAAAATATTATTTTAACAAAAAAATGAGAGTATAGATATAAAGGAATTTGGCACTGAATATGGCAGCTCTTTGTCTTGAATGTTAGTGTGTTACATGGATGTCCTTATGTCATGTTGTTGTCCTTCACTAGTCACCCTATAAAATTATAGAACGTATGGATTAGTTTCTCAAATTACCTTATCTTGCAAATATCACAAGATGGGAAAAATTGTTGGGACTATTTAGTGGTTTGCCTTAGTCAAACTCTTGTTTGGTCTTTCAAACTCCACAAACAACCAAAAGGAAAATGATAGCTAAAGATAGTTACTTTTAAATCCTAAGTACATTAAGGATTAAAAGTAATGACAAAGTGATGTATTCAATAATGATGTTAATATTAGTCTTCAAGGAGAACCACCATTGCATACAAATAAAAATAAAGACAATAATTATAAATTTAATATTTACTTCTATATTAAAGAAGTTGTCTCACATTGAAGAAAAGTTGTGAGAATAAATAAAAACAATAAGAGTATTACCAAAAATAAAGGTCACTCTTACTGAATATGATAAATTTAATAATGAGTGCCCTTCCTTGGGAAGCTTAAACTATTGAGAGAGAAGGATATGATTCAACAACAAAGCACACAAAAATATTGATGTAATGACTACAAATATTTTGGTAGAGTTTCCCCAAGAATACTAGATAGAAAGCTTGCTTCTTGAAAAAGTGAAAATTCCCTTGAAAATTGTAAGAGATTAAGTTTTATTTTCTTAGATAAGAGGGAAGAGGCCTTACTTTCTCATTTGGGTGTTGCAACATGCATTGTAATGAGACACGTGGAAAGTATACGTTTGAATTTTGAGAAATTTTAGGATGCCAACACATCATGCAGATGTCTATGTATCATGCTATCATTGAAATTAATTCTACTTAGATTTATTGTGCATGGAAAAAATATACCATACTCTTCAAATGTGAGGCAAAATATTTATTATAGAAATATTTAAATTTTATCATAAAAATGTTAACTAATGCAAGTTCAAAACATAATGTGGAATTATGTAACTACACAATTTTTGACACTACATTTTTCCTCCACTTTAGTGAATAGATTTCCTTAAGAAATAGACTACAGTAAAGTAAATATTTAAATGTAGGAATTGTGAAAAAATAATGTGCAAATAGAATACTAAAGAGGATGCAAAATTTCATTAGATAGACTAGCAATGCCCAAGATTCAAATTTTATGAAACTCATAATTTCTTGGCTTTATTTACCTACAAGGTTAGATATTAAAATAAATTAATACATATCCTACAAAACCAAACTTATTAGTCTCAAAATTAGAAGAAAGCTAATATAAAGATTGAATGTTTCAGAGAATAAAGTTTAGAACAATATTTTACGGAGTGTATATGTGCTCCCTTCTGTTTTTTTTTATTCTAGGAGGGGAAAAATTAGAAGATGAATTCATCCTTATAATAATTTAGAGTGTATTTTTGGTACATTTTATTAATAAATATATAGAAATTAAAAAATACATACTATTCATTTTCCCCATTCACCTTAGCATGTTTGAAGACTTTTTAGCGATTCGTAAGTGAATATTCTATGTAAATGAGACTATAGGTGACCCAGGCTAGATAAGATCTATGAGGGAGTCATGTAGGGAGTGGTACTTCATGAGGTGAGTGAATTTTTTAGATTTTATGCACTTTTACAAAAAAAAATTAGCCTCAGTGGGTCCCACATGTGTTAGTGTCTATCAGGTGCATTGATGTTCAACTAGTGCAAATCATCCAAGGGAAATGCAGATGTTCAACCTATGCACTAGTGTTCAAAGGATGTGCTATCATCTATCTAACATGCTAGTGTCCAAGGATGCACTAGTGTTTAGGAGAAATAAAATTTTAAGTTTTTAAGAATAATAAAGGATAATAGGTAGAAAGGTGAATGATAGAATGTGAAATGTGTTTGTTATTTTTAGCCCATTCCCACTATGTGGGAACATGTAGGGGTGTCATACTATCTCTTCTATAGAGTCAATTATCTGTACTCTCAGCAAGTGAGATTGCACTCCTCTGATGAGTGGGTATCTATTGGAATTTTATGTTTTTAAAGATGTGCTTCTACTCAAGCATGTTGATGGAGTTGATGGAGTGGTGGGATGCAAAAACATAAAGATTGTGGTAAAAATTTGAGATCGGGAGCTAAACATGAATATTTGACTTCAAACAACAATAAATGCATCCAAACATTTTTTTTTGGAAAATAACCTGCACCACTGAAAAATCTATGAATCCAATTTTTGGAAATATCTCATTTTCGAAAAATGACCTCTTGGACTGCAAGTTATAGAATTTTGAAAAAAATTCCCTATTAGGGGCTTCGGGGAAAAAAATTTGGGCCCTGAGGGGCTTATTATGTAGTCACCCATGTGACCTGTTAGCATCTACAGGTAAAAATATTTAGATTGATGTCCTATCGCCAATGGAGCAGTGGGTAGGAGGCAGGGATAACTTTAAGAAACCCCCCCCTGGGCGAAGGTGTAAAATCCTAGTGAATCTTGTATACTTCTCGATAAAAATATTAATTTTATTGACGAATTTTTTCATTTTTTGGGAAAAAAATAATCTCAATTGGCGAATCTTTTCTAATCACTTGAAGTCTGTGGAAAATCTTGGCGAATTGCAATTTTTTAATCCAATAAAATATTTTCATTGGTGATTGAAACCTTTTTCCAAACCAATAAAATATTTCCATTGGCGAATAAACCTGTTTTCAAAATAGAAAAAATATTTTTGTTGGCGATTAAAACTTTTCTTCAAACCAAAAAAATAAAAATTCATTGGTGAATTAATCCTATTTTGAAATGAATTAAAAAAAATTGGTGAATTAAACATAATCTCAAACTATCAATAAAATGTTCAGTGGCATAGCCACTTTTATTTTTTAAAAAATCTCAAACTAATAAAAAAGTTTAGTGGTGAAATTTAGTTGGCAAAAATATCAAATTCTGGGACAAATTTTCCACACATTCAAATTCCTTTATAAAGTGTTCGGAATGGGGACAAGTGCCAACATATTTATTATGTTTGAAACTAAATGTTAGTACAAAATAATATAACCCATGAACGTTTGATGAATTTTCGATGGACGATTGTAGTTGCATTTCGGAAGCGAATCTCTAAAACACTAGACTTGTGAATTGAAACCTCCAGAATAACACTAGAACCATTAGATTTTTGGAAATCAATGATTCAAATTTTATTACTTAATTAATCACTTAAAGTCATGACAACCAAAATAATATTAAGGAACGATTAGAACCATCGAAGGAACTATAGCAAGGTGTGAAATATTAAGGAAATATTAAGGAACTAATGTTATAGCTTGTGTTACTAAAGGAGCCTTTTAAGGACATGTTTTTTTTTATAGTTAAATAGCTACTATATGGGGCAACACCCTGTATTAATCAAAAAGAGTTTTTACATTCATTCATTTCCACAAAACATTATAGACCCAAATATTGAACTGACTGACATTGGACACTTATACGGACTATAAACAGACCATCACAAACCAAAATGACCTTCCATAGGGGTAAAAATATTAAGACTGATGTCCTGTCGCCAATGGAGCAGTGGGTAGGAGGAAGGGATAACTTTAAGAAACCCCCCCACTCGGTGAAGGTGTAAAATCCTAGCGAATCTTGTATACTTCCCAATAAAAATATTAATTTTATTGATGATTTTTTTTTATTTTTCAAGAAAATAATAATCTCAATTGGCGAATCTTTTCTAATCACTAGAAGTCTATGGAAAATCGTGGTGAATTTCAATTTTTTAATCCAATAAAATATTTTCATTGTTGATTAAAACCTTTTTTCAAACCAATAAAATATTCCCATTAGTGAACAAGTGCCACGTAGTGGCGAGTACTTGCCTTTGTAGTATTGTAATTGGAGTTTTGTATAGTTGTATTATATTTTTAATTGTGACAAAGTAAATTAAATATGGAATACTTATTAATCTATTAAAATTAGTAAATATTTAAATTTTGTAAATAATATGTTAATCATTATAATTTAAATTGTAAGATAATGCATGCCTATATTTTAATTTAATAGAACAAAAGATAATTATGTGTATTTATATTAATATTAATATTTCTTAATTTTAATTTAATTATATTTAATAAAAATCAATTATATATTAAAATTTATAAATATCAAACAAAATAAAAATCAAATCAAATGATAGTATAATATAATTAGAAAAAATATATGATAATTATATAAATATAAAATTTATGTAATAATTATGTTACATAATAATATATATAATATAATATAATATATGATTAATATTTATTGATTATATAATATAAATTTAAATAATAATGGTTTAATATATTTTATATTTATAAAATATAAATAAAATGAAATGATTATATAATACAATTATATTTGAAAGATTGCTTTTGTAGTAAAAGTTTTACCTGTTCCAGCACCACAGTTAAGAATAGGTACAGTGGCTTTTCCTTTTCTTTTCTTTTTTTCATGGCAATTTCTTTTATAATTTGTTGTTCTCTATTAAGTGTTTGTCGTAGTTTATAGTATTGAATGTTATCTAGAATATTTGGATTTTGTACAACTTGAAAACCAATATAAAATTTATTTATTTTCTGTTTTTGTTGTAATTCTCGTAAATCTGATTTTAGGTCATAAATTTTAGATTTGTTGTTACTTATTTTTTGTCTGTTAAATACATTATCGATTGTTTTTTCATTTGTTTCTACTTGTTCAAATGCTTTGTCTAGATCTCCCCATGTAGAATTGAAATTGTATGTATACTTATCTTGGTTTATATTTATTTGTTTTTCATAATAGATGTATGCATCTTCAAATGTTTTGAATCGTTGTTTTATTGTATTTTCGCTTTTCTGAAAAGGTACATATAATAATAGTTTTTCTCTACAATAGTTGTTATAATCAACATGCTTGTTATATTTGACAAATCTTATGATACTATTATGTTTATGTTTTACAATTTTTTCTTTATTGATTCTATATTCTGAAGCAAATTGAGCGAGACAAATTTGTTTCAAATATGTAGGTCGTTCAATATAGTGATCTATGATTGATTTACACATTATTTGATTTGACTCATCAGGTTCAGATTTTAGTAATGAGTTAGGCTTAAGAATAAATGTGCGTTCTTCTGCAAGAGATGTGTTTATGAAAATAGTTGTTTTAGAACTTGTATTTAAAGGTAGTGAGAGTATCATGTGTACTGCTAGATGTGTAGACATTTGTTGCAAGTTAAGTAGAGTATTTCCAAGACTACGAATCATTTGTATAGCATCTATTTTTGTTGTCTCATGGTCTTTTCGTATTTTTTTGAAAGTTGTGGTCATAGATTTGTCAATTTTTGTCATGTATTATGAACAATATGTTGTTGCAGCATAAGCATTGAGAACAAATTGTGCATCAGTGTTTGCTTGCCATAATTCTGGTATTTTCTTACCAAAACTATTATTCCAAGCATGTGATGGTTCTCTTTTAAGAAGAATTGTTGGTTTTTTTAGTGTTGATTGTATTGCTTTTATGTAATTAGCTTCTTGTATTTTTATCTCATTTAAGAAATCATCAAAACTGATAGAGTGGTCATAATTATTTTGTTCTAGAGCTATAAATATTTGAAATGCATTATTTATAATAGTATGATCGGTTGATGTAATTGGTTCTAGTATTGTTGTCTTTCTCATAGGTGGAAATGGGAAACTGTATCTGCAATGTGTTTTTTTGTTTTTCGACAACTTTTTGTGTGGTAGTGTCGATGTAACTTACGAAATCTTTCATTGAGAATGTTTGTATTGCATGTAATATATTTGTCCACAAATTCTTCAATATGTTGAGGATTCGATTTTCCATATATAGGTGCTTCTTTAATCCATATTAAAGCATGATCGTGCTGATTTCCCCTATTTTGAAATTATGTAACAAAGAAAAAGTCATTGATATGTCCTAGAATTGTATTATCCTTGCGTAGTAGTTTTTTGAGACAATTTATTCTATGTCTATAGTAACGAGTACAAGTGACAAGATCTTTTCGAACAAGTGAATCAATATCAGTCTCATGTGCTTTTTCATAATTATTTTTATCAATTTGATTCTTATGTAGTTTAGTTAGTGTTGATACTAATGGTGTCCATTGGTGTTCTGCACTTGAAAAGGTTAGGAAAAATATTGGAGGACCTAGTTGTCTTATCATTGCAAATATGTTTTTCTTGATTTGTTGTAGATAATCTGAGAGATACGGATATGTTTAAAATCCATGTATCCAATGTCTGATTTTAAAATTTTATCTAAATTTGGCTTGTCTTTAACATCTTTTGCAAGTAGTGTACGTCCTTTTAACTATGTTACCGATTCGCCAGTCTCAAGGCGACGACTCCAGGTAGAATCATTTCAGAAACATAATCTGGTACGAATCACTATGGAATCACATTGGATTCATGTTTTTGTCTGTGGGTATGATTCTGACTTCGCCTTGACTATTCTAGGAGATTCCGCTAATGACGACGATTCTGTCACATTTTTCTAATCATTTTCAAACTTCGTTTAGCCTTTTTCATAAAAAACGTGAATTTTAGGGCCAAAATCTTGACTTCAACACGGATTTCACGTGACTGTTTTGTTTCACTTTCGGCTGGGAGTGTTTTGTTTTAGCTGCAAAAGTCTCCCGACCCTGCACATAGAATATCTCGCGCGACCCTGCATAGGAAAATGCACGACTGAGCGTGCGACCAGGGCACGACCAAGCTGAGCGCGCGACCAGGGCACGACCAAGCAAATAATTCATTTTTTATTTTGATTTTTAATTTTTTTCCCTTTCTTTTTAGATTTAAAAAAAAAAGAAAAACATTATATTTTTATTTTTATATTTTAGTTTAAATTTAAACTTTTAATATTTAAGGTATTTCATAATATAATTATATCTATATTATGAAAATATTTAAATATTAAATATTTCATAATATATATAATTTTTAAAATATAATACTCATATATTATAATTATATAATTTACTGTTTTCTAGATTTAGAATTTATATAATTTTGTTTCTAGGTTATATATATATATGAATATTTTATTATATTTTTGTACGGACATACCCGTACCCAACCCCCTAAAAATTTTTGCCGTACCCACGTACCCGTACCCATGCTCGTACCAGATTCGACAACTTAGCCTTTTAATTGACCTTTTCTAATTCTTATTGATATACTTGAAATTATTTTCTCTGTAATGATGCAAATTGTTATAGAAAACAAATTTGTTGTATGCCTAGCAAAATCACCACTTGAATGTAAGACCTCCCATTGTGCAATTTTTTGATACTTAAACTTTTTGGTTATGTCTTCATCTCGTGGATTACCAAAAAAAAGTGTTGGAAAGTTCATTTCTTCAGCATATCTATCCCTAAAAATTCCTAGAGGTTGGCTTCCTTCACTTGGTGCAATTTCAATTATTTTATCATGCAAGTCATAAATAGACCGAGATTTTGTAAATCCGTGTATTAGGGTATCAGTATGTGTTTCTATTTCATCTCCATTTTCAATTTGTAGACTGTTTGAATCTGAATCACTAAACATTTGTTTTGTTTCAAGAGAATTGTCATTCGTTTTTGCATATTTTTTCTTCCAACTATTGTAGACCTATAGAAACTTTTTCTATTCTATATAATTGTCTTTGACATAGGAGTTTTAATGCTTTCATTACTAATTTAGGATGAACAATACCAACTTGATATGGATTCTTGTATTGAAGTCTCCTTAAGTTTTTTAATGTAATGCTGAAATTGGATCCGTTGACAAATATAACATTCGTACTGAGGAGTGTCCTCAATTGCTTTGAAATATATTTATGTTGGATTTTTTTTCCTGTATTCTTTTTCTTACAATAATTTTGTTTATTTGGTTTGTAAGTACGTAGTGTTCTTTTCAATTCAGTAAGTGATGTTTTCTTCTCAATAGTAATTGGTTGGTTTAGTTTACTATAGTTTGGCTCTAAAAAAAATTCTCTTTTTCTTTTTCGTTTTTGAATTTGATTTGATTTTATTATGGTATTTTGTTGTTGTTCACTTGGTTTATAATTTCTCACTTGTCTCTTCAATTTTGTAAGTGATATTGTTTTCCTTTGAACGATTTTGTGATCATGTACTTTATTGTTAATTGGTTTTGAAGATATATATTCCATTTTTTCTCCCCTAATTGTTTTCTTTCATGTTTTATAGTGGAATATGTAGAAGTTGTACTACTTTTTTGAAATTGTTCAATTAAATTAGTTGTTACTACTGGCTCATAGTGTGTATGTTGACTACTTGTTTTAAAAGAGATTATGTTATATGTAATGTTTGTGCTTATGTTGCTATTTGATTTGATTTTATTATGGTATTTTGTTGTTGTTCACTTGGTTTATAATTTCTCACTTGTCTCTTCAATTTTGTAAGTGATATTGTTTTCCTTTGAATGATTTTGTGATCATGTACTTTATTGTTAATTGGTTTTGAAGATATATATTCCATTTTTTCTCCCCTAATTGTTTTCTTTCGTGTTTTATAGTGGAATATGTAGAAGTTGTACTGCTTTTTTGAAATTGTTCAATTAAATTAGTTGTTACTACTGGCTCATAGTGTGTATGTTGACTACTTGTTTTAAAAGAGATTATGTTATATGTAATGTTTGTGTTTATGTTGCTATTAAAAACTTTTTCAATTTGTTTGGTAGTCGACAACCATAAGCAAATACTTATGTTCAATATAGTTGCTAACCATTGCAAACAGAATGATCCTCCTTCAACTTTTCCTTCCACACATGGCTTTGCCATTTGGATAATATACTCTTTGTAGTTCATAAGGCGTGGCATTGTTTGTAATATATTTTCTTCTAGTACATGTTTTATATAGCTAGGAATATTTGTACTACTACCTTTTGTTGAATTACAAAAAAGTTTGTGCAATGTACAATCTTAATGATTGAGTATTGAATTCTCCATTCATCAAATAAGATATTGCATTAAATAGGCTTTCACCACAATTCCTTGTCATTATAGTTACCTTTTTCACTCCATTTAGTTCCATTTCAGGTGCAATATATTGCCAATTGGTTTCTAATGTTTGACAATAATCAGAAAGGTAATTTGATACTATAGTTCTATAAATTGTTTAAGGTTTTTTTGCATAGTAATGGTTTGCAATGACCAGAATTTGAATTTTCATCATGGAATAAAATAGAATACAATTTTTTTTGAATATTGCTATTGAAATGTAAATACTTTTTCTTTGTAGTTGTTGAACATATCGCAATCAGTATGTTTAACCTTTTTGATACCCATCGTATGCAAAATGTGTCACCCCAAAGTCCTCTATTTTGTTCTGGTATACTATTGGCCGCAGTTAATCACATTTAGATAAACAAGTTTTTACATCATATAGATTGTGCATTTCATGCAGCATTTCTGGATGTAATTCATTTTGAAGTGCTTCTAATGCATCAGGATGCTTTTTTGATTGTAATAACAAAAAGTAATCAACTAATCCATTGCGTAATTTGTTTGAAGTATAACGAAAATGAAGCAATACTTGAAGAGTATCAAACAAACAATCCCCTACAGTATAAGAAAATGAATTTAGCCGAAACAAGTTGTTGTTTTTCAAAGCAATATCAATGTTGGGTACATTTTCTTGTTCATATTTGGTATAAGTATCAACGTCAACAATGTTGACCATTATTTAATGTATAATGAGCAGATATTTTAATCTAAGTTGAAAGATATTTATGATATTTAATTAAGAAATGTATGCAAAAAATACAAAAAAGTTAAATAGATGTTGGCCGACCTAAAATTTTATTTGTTATTTGTAATAGGTAGTTGAGAAGTCAATCTCGTACTCACTTCTTTGAAAATATATTCATCAATTACCAAATGATTATACTGTAATATGTAGAATGGTCCAATAATAATAAGAATAATTAAAACCATTTTTTACTATTTTTTAAATCTAGTACTAATAATAAAAATTAAAACCCTTGTTCAGCTGACCTGCAAGTTTAGTTGTTGCTTCCAATAGTTTAGTTGTTGCTTGTAATAGGCACTTCACAAGTCAATCTTGTAATCACTTCTCTAAAAAAAAAATCAACAATTACCAAATGAATATACTATAATATGTACAATAGTCTTAGTAATACTAAGAGAAATTAAAATTCTTTTATATATGTTAGAAGGAGTCTTGTATGAATATGAGACTAAGCTGCAAATGACAAAAAAAATGTTTCTATTAAGAATTGTTATAAATGGTATAGTTGTGACATTCAATTCAATAAAAAATAAATGGTATAAATTGTAATAACTAAGAAAGGTAGACCACACATAGTGTACAGTCCAACACAGTTGTCCAACATTCAATATTAAAATAATTTGGATCCTACTCACAAGACCTATTGGCATCGCTCTTAAGACATACACGTGTACATGGGTGCTCTTGACTAGTCTCAGGATAGGGAGTAGCTTGACCTCTTCCATGTTTATAGTTTTATTCTATATATACTTACTTGATTTTCTTAAGATTCAAAAACTTCAACTCTGTTATTGTTGCCGACTAAGAGAATTAAGCAGAAAAAATCCAGAAACAGTGGCAAGTGGCTGTTATTGTTGTTGATTAAGAGAATTAAGCAAAACAAATCCAGAGTTTGAGAAACAGGGGCAGGTGGAACTATTTGTACTATTAGGTTGGTTTTGTTTGTGATAAGTTTTATGTGCAGTTGGCATTGCTGTATGGGTATGTTCCCAATAAAAACTACTTAAGTCCAACTATTGATAGAAACATTTAATGGGCAAATAATTGGAGAAAAGCATGCTAGTTCTGGAACAGATTCAGATGGGTTATTTAAACAAGATGATGAAAGTACTACATTTTGGATAAATACTTAAAAAAATAGTAGGTCCATAGATACAGGTTTGCTACATTGGTAAATTAGTGAGTATGAAACACTGAAACCTTCCTAGTTACTAAATTAGAGAAGTTTGCAGGGTATGTAGCCTGGTTCATGAAAATCACCTCTGAATTTTTTTGAAAAATGTCTTCATACACCAAAACCTTACAAAACCAAAACACTTGTCTATAATCAAATTGATGCCTTCAAATGTTCCTAGAGAACAAACAAAGGAAACATTTACAATCAAAGATTGTGTGAAATACATGTAAACAGTAGAGTTTGCACAAAGAGATTAGCTACAGAGACACAACAGTAAACATGAACAAAATCAAAAACGTTGGAAGAGTCATGAGAATGATAAGTTTCCCTATAATAAGTAGTTGCTTGTTTTCAGTCTTTCATCCCATCTCCTATTGTTAGTAAAGTGCTTCTTTTTTTAGGTTATTCTTGTTGTTGATGTTAATCTGTTAGTCTTTGCTTTAACAAGTGGAAAGCATTTATTTCCAATTCATGTTATTGTTTACCTGCATAAACAAAAAATTCTCATGGTGAGATAATTAACTTTCAAGTCTTCCGCTCTAATCTCCAAGATCAAAAGGATAGTTTGAGTTTTCTTTCAAGTACTTTTGCCTTCATGAAAAACTGAGATGATAAATTGTATAGTGTACATAAGTAGTGATCTTGTTTATTGTTTTAGATTTTAAGAATATATTAGATCAAGTTGTTTCCCCTCAAATTCAAAGAGAGGATTTCCTCACATCATGTTCGGGGTTGAGTTATCCCAAAAAGAATAATTAAAATGCTAACACTAGGAAGAGAGGGGTAGGCATATCGGGGCAGAATCTTGGAGAAGAAATAAATGAAGGAATACACCTATTTCTGGAAATGAGATATGCTGTCCTTGAAACCTCGAATGATTGGATGGAGATAGGACCCAACTTGTTGGGTCAATCTTGCCATTTTTATTTGTATTTTTATTGGTAGTTGTTATCTAGGATGAACACAAACTTTGCAAGTAGAATTTCCTCCGTTTTACATTCCTCTGCAGCATTATAAGAACTTGGCCTTCACTGCAAATGGGATGATTCTCAATTTCTTTTGTACTCATGTAAACAAAGTTGCTTTGAATGGTAGAAATTTTCCTCTTCCTAAAATAAGTTTTCAAAGCATTATGACTTGCAATAAGACATTCACACTTGCAATAGAGGATTAATGTATTTCTAAAAAATTTAAAAGCCTTAAGCTTTACCTTGTACTCATGATCAAAATTATTTTGGGCTTCCAATACAACCTGTCAAATCTAAATGACCTCCTAAATCTCCCACAATAATGACAAAGTAAAAACCCTAACTGTTTGTCAAGCACAGTTTGGAGGATTTGGAGACTGACAGTGCTATACACTGGTCTCAAATCATTATAAGATGGCATCAACAAATGTAGATAATTTACTTCTAGGTTGGTGGTATGGAAATAATCCCGGAGAGTGAAAACACATAACTTATTTGCTTCAGATTTCCAGAGGGAGCCAAGAAGCTATTATTGTGATTGTGAGAAGGTTGACGCTAGATGGATTCAGTACTGTAGATTGACAATGCTAGTGTTGATGAAACATGTTTGACATGAAGTGATAAACTTCCTTGTTGCAAGACAATCAGGGACAATATTTTGAGCATTAACAATACCACTTCCTTAATAACCTTTTGGCTCCTTTGACTCTTGATGTACACCACCGCATATATTTTTTATTACAAAATGCACATTTACAGAAAACATTTGTTGAGGCATATACAATCGTAATTTGTGATTCCTACAGTGCCATCACATTTTGCCCATGCTTTGACCATATGGAAAATGAAGGCACATGTTTATCGTAGAGAATGTTTTAATTTTTTAGCGTTAGGTTGAGACTTGGAAAGCTTCAAACGATACCATGTAAGGCTTAGAATGAAGTAAAGGCTACAATCAAGTATTGTGTGTTGGTACAGTGACCTTCATGACTAGTGGCCTGACTTCTAAGACCTCAAGTGAATAAAAACTAATAGACCAGAGTGTGTGGAAAAGACAAGTTGAGGTCATAGTTAATTTCAGGAAAAGAGCAACACACACACTAGCTATATAATGACAATTATTGTAGTGAAAGCAATCCCATTTCCAAAAATACCGAGAATAAAAATTTGTAGAGATTCACAAGTAGAATTAATTCCATTACTATCCCGTGTTAAATCCATCCAACTAAATTCTCACGTGAAATCCACCTGACAAAATTAACATTGTCTTCCTCATAATAAACAAGTACCAAATCACCCCCAAGTAAGAGCAATTGACTTGCATGGTGGAGTTTAGAAGCTTGCAAGTGTTTTTCTTGTGATAGTTTAATGTGCCTCCTCCATTATCTATCACAAAACATTCTTCAACCATTCTACGTGTCATCACAATGTCCAAAATCAGAAAATAAAAAAATGCAAAGAGATATATGTACATTGATGTGTATGCACCTTCCTAACAACAGAACATTATACCTTTTATAAGTATTCTCATTTTGTTTTACTCTGTATGAATGTTCTAACTAAAAAACACATTTGACATTGGCTATTCAGTATATCATAGAGTAAGAGACAAATTCTCCATGTGACAAAGTTGGAATCAGACAAAAGAAAAAATAAATTGTTGCAAAAGACAAAACTAATTATTCTTTGGTTAAAGTAAATTATTCTTGATAGAGGAAAATTTAGAATACACAATAAAAAAAAAGGTAAATAAGATCAGAACACTGGCCAAAAAATCTATTTGAGATAACAGCATTACTTGTTTTGAACAGGGCAACTATTATCAGGAAGACATGTACATCATAGATTTCTAGTCAACAGACAATGGCTTGACAAATGAAATAAACACAATATTGAAGATGTCAACCCTCTTGTTAATCAACAAAATAATATTTTCCTTACTGGAAGAGCACAAGGTAATCCAGTAAAATCTAAGGCTAGCAAGCTCACCAAAAATAAAGGCACCTCTATATTGTTAAGATTTTCCTTGGAGATTGGAAAGAATGCCAACAATCTTGCTGAAGATCACATTATATGGAAAGGTATTGTTCTGGCTAGAAAATATGGTATCCGACCACTATCCTGAATTCATAGGCAGATGGGATGCTAGAAAAAGTTTCTGTCAATTGCATTTGCTACCGAAGATTTACCAATTGAAAAAGTCAATGAACATGAACCAGTCTAGTAGGTATTGTTAGGGCAGTGAAACTAATTCCTTACCCTTGGAGGAGCTACTGCGCACGTATTATTTGCATAAAATTAACAAATTAGGAAAAAAAAATTGAAAGTGACGAGAATATTCTAAAACCTTGCTCTTAAAGTGGGTCTTGCGATGCTTTAAGAACCAACAATTATGCAAAAAAAACAAATCACAAAATGCAGTTCCCTCTTGAAAGATATCACCCAATAGAATGAAATCTTGGGTTTTTTTTCCAGTTTTTCCCAACATAAATAAACTATGATGCATTTGTTAATTTTTCCTTGGATTTTACGAAACTTATAACAGAGATTTCTAACCTTTAACTGTAATGGGTTTCAAACCTAATTAGTTTTAAATTCAAATAACTTACAAAAGCGGTTAGATCATCACTATTCTGCACTGGTTCTCTTTGACCTTCACTTTTGCTACACCTCTACCGATCCTATTTTATGAAACGTCAAACCAGCAATATGTAAAAATTAGAGTAAAATTAGGGATTAAGAAGATTAAACTGATTTTTGAAATGTATAACAGCGAGTGCTATATGGCTATAACATCCCATTCAACAGTTGTTATCTTTCTAAAGAGTCGGGCCGAGGAATACGCGGGCAAACATTTTTCCTCTTGCTTTTCTTTTTGACACGTTGGAGATCTTCAAATCACATCTAATTTGAATACCCGTTTTGTTAGCTTAAATATCTCCACGCCAATAGCACGTTGCTAACATGACTAATGTCCTCCAAATTCTACATCTAACACATTGCAAACAACGAGTAAGAAAGGGAAATTCAAATCGATCTAATCATGTTTGATGCATTTTACCATCGAGACGTGACACAATTGAATATGGATATCACTCCCGAAAAAACGTTTGTAATTTTCAAGGCATTTTATTCATGCACTAAATGCATAGATGGTAGAAAAAATAGGCTAAAAATTAGGTAAAATAATAGTTAACTTTCACTTTTCCTAAAAAATTGTCAATAACACACAAACCTTTTTAGCCAATCATATTCATCAAAAATACATTTTATAATTTATAAAATTACATATTTTGCAAGTTTACTTTGTAAAATTGAATTACATATGTTTTCAAAATAAATTATTGTTTTTATTGGTTGAAAGTTAACTTATTAATAACTAGTTAACTAAGAAAAGAAAAACTCATTGCAATAGTATTGCCTAACAGCAAGTACTAATAAACCTGTTTTCAAAATAGAAAAAATATTTTTGTTGGCAATTAAAACTTTTCTTCAAACCAAAAAATATATTTTCATTGGTGAATTAAGCCTATTTTGAAATGAATAAAAAAATTGGCGAATTAAACATCATCTCAAACTAATAAAAAAATTCAATGGCGAAATTCAGTTGGCGAAAATATCAAATTTCGGGACAAATTTTCCACACATTCAAATTCCTTCATAAAGTGTCTAGAATGGGGACAAGTGTCAACATATTTATTATGTTTGAAGCTAAATGTTAGTGCAAAATAATATAACCCACGACCATTTGATGAATTTTTGATGGATGACTATAGTTGCATTCCGAAAGTGAATCTCTGAAACACAAGACTTGCAAATTGAAACTTCTGGAATAACACTAGAACCATTAGATTTCCAGAAATTAATGGTTGAGATTTTATTACTTATTTAATCACTTAAATTCATGACAACCAAAATAATATTAAGGAATGATCAGAAACATCAAAGGAACTATAGCAAGGTGCAAAATATTAAGGAAATGTTAAGGAACTAGTGTTAAAGCATGCGCTACTAAAGGAGCCTTTTAAGGACATGTTTGATGAGCCTATTTTTTGGTGGAATCTATAGTCTATTTGCTCATAAATTTCATGAACTTTATTAGTTAAATGCTAATATTGGCTTAATGTTTCCCTCAAACCATTGACATTTGACATTATCCTATCTCTACAAGCTTTAATGATATTTGGCATAATATGCGGGTCATCTATATTGATTTTGCGTGTGATTAATGAATGTTTATTTGAGTGGTTATTGATGTGCAGTTATTATGCGTACTAACCTTGGCCTACAGATTTAATATGCCAAGTTAAGGAAGACACTGCCAGTTGGGCATGCACCATAATGTCCATCTGAGAAATCACTCCAAGTCAAAGGCAACCGATAACAAAGATTCTTCATGCAATTGAACGTAACTACCTTGTAGTGGACCTTAATGATCGAGCATGCATGGGCATTACTGTTGTGTTGGATTTGTGCTTGACTTGCATGTCTAAATAGATTCCATGCATGTGTAACCGCCATCGCTCCACTTTCCCCTGTTTTCCTTAAATGGCATCCTCCCAGTCGTGGAGTTGACCGCCTTGTTTAGATGTAGTATAAATACTGATTTGATGCTCCTTCTTCAGGAGGTTGCATGATTTGACATTGTACTCTCATTCTCTAGTTTCAGTAATACAAATACATTACTCTTTGTATGCATGATTTACAGTGAATAAAATAAAGTTATGAGTTCGAGCATATAAGTTCTTGTTAGTTTAGAGGATACTTATCCAAGGGGGCCCTCTTGGTGAGTAATTTGTCTTCTTAGTTTAGCATTAGCTTAGTATTACTTGTTGTTTGATACTTAGTTAGAAATTTGGCATTGACTATTCCTGCAGCCACTAGAATTCTATTTTGTGACTATTCTTGCAGACATAGTAGTCTTTTATTTGTCGCACAAATTTTCATTCTTGCACTACATTTCAACTTAAGCATAGTTGTTGGTTGATGTTCAACATTTACTTTATTTCCTTTTAGCAATTTACTATCAGTGTTGTGTTTCTTAGCTGTAGAATGCAATGACTACTTGAGATCCTAGTGCACATACAGTGCTGATCCATTTCAAGTTCACGTCCCTGGGTTGACAAGTTAAATGCACCTTCATGATGATTGAATGGCTATTCAGGTTAGATGTCTAGTATCTGAATCAAGGCTATAAAGGCTTAGTTATGAGATCATTGTAGGAGGCCAACAATGTTTTTTTTTATAGTTAAATAGCTGCTATATGGGGCAACAACCTTTATTAATCAAAAAGAGTTTTTACATTCCTTCATTTCCACAAAACTTTATAGACCCAAATATTGAATGGATTGACATTGGACACTTATACAGACTACAAACAGACCATCACAAACCAAAATGACCTTCCATAGACACCAAATTATGCATTATTGTAGCCAACCTCACTGGTCTTCTTGGCTTTGATTGCATTCAAAATCACCAGATAATCACCACCGTAGGCACTATGGGCAGGATGGTTTGCTCGTTCCTCCAAACTCCTAGTGTCATTCGCTACCCATTCTTCACCAGCTACCAGCTCCCAATCCTCCTTGTTCAAAGACCACCTTTCCTCATTGAGAGCTTCCACCACCACAAAAGCCTTCACCCAACCCTTCAGTCATCTTTGAGAATGTCAGTCGCACGCAGAAGAAATTTAATACACCTATTAATCTCCCCCCACTAGTTTTTGAGAGTTGCATGGTCCAATGAGCGCACCAGGGGAAAATTTGGTATTGACCATTCATTCCCACGAGCCTTGTAGTAGTGCAACAATAGAGGGGTCATGAAATTGTCATCGATGTTGTCTAGTTTCGTGTTGATATTTTCCAAAAGAGAGTGTAGAAAAATCATTTGGCATAGCTTCTTTCCCTGAGATTTTGAGACACCCATGTACATGAGCATTGCCAAAAACATGGAAGGTATTTATGAATTCCCCCTAAGCTTGTGGGTAGCCAGCAAAAATTTTGGGCCTAAAACACCCTTCACCGCCTGGAGCATCAATGGGTGCTTAGAAACCATTATCCATTTAAGTCATTTCTCAGTGATTTCACCACAGAAATCATTTTGTTGCTTCGTGGAATTCAGAAACAGAGGAGTCTTCATTTCCCTTGAGTGTTTGTTGAGAGCGCTAAGCCAATTTGAGAAAAATGAGCACAACAACCCCTATTTGTAGCAAAACCTCCCGTAGCCTTATAGAGACCGTACCAAGAAATGAAAACTAGCATCAACCATGTCATGCATTCTTTATGCACAATTTTTTTTGTGATCCTGGATTTGATTTCTTTCTTCTCTATTCTCAATTTAACTTTGATATTATGGAGTCTTCGTGGCATGTCATGCTACCCAAATGTTTTTGGGAGAAAAGAAGGGACGATGCATATGACAGATGAAAGTTGGGTATGGTTTTTACAATTCCTTGTGTGTAGGTTGAGGATGCTATAAGAATAATTGTGAGTAGGGAATGGATTTAGACCAACCCTCGTGCTCTATATTCTGAGGTAGCTTCAACTTTCTTGTCCAATTGCATGGAAATTTTGCTTGATAAAGATTTGGTGGCAATATGTTATTTGTAGTCTTTCATTTACTCTATTTCTTCGTTGGAGTTGGCACTGGAGCATTACAATTTTGAAAGTGGGTTAGTGCTTGTTGGTGGAATCTTTTGGAAAATAGAATTGCATGCTTCTACAATGCAAGCTCTTGCCTTGGTTAATATGAGATGGGGTCTACTATGTGATACGGAAAATGAATCATTAAAGAGTGTAGTTTTGGAGGAAGGTTTTGGGTGGTTCACTTTTCTTCTTTGTTGTTATTTTTTTAAATTCAATTCACCTTCTACTCAAACAGACGGTTGATGGCCTCAACTAATGTCACAAAAAAAAATAGTAATGAATTGTGTGACGTGTCACGTGTCTATATTTTATTGTACAACGTAACAGTTCTTGTAATATGCATTTTGTGACTTGTTTTTTGTCACGGTTAGTGGATTTTTGGCTAGGCTGGATATATACTATGTACTTCAGTCTTTAGCAATAACTACTTAAATTAAAATACTTTTCATGGCTCCATTCTTGTAAATCCTTTTTGCTTCGATCAATATAAAAATGTGGATTTTAAAACTAATAGTAATTATCAACATATAGTTTTGATCATAAGTGAGCGAAATTTATTGTGAATTATTAGTGGACATTGATAATGAATAAGGTAAAACAAGACATTTAATTCTCTCTTTTCAATGCATTGAATTACTCTACCTTTCATTTATTAATTGAAATTTTCAATCTTTTTGAAGAAAGTGTGGTTGCGGTACTGCAGGCGGTGATGCAGATTAATGCCATATGAACATCCAGAGTGATTGATTGGATAACTTTATATTGAAAACTGCACGATGTACTATAGAATCATAAATGATGATGTCAATAATCCAATGATCTAGTGAAACAAGATTTGTAAGGATTTCATATCATTTGAGTGGAACTGGCGATTTTGACAATTGACAGCTTGTTAGCTTGAGGTACAGTTTGCATGTAGCTAGACATCAATCAAATTAAACATTTTAATTGTAAATGTAAGGCTTAAGTTACACGAATTGATTAAGTTGGTTTTTTGGTTTGCACAAAATTTGAATCGTGATTATGATTATACCCAACCTCACACATGACACGTGTGAGGTGTACACACTGCACAGGGATCAGGTTGGTAGTGGCACTATTGGCCCATAAATAAGGATAGTGAGCACAACTAAAATCATTCGTTGAAGGCTAAAGGATTTACTATTGAGTGCAATGTTCTGAATTGTCATAAGGGTTTTCATTTTTTAGGGTTAAAAATGATTCAAGAAGAAGATGATGTGGTATTATTGGGGATACTCTAAATTCTCCTACCCCCAGTTATATAGTTACAAAGTAAAAGACCAATTTCCTTCAAGTTCAGAATGGGTGGAATTGGAAAGAGGTTGATCTAGTTCACCTAACTTCTAAGGCATGTTTTGAACTAGGATGAGGAGCTTTGATGGAAAAAAAGGTGATACTCTAGTGCATGGAGGCTGCGTGTAAAAGATAGAGGCAATTTTACTACCCATCTTCTGCATGACTCTAGTTCTCAAAGGGGATAAGTACATTTTGTATCTTCACAACTCCCCTTTCCCCAGCATGGTTCACCAGGAAATCCCCATGCATTTGTATTTTCAGAGCCACATTTGTATTTGAGAGCACATGCTTTCCCAAACAAGTCTCATGCATTTATTTTGAGTGCCCGTGGCCTACCAATCAAGTTCCATGCATTTATTTTCAGAGCAACATTTGTATTATGTTGTCACCAACGATCTAGCATAAGCTTGGCACTTACATTTGTATTTGTATTATGTATAGTAACATATGTTTTTTATACAAAACAGGAGCTTGGTGCTTGCATGCTCCACTCATCTTAAAAAAGATATGTAATAATGTCACATTGTAATTCAATTGTAATAAAATAAATGGTTATGTTATTCTTCCTTATTCATTTACAGTAAAGAATTATTTTATGAGTTCAGTGTCTATGAATCTATTCAAATCAGCTTTTTTTTTCCTTTAAGAAATTAAGTATTATCTATTTATGAAATAATTGCATGCCAATTTAAAACATAAAGCAATACAAATGAAAAAAGAAAGTTGGCATCAAATTGACAAAAAAAATTATACATTGAAAGTTGTCACTCTTGTTAGGGTTTACCGAAATGTTATTGATTTCTAATTTTTCATTGACCTTCTCCCTCGGTTCCCGATATCATTATTCATTTTATTAAGTCCTTTGCAATGTTTAGTTACCGATCCATTGGCCTTGATGCCAATCCTAGCACACTAAAGTTTAAAACAACTTTAAAACACATGTTTATTGTTTATATCATAAATTACTCAACCGTTTGATGAACATTTGATTTATGGTTGTAGTTGCATTTCTGAATGAAATGCACATAGCGCTAGGCTTGCGAACTTAAACCTCCAGAATCACCCTATAACCATTAGATTTACAAAGATCAACGGTTTATAATTTGTTGTCAATGCAAGATAACCATGTACTAATTGTGTAGTCTGGAAGCAACACATTGACGTTTCAAGGTTTCATTCACTTTAATTTGTCATTGATATCCCCCAGTTCATAGTATCATTATTCATTTTTTAAAGTCCTTT
>VDFB02072274.1:70511821-70547365 GCA_007258455.2 Sequoia sempervirens | reverse complement strand
TCTAATTTGAATACCCGTTTTGTTAGCTTAAATATCTCCACGCCAATAGCACGTTGCTAACATGACTAATGTCCTCCAAATTCTACATCTAACACATTGCAAACAACGAGTAAGAAAGGGAAATTCAAATCGATCTAATCATGTTTGATGCATTTTACCATCGAGACGTGACACAATTGAATACGGATATCACTCCCGAAAAAATGTTTGTAATTTTCAAGGCATTTTATTCATGCACTAAATGCATAGATGGTAGAAAAAATAGGCTAAAAATTAGGTAAAATAATAGTTAACCTTCACTTTTCCTAAAAATTTGTCAATAACACACAAACCTTTTTAGCCAATCATATTCATCAAAAATACATTTTATAATTTATAAAATTACATATTTTGCAAGTTTACTTTGTAAAATTGAATTATATATGTTTTCAAAATAAATTATTGTTTTTATTGGTTGAAAGTTAACTTATTAATAACTAGTTAACTAAGAAAAGAAAAACTCATTGCAATAGTATTGCCTAACAGCAAGTACTAATAAACCTGTTTTCAAAATAGAAAAAATATTTTTGTTGGCAATTAAAACTTTTCTTCAAACCAAAAAATATATTTTCATTGGTGAATTAAGCCTATTTTGAAATGAATAAAAAAATTGGCGAATTAAACATAATCTCAAACTAATAAAAAAATTCAATGGCGAAATTCAGTTGGCGAAAATATCAAATTCCGGGACAAATTTTCCACACATTCAAATTCCTTCATAAAGTGTCTAGAATGGGGACAAGTGTCAACATATTTATTATGTTTGAAGCTAAATGTTAGTGCAAAATAATATAACCCACGACCATTTGATGAATTTTTGATGGATGACTATAGTTGCATTCCGAAAGTGAATCTCTGAAACACAAGACTTGCAAATTGAAACTTCTGGAATAACACTAGAACCATTAGATTTCCAGAAATTAATGGTTGAGATTTTATTACTTATTTAATCACTTAAATTCATGACAACCAAAATAATATTAAGGAATGATCAGAAACATCAAAGGAACTATAGCAAGGTGCAAAATATTAAGGAAATGTTAAGGAACTAGTGTTAAAGCATGCGCTACTAAAGGAGCCTTTTAAGGACATGTTTGATGAGCCTATTTTTTGGTGGAATCTATAGTCTATTTGCTCATAAATTTCATGAACTTTATTAGTTAAATGCTAATATTGGCTTAATGTTTCCCTCAAACCATTGACATTTGACATTATCCTATCTCTACAAGCTTTAATGATATTTGGCATAATATGCGGGTCATCTATATTGATTTTGCGTGTGATTAATGAATGTTTATTTGAGTGGTTATTGATGTGCAGTTATTATGCGTACTAACCTTGGCCTACAGATTTAATATGCCAAGTTAAGGAAGACACTGCCAGTTGGGCATGCACCATAATGTCCATCTGAGAAATCACTCCAAGTCAAAGGCAACCGATAACAAAGATTCTTCATGCAATTGAACGTAACTACCTTGTAGTGGACCTTAATGATCGAGCATGCATGGGCATTACTGTTGTGTTGGATTTGTGCTTGACTTGCATGTCTAAATAGATTCCATGCATGTGTAACCGCCATCGCTCCACTTTCCCCTGTTTTCCTTAAATGGCATCCTCCCAGTCGTGGAGTTGACCGCCTTGTTTAGATGTAGTATAAATACTGATTTGATGCTCCTTCTTCAGGAGGTTGCATGATTTGACATTGTACTCTCATTCTCTAGTTTCAGTAATACAAATACATTACTCTTTGTATGCATGATTTACAGTGAATAAAATAAAGTTATGAGTTCGAGCATATAAGTTCTTGTTAGTTTAGAGGATACTTATCCAAGGGGGCCCTCTTGGTGAGTAATTTGTCTTCTTAGTTTAGCATTAGCTTAGTATTACTTGTTGTTTGATACTTAGTTAGAAATTTGGCATTGACTATTCCTGCAGCCACTAGAATTCTATTTTGTGACTATTCTTGCAGACATAGTAGTCTTTTATTTGTCGCACAAATTTTCATTCTTGCACTACATTTCAACTTAAGCATAGTTGTTGGTTGATGTTCAACATTTACTTTATTTCCTTTTAGCAATTTACTATCAGTGTTGTGTTTCTTAGCTGTAGAATGCAATGACTACTTGAGATCCTAGTGCACATACAGTGCTGATCCATTTCAAGTTCACGTCCCTGGGTTGACAAGTTAAATGCACCTTCATGATGATTGAATGGCTATTCAGGTTAGATGTCTAGTATCTGAATCAAGGCTATAAAGGCTTAGTTATGAGATCATTGTAGGAGGCCAACAATGTTTTTTTTTATAGTTAAATAGCTGCTATATGGGGCAACAACCTTTATTAATCAAAAAGAGTTTTTACATTCCTTCATTTCCACAAAACTTTATAGACCCAAATATTGAATGGATTGACATTGGACACTTATACAGACTACAAACAGACCATCACAAACCAAAATGACCTTCCATAGACACCAAATTATGCATTATTGTAGCCAACCTCACTGGTCTTCTTGGCTTTGATTGCATTCAAAATCACCAGATAATCACCACCGTAGGCACTATGGGCAGGATGGTTTGCTCGTTCCTCCAAACTCCTAGTGTCATTCGCTACCCATTCTTCACCAGCTACCAGCTCCCAATCCTCCTTGTTCGAAGACCACCTTTCCTCATTGAGAGCTTCCACCACCACAAAAGCCTTCACCCAACCCTTCAGTCATCTTTGAGAATGTCATTCGCACGCAGAAGAAATTTAATACACCTATTAATCTCCCCCCACTAGTTTTTGAGAGTTGCATGGTCCAATGAGTGCACCAGGGGAAAATTTGGTATTGACCATTCATTCCCACGAGCCTTGTAGTAGTGCAACAATAGAGGGGTCATGAAATTGTCGTCGATGTTGTCTAGTTCCGTGTTGATATTTTCCAACAGAGAGTGTAGAAAAATCATTTGGCATAGCTTCTTTCCCTGAGATTTTGAGACACCCATGTACATGAGCATTGCCAAAAACATGGAAGGTATTTATGAATTCCCCCTAAGCTTGTGGGTAGCCAGCAAAAATTTTGGGCCTAAAACACCCTTCACCGCCTGGAGCATCAATGGGTGCTTAGAAACCATTATCCATTTAAGTCATTTCTCAGTGATTTCACCACAGAAATCATTTTGTTGCTTCGTGGAATTCAGAAACAGAGGAGTCTTCATTTCCCTTGAGTGTTTGTTGAGAGCGCTAAGCCAATTTGAGAAAAATGAGCACAACAACCCCTATTTGTAGCAAAACCTCCCGTAGCCTTATAGAGACCGTACCAAGAAATGAAAACTAGCATCAACCATGTCATGCATTCTTTATGCACAATTTTTTTTGTGATCCTGGATTTGATTTCTTTCTTCTCTATTCTCAATTTAACTTTGATATTATGGAGTCTTCGTGGCATGTCATGCTACCCAAATGTTTTTGGGAGAAAAGAAGGGACGATGCATATGACAGATGAAAGTTGGGTATGGTTTTTACAATTCCTTGTGTGTAGATTGAGGATGCTATAAGAATAATTGTGGGTAGGGAATGGATTTAGACCAACCCTCGTGCTCTATATTCTGAGGTAGCTTCAACTTTCTTGTCCAATTGCATGGAAATTTTGCTTGATAAAGATTTGGTGGCAATATGTTATTTGTAGTCTTTCATTTACTCTATTTCTTCGTTGGAGTTGGCACTGGAGCATTACAATTTTGAAAGTGCGTTAGTGCTTGTTGGTGGAATCTTTTGGAAAATGGAATTGCATGATTCTACAACGCAAGCTCTTGCCTTGGTTAATATGAGATGGGGTCTACTATGTGATACGAAAAATGAATCATTAAAGAGTGTAGTTTTGGAGGAAGGTTCTGGGTGGTTCACTTTTCTTCTTTGTTGTTATTTTTTAAAATTCGATTCACCTTCTACTCAAACACCCGGTTGATGGCCTCAACTAATGTCACAAAAAAAAATAGTAATGAATTGTGTGACGTGTCACGTGTCTATATTTTATTGTACAACGTAACAGTTCTTGTAATATGCATTTTGTGACTTGTTTTTTGTCATGGTTAGTGGATTTTTGGCTAGGCTGGATATATACTATGTACTTCAGTCTTTAGCAATAACTACTTAAATTAAAATACTTTTCATGGCTCCATTCTTGTAAATCCTTTTTGCTTCGATCAATATAAAAATGTGGATTTTAAAACTAATAGTAATTATCAACATATAGTTTTGATCATAAGTGAGCGAAATTTATTGTGAATTATTAGTGGACATTGATAATGAATAAGGTAAAACAAGACATTTAATTCTCTCTTTTCAATGCATTGAATTACTCTACCTTTCATTTATTAATTGAAATTTTCAATCTTTTTGAAGAAAGTGTGGTTGCGGTACTGCAGGCGGTGATGCAGATTAATGCCATATGAACATCCAGAGTGATTGATTGGATAGCTTTATATTGAAAACTGCACGATGTACTATAGAATCATAAATGATGATGTCAATAATCCAATGATCTAGTGAAACAAGATTTGTAAGGATTTCATATCATTTGAGTGGAACTGGCAATTTTGACAATTGACAGCTTGTTAGCTTGAGGTACAGTTTGCATGTAGCTAGACATCAATCAAATTAAACATTTTAATTGTAAATGTAAGGCTTAAGTTACACGAATTGATTAAGTTGGTTTTTTGGTTTGCACAAAATTTGAATCGTGATTATGATTATACCCAACCTCACACATGACACGTGTGAGGTGTACACACTGCACAGGGATCAGGTTGGTAGTGGCACTATTGGCCCATAAATAAGGATAGTGAGCACAACTAAAATCATTCGTTGAAGGCTAAAGGATTTACTATTGAGTGCAATGTTCTGAATTGTCATAAGGGTTTTCATTTTTTAGGGTTAAAAATGATTCAAGAAGAAGATGATGTGGTATTATTGGGGATACTCTAAATTCTCCTACCTCCAGTTATATAGTTACAAAGTAAAAGACCAATTTCCTTCAAGTTCATAATGGGTGGAATTGGAAAGAGGTTGACATAGTTCACCTAACTTCTAAGGCATGTTTTGAACTAGGATGAGGAGCTCTGATGGAAAAAAAGGTGATACTCTAGTGCATGGAGGCTGCGTGTAAAAGATAGAGGCAATTTTACTACCCATCTTCTGCATGACTCTAGTTCTCAAAGGGGATAAGTACATTTTGTATCTTCACAACTCCCCTTTCCCCAGCATGGTTCACCAGGAAATCCCCATGCATTTGTATTTTCAGAGCCACATTTGTATTTGAGAGCACATGCTTTCCCAAACAAGTCTCATGCATTTATTTTGAGTGCCCGTGGCCTACCAATCAAGTTCCATGCATTTATTTTCAGAGCAACATTTGTATTATGTTGTCACCAACGATCTAGCATAAGCTTGGCACTTACATTTGTATTTGTATTATGTATAGTAACATATGTTTTTTATACAAAACAGGAGCTTGGTGCTTGCATGCTCCACTCATCTTAAAAAAGATATGTAATAATGTCACATTGTAATTCAATTGTAATAAAATAAATGGTTATGTTATTCTTCCTTATTCATTTACAGTAAAGAATTATTTTATGAGTTCAGTGTCTATGAATCTATTCAAATCAGCTTTTTTTTTCCTTTAAGAAATTAAGTATTATCTATTTATGAAATAATTGCATGCCAATTTAAAACATAAAGCAATACAAATGAAAAAAGAAAGTTGGCATCAAATTGACAAAAAAAATTATACATTGAAAGTTGTCACTCTTGTTAGGGTTTACCGAAATGTTATTGATTTCTAATTTTTCATTGACCTTCTCCCTCGGTTCCCGATATCATTATTCATTTTATTAAGTCCTTTGCAATGTTTAGTTACCGATCCATTGGCCTTGATGCCAATCCTAGCACACTAAAGTTTAAAACAACTTTAAAACACATGTTTATTGTTTATATCATAAATTACTCAACCGTTTGATGAACATTTGATTTATGGTTGTAGTTGCATTTCTGAATGAAATGCACATAGCGCTAGGCTTGCGAACTTAAACCTCCAGAATCACCCTATAACCATTAGATTTACAAAGATCAACGGTTTATAATTTGTTGTCAATGCAAGATAACCATGTACTAATTGTGTAGTCTGGAAGCAACACATTGACGTTTCAAGGTTTCATTCACTTTAATTTGTCATTGATATCCCCCAGTTCATAGTATCATTATTCATTTTTTAAAGTCCTTTGCAACATTAAGTTACCGACCCCTTTAAAACACATGTTTATTGTTTATATCATAAATTACTCAAGTTTCAACCATTCGATTAAAATTTGATGTATGGTTGTATTTTTATTCCAGAATGAAATGCACAGAGTTCTAGGCTTGCAAACTTAAACTTTCAGAATCACCCTATATAACCGTTAGATTTACAAAGATCAACGGTTTAGAATTTGCTGTTAATGCAAGACTAAATGGCTTGTTTTAAATGTTGTCAACCATGTACTAATTGTGTATTTTTAAATTTTTCTATCCATGTGCTAATTATGTAGTCTGAAAGCAACAAATTGACATTTCATTCACTTCAATGTTCGAAAAAAAACACTTTCTACTGCTAAGTGGTTTTATTTTTAGGTGAGAGGGTCAACACACAGGGAGATTTCAGTCTTTAGATTGCTCATTGCAGTGCACCACCCTATTCTGGGTTCCACAGTTCCACTTCCAACAAAGCCATTCTATTTTCCATGACTATCAACATTAATCTTTTCAAGAGTCAAAATCTAGGTAAGTGAAAGAATTCATGCGACTACATTTCAATGTTTGACGTTTCTTAAAATATTATTTTGTCAAACTTTGAAGTTTGGGTTTAGGGTTGAGAGACTTAAGAATTAAGAAAAAATAAGGAGGAATAATAGGAAATTCACAATTTCACATTGTATAAGCATGTATACTAGTCGGATAAAAAAATACATTATGCAGAATTGCTAAAAACCCCCGGTTTCACTGATGAATACCATGATATTTATGATCCTAAAATCTATGGTAGGCATGCCTCAGAACTTATATTTTCATCTTAGAATAAGGCTACAAAGCATGTGCAAGTTAATAGTATCAGTGCACTGTGGGTAACTGGATTAGGGCGCATGATGTTACATGAGGTTTGCCCTTAGAATTTATCATGGTCTATGCCCAAAATTATGATGATAACAAAAGAGAAATTTTTAATAAAGATATCAAAGAAGAATTGTTATCCATTAATGCAGAATAATTTGGAAAAGTGTTGGGGTTTACAACCGATGAATTTGGAAACGTCCACATTGACCTAGAAAAGCTTGCTAGTGATTATGAAGCAGTGGATGAAAGGGAGAAGAATTCATTCATAAACAAAATAGTTCAGGATAACATACGAGTTAGAAACAAATAAAAAGGTGATCATAAGCCTCCTTATGATTTTGATATTTTTAGACCATGGGTTCAGGATACTATTTCCATTCTAGCATTTTGCCTTGGACAGGATAGCAATTTGGAAGTGGGTGCAAGCCTCCTTGAAATGGTATATAATATCCATTATGGACCACATGTCAAATATAACTGTATTGAGCACATTGTAGAATCCATGCATAAACAATTTTTAATGATTAAAGGAGGTCCCATGAAGATATTTAGGTTCACAACCTACTTGTGCTATTTTTTTCTACTCAAATTTAGAGGAATGTTTCAGACCAACAAGCTTTAGATTCAACCCTATAGTAATGCTTAGGAAAATAAAATGGCTCTAGTATATGATTGGACCACTGAGATAAGGATGCATGATTCTTGAAGGAACTATAATCATTTTGTAGACTAATTTTTGGCTCCATTGCATCAAGCGATTACAAATACTCCAATGCCTGCCTATGTCATGCAGAAATTGCATTCAACTAGGAAAATAAATACAATTGGCTAATTGGTACTTAATGGAAGAATATATTATGCTAAGATTTTATGGATTAGGAGTAGAGCCATACAAACTTCCAATACATGTGACAAAAAGGGTTTTTGTATTGGAATATGTAAGGAAAATTTGAAGAGTATTGATGAACTACACTTTTTCAATTAGGGGAAGAAGACCTTATTTCCTTTTTTACCTTTTTCATGTGGAGGGATCACATTCGGGAGAAAATAATTTAAGGTGGCACATGATCTTTTGAATTTTTTTAATTTTGATGTTGTCTGTTACTGACAGTATGATCCATGTGACACCATTAAAGAAATAATTGTGGCCAATAAGAATGTTGCAAGTATAATTCAACATGAAAGTAAACCCTTGCTTGAAAAATTGAGGAACAAGGATTCTTGGGATGAGGTAAAAATAGCAATGGAGAAAAGTGTTGTGAGAATGGTATTTCTTTTGAACAATTGTTAGCAAAAATGATGGCATTGCATTGAAAGACAATTAGGAGGTACAACAATTTTTATGAAAAAAGTGATAAACCATATAGTAAAGTAAAAATACCGGATTCTCTAGCTAAGGAAGTTACAAATAAAAATTGGTCACAATAAAAAATTGTTTCCTTTTAGTCTATAAGGAAGGAGCTAGGTGATCCAAGAGCTCTTACAGAGTATGGAGATAACGAAGAAGATTGTGAGTTTAGAAAATTGCAGAATATAAAGCATCCCGATGAACATGAACATAAAGAAACCGATGATGAATCTAATGATGATAGGGAAGAAGTAGAACAAATCCATGTCAAAGCTATTTTAAGTGAGGCCACAAAAGAAGCATATACTTTAGGAGCAACCATAGCTAAAAAAATGGGTTATGAAGGTGGTGGTTTGGGGTCCCAAGGATAAGAAATTCCTATAGTAATAGATGTACAACATAGAAAACAAGTTGATAAATATGGCATTGGAGTTGATAAAGTAGACAAAGAACATACAAATAGAGTCAAAACAATTCAATTTGTTAGAGCTTCAAATCCTCATCCTCATGGTCAAATACAATCACAACTAGGACATGCCCATGGTGGATAGCTTAGTGCAACTGGCACTGCCATTGGTGGCGATGGTATGGGTAGTAGTAGTACTAGTAGTGGTCAACATGTGCTACAACAACAAATTACACGCAAGAGGACAAAAATACAAGATACCACACAAACACCAGGTGATCAAGGCATACGGAAGAGACAACGGATTTTTATAGGTCCAAGTCACACTGCTAGTGGATCCACCACAAAGGAGTTATTTCTAGGAACTCCCCCATTGCCAGTTAGTGTGGCTGCAACATCATTAGCAACTTCAAGTACTCCTATTGATTTTCCATTCAAGCATTCCATTATTCCTGTGTCCTCAAGTTTTGATTACATTGAAGAGTTTAAAAATAAATTATACCTGTATAAAAAAGAAAAGAAGCAATTGATGGAGAGTGTGTCTGCTGTAACTTCAGAGCATGCAAAAACCATGGTATTACCCACATTTGACACAAATAAAGAAGTCATGAAGTACACAATTCTTGTTCCCACAGTTCAAAACAAACCAACAAAACAAATGGATCAATTTGAATTCCAAGTGAGCAAATTTCAATTGGATTTTTCTGGACTAAAAAATACTGACAAAATTAATGTATCAAAGAAGAACAATGAATTGGTGTACACATCATTGCTAAAGCAAGATAGAGAGCAAAAAAGGTTGCAAACTCAAATAGAAAAGTTACAGAAAAACCTAGCAAATGAGAAAGCAAAGAGGAAAGCAACAAATAACAAGAGCAATGAATTAGAAAAAAGAATAAAAAAATTTGCCTCTACATCAACAAGCAAAGAGGATAAACAAAATGAGAGAGAAGTGAATGAACTGAAGCAAAGGATAGATGAGAGCAACAAGAAATGTGATGAGGAAAAATCCACTTCAAAAAAATTAATACTAAGCATTGTGAATGGAAATACAAAGTGGGAACAAAAATTGGAGAAAGAGAGAAAAAGAAATGAAAGATTGGAGGCAGAGCTGATGGAAGCAAAAAAAGAAACTAACTCTTGTCAAAATAAGTTATTTGCATTTTGTAGAGAAACAATGAGGTATCTGAAACAAAATATTTGGGATGAAATAATGCAAAGGATTGATCATTTGTGTGACATGTTTCAATTGATTGATGCTATCATACTAAATTGTAAGAAGCTCAACAAATATTTAGTGGACAACAAAAATGTGTTGGCATTAGAGAAATCTACAAATCAAGTTCAACAAATAGTCTACAAAGCCAGTGACAGTGAATTGAAATCAAAAGGGATTATTAATCAGCTTGCTACCTCAATGACATTGTCATCTATCATTGAAAAGTGTTTGAGAATGCATGAAGAAAAGGAATATTTGAATTTCGATGTAGACAAGATGAAGAAGGTGGATGAAAAGGCAAGGAACTTCATAGAGCTTGGTTTGCTAGATGCTTTTGACACAAATGAGCGATTCATTAGAAAGAATGATTTCAGAAAGAAGATGGAGGGTGCAAGGAAGATTGATTTGGACTAGTTTCCTCAGAACCTTGATGTGGTGAACTATTTGGATTCCATCAAACCATTGATAACCTTGAATGCAAAATTGACTGAAGAATTCAAGACAAGTTCCAATTTCAATCATGAAATGTTAACAATTCTTCAAGTCAAACAACATCAGTTAGAACAAATGACAATTCCACCACCTAAACAGTGGAAGTTGTTAGAAAAGGTGATACAGTGATTTGATTTTTGATAATATGAGTTTCTAAGTTCCGACTTAGCTCTGTACAAAGTTGTCTTTGAGCAAGATTTTGAATTGCCAATGCCTCTATGTATTTATTCATGTGAAAATCAATAAAAAAGCTCAAATTCAGACTTCAGTAATAATGTGTTGATGTTCAATTATCTGTATTATTTATTTATCATTTGAAGAAAAAGTCTAGTAGTGGTTTCAACTGCTGGATACACATTAAATGATTTTTGATGTTCATTGTTGTATATGCTACTAATACTAATGTTAATATGTTATTAAGCATTGAGTTGAGTGATGAATCATTGAGTACATGTTCAAGTTTTAAGACAATTAAAATATGAAATTATTAATGATATATTAATTTATCCATACAAACCTTTGATTCCATCATAGATTTTTAATTAATTATTTATATGAATTCATGCTTTAATCAAGGTATTTTAACTGATTCATTAAACCAAAGCTAGAATTAAAACATATTTCATTGCAAAACAACAATGAAAATTAATGAAAGGATCATTGATCGAATTTTCATTAATAACTCATATGGAATGTTAAAGATGGAGAGACAATAGACTCAAAATATTTGCATTGTTCATTTAAACATGCTTGAAAAACACACAATTTATAAAATCCACTTGCTCAACTCAAAACCTAAGATACAGACTCAAAATATATTTTCTCTGTGTTCTTAATTTGCATTTTTAGATCTAGAATTCAAAAAGAGACCCTCACAAATGGCCCCAAATTCCCTTTTATAAGAACAAGGGAGAAAAACAAGCTTCAAGCCGAAAAGTACACATGTGACATTTTCATTTGACAATCTATATCGTTCATTCCATGAGGAATGGTTACAACAAACTAAAAGAATATTCTCTATTGAGACAAAGGTTGCCTTTCAGTCGGTTGAGATTCCCTTGCCTTCCAAAAGGAAGTTTGTTGAAGAGAGTGGTCTTCAAACCATTGCACCATCTTTATTCTTTTCAGCAAAATAATAAAAGGCATCCAAAAGAAGGGAAAACATGGATCAAAATCTAGATCAACATCCAACACCAATCCAAGTCATCAATAGTCATCACTTACCTGTTATATTTTGAATTGGGAGAAACATATCTTTTATACATTACATATATTGAGGCTAGACCTATACTATACTTGACCATGTGAGTATGTTCCCAATCATTGTGTCTACAACTCCAATTCATCAATGAATGTCTTCTTCCATAATTCATATTCTGTGTCAGAAGGTCATTTAAATCCAATCATTTCATCCATCTTTTTTTTGTAGGGAGCATATTTTTCCATCACTGAATTGGATTTTTTTATCAAAATCTTCCAGGAAGCTGATGGTGAAAGAAAAATTCTCAAGAGTGTTCTTCAATACAACAATATCAACAATCTCACATATTAGAGATGCTTGAGATGCAATAGTTGTATCTACTTGATCTTTCCATTCCTGCAGAGGCTTTACCTCATCATATGTGTGTTGGATATCAGGAAACAATACCAAATCTTCCTCATCAAATTTTTCGTTCAACTCTTTTACTTTCACTTCCAAAGGAGCAACATACCCTTGAAACTTCTGCTCTTTAATACCATCAATGAATCCATAAGTTGGGCCAATCTTTGGATACTTATCCTTCTGATGTGCTAACCCAAATGCAATGAGCTTCAAGTTATCAACCCTAGGAATCCATTTGTCCAGGATTGGGGTAGCTAAATCCTTGTCTCTTTGAGACAACTTTATTGCTTGCAACATTAAAGAATAATTGGAATGAATACTATTTAATTTACTTTGAATCTTCTCATTCATATGTTCCAAAATAGTATAAACAATCTTTGAAGTATTCTAATACATTGTATCTTGAACCTATGCAAATAATTTCTTATGCACTTCAATTTGCAAAAATAATTTCTCCTTGGTGGGCTCATTTGATGGAGCTACACCTGATGTGCTTGGATCCTCAACTGCAAGTGGTTCTTGGCCAGAGTTGTATGGCATTATTGCCAAGGATTGTTCTGGTGGGGAAGGAGGGGATTGAGGATGTTCCATTGGAGAAGTGGGTGCAACATGACTTGAGGTAGAGGGGCCTTGAGTCCTCAATGTTTCCATTTGTTGCTTGTACAATGCTAGCTCTATTTCCAATTCAACTACCCTTTGTTGACTCATATTATACTCATCAACAAGTTCATTATATTTACCCCTGTATAAGTCTCTATCAGTAGTGAGACTCTCCATTGCTGCCTTAGTGAATTTAGCAACATTTATTGTCATATCGGCTACTTCCAATGTTGGAGTATCAAAAACTCTCCTTATAATCAATTTCCCATTGATGTTAGCTGGTTCAACAACTCTTGGCTTCATAAAACCTAGGGATAATGACCAAATGACCAATGCATCCCATTCCTCACTAAATGTCGACTCTTGAAGTGCCAATTTGGCCTCTTCCTCATTTTGAAACAAGAGCCTTTCATACCTCCTTATTGTATCTAGTACAACTGCATCAACAATATCCCATTCAGGCAGCAATAATACACCACTTTTCTGCACAAGTGCTCTGTCTTCTTCAGTTTTGATACCTTGGAATTCCTTCATCATTACCTTCCTGAAATTTGCTTGAATAACCCCCTCAAGAAGTTCTTAGCTCTCCACAAAAAATATTTGAATGCTTTAGTGTCAATAAAAGAGTCATCTTCCATAAATGCCTTGCAGGCTTCCTGTTTCAAGTCATTTGCATTGTTCAAACCACTTATATCAGCCTTTCCCATTCTAAGGTTGCTTTCTCCTGAGCTTGATGCAACCTCTCTTGGGGGAGAAAGAATTCCTTTTTGCATCTCTTTAGGTGTAACCAAGATGTCATCTTCATCTGTTTCAGGGTAATCAACTACCCCTCTCACCTCAATCCTTTGCCTCTTGGTTGGTGGCTGCTCTGATGGAGAAGGACCTCTCGAAGGTGAATCAATATCAATTACAACAAGTGGAGCCTATCAAGAAGGTGATGGAACTAACCTCATAGGAGAAGTTTCCCTTGACCCATTTGATGTAGTAGGCATTGGAAGTGTTTGTTGCTTCTTTATTACCTCCTTCTTCCTGGAGTAAACTATAACTTTTTGGGGTGGATGGTAGGAGTGTCTTTCCTCCTCTTCTCTTGCTGGTTCTTCTTCTACTTCCATTGCTTTTCCCTTATCTGTGATTGTGTGTTCTTCCCTCAAAACACCAACTATGCTCTCAAAATTGTCAAGAACATGCATGACTCTGTTTAACTCTCCCTTAATGTTGGGCAGAGGATCATAGTTGGGGTCTGACCTTTGAACGTTTTCCACCATCTATTTGAAGGCAAGATACATGGCCTTCCTTTCATCTTGGAGTTGTAAATCAAATATATTCCTGATGACATCTTCAGGATAATAAAATTTGTGAAAAAAGGATCCACCCCTATTCTTTTCCTTCAAGGCAACAATGAATCCCTAAGTTCATGGTTCCTTGGGTGCACTATTTTCAATTTGTATGGTGTAAGAATCTATCCCAAGTCCTTCCATCCTCCCTTGACCATCATAAAATCTGTAAATACTACCCATTCAAGGAAGAATGAGCCTTTCTTTAGTTGCTCTGGTAAATGCACCATTTTTTCTCCTCCCAATTGTCTCATAATCTCAATGAATCCAATCCTCAATGGCACATCTCTTGGCAATGCATATGGATTCAAATTTGTGCCATATACCTTTAAAATGGTTGCGGTGGGGTATGGAATGATGTCCCCCCAATTATGAGCTATCTTCAAATCAGTCCTCCTCTCCAAGGGACTCAAAAAATCATGTATCTCTTTGGGGATCCTTGGTGGATCATGATCAAGAACCTTCTCAATTTTGAAGCAAAAACATTGTGGAACACCACATAGTCAAACTTCAAATCATCCTTATCAAGAATTTGAGTCCAACACTGGACTGGCAATTCAAGATCACCCTCTACTTTCTCTAATGTCATATCTTCACCAAAATTATTTTCTCCCTTGTATACAAACATGTGCATCAAAAGGGAATACCACCAAAATTTGACCCAATTCTTCCCTACCTTTAATGCAATCAAACCTTTGTGAATGTTTTTTTCCAGGTATGTGGCATAGTTATAAACTAAATTATAAGCTGCATGTTACAAATGTGTTGCCATATACATGTAATCCCTTGGCATGGTGGTTGGTGGATCATAACCAATGATTTGGCACAAGGAGTACAATGTCTTCTTGAAGTAATTGGCAAAGTACTTCATGGGAAAGGGTTCCTTTTCATCTTTACCAATCTTTATCTATTTTCTATACTTCCCAACCCCAGTACTTGCAGTGTGTATGGGTAACATATTTTTCCTGAACAAAACCTTATTATTCTCATATTCTTTTCTGAAAAATGTCAAGATCAATGGGAATCATGTCTTGACTCCACTCATGCAACTTAAAAACTTTCTTCAATCTCTTCCTTGGTTATCCTAACCATTTTAGCACCATCATATGCCCTAACCACTCTAGAAACAGGGTCATACCTTGCAACTATGTCTTTTAACAGGTCTACATCCATGTACACATTTGGGACGACTAGCTTCCCCATATCCAAACCCTAGGGATTACAAATAGGGAATCCACAATTTCTATTCCCAAACCAATTTTTGAACAATTGCCATCCAGTATAGGACAACTTGACATCCTTGATAAAATGTTGCTTGTCCAGTAATCCATCTGTAATTCTAGGGCCATAGAATAGGGTTGTTCCCTTGGCCTTCTTGTTAGTTGAGGGTTTTAATTGATCAATAATGTCTTGGGAGATAGTCTTGGATGCGGTTTTAGAATTGAGAACTTGTGCTTTGGGCACAATTGATAACAAAGTGGGTTCAAACTAATCTAGGGTTTCAACATAGAGAGGTTCAAAACCAAGGGCATGACTCGAAGCTATAATTTCAATGGGTTTGACAAAAATTCTCAACTTATACGCAATTTCCAACCACTATAAAGCAACTAAAAAGCACGTAGACCAATTCAACTGAAAGACATAATGAATATTTACCCTAATTCAAGATAGTTTGGATAAAGCATGGAGATGGATTTTTTTTTACTTATAATTTTTTCACTTGTACAAAACCCTAATTTTGACTGCATTGAACTATAGAATGCTCTTCTCGATCTCTTGGATGCTTCAAACTTATTTACAATATTCAATTATGCAAAAAAATGATCTTTTATGTGCATTTACGTCAAGATTGGGTAGCTATAGATGTCTTTTCTGCCATTACTACTCACTCATGCAAAGCAAAATGACTCTCATGTTCACATATTCAATTTTGAATATCAACCATCGATCTCCTTGTGAGATGGCACTTTGGACGACTCAGATTGAGTCAACAAGGTTTGAATTTCCATCATCATCGTTCACATATCCTTCAGCCAATGAAATTTTGCTAGCTAGAATGCTAACTCATTCGTTCCGTGGGCTCCACCTTTTCCAAGCGGTGGAAGAAATCCATGTGTTGTTCGCCCGCTAACCTCATTGCTTTTCATAAAACATTATTTTATTCCCACAGGGTGAGGGAGGAACAGTTGAGATTAAATCTCAATGTTGCATGTGGATTGTCAATTTAAAACCTTAAGGCATCGGGTATGTGAGTGGAGACTGGCCCCACACCTGCAGTAGAAAATGTGTCTTCAACCCACTGACCCCACAACATTTCAAAAAGTATAATTTTATTCCTGCAGGGTTGGAAGGGAATGGCTAGGATTGAATCCTTTGATCTAACAGTCAACAAATCTACACATGCATAAAAGTTTGTTTTAAAGAAGTGGACCCAACTAGGTCGACGGGACAAAGACCCTTAAGATTAATGACTTAAGACTTAAGTCATTCTTGACTTAGAAAATATTTTTGTCTAACTTAGAAAATATTTTCGTCTGACTTAGGAAGATTAAAGCAATGGTAATGTTGGATGACTGACAAACCTAGACCAAGGGGAATGGCTAGGATCAAATCCTTAGATCCAACCGTTAATAAATCTTAACCATTGATTTGAACACCTTTAGTCATTGGTGCCTTCAAGCAGTGGTAGGACTCGCCAAAAGGGTGTCCAGGTGTCACCTGCTTGCCATCTCCCTGACTCCTTAATTTGATTAATTTAATCTTGCAGGATGGAGGGGAACCAATAGAAAGCAGTCAATGGGACCCACCAAGCATAACAAAGGATTTTAATAAGCACGTGCACTTATTACATGACTTAAAATGGGTTGTTGCCTAGGTTTATAACATGAACAATATTGAGCGAATATTAAAACCCAAACTTAGGGAAAGAATAAGAATTAAAGAATTTTATGACCTGCATAAGACGAGGAAAGATTTATAATGATTCTTCAAGTAGCAATCGGGAACACTAGGATCAAGGGGTCGGTGAGTAAATGGACGCAAAGGCATAAGATATGACTTAAGAGACCTGGAATGAGTAAAACTCGATCAACTTCGAATTAGATTATTAGAATGTAAGTAAAAGGAAAATACACTATACTATCTTTAATTTTGAATATAATATCGACCTATCTTGGTCTACATTATTGTATTCACTATCATCTGACTCAAAATAATCAATAGTTATTTATAAGTTATGGATGTTGAACTGTTAGCTTATGTTCAAGGAATGGATTAATATTTCTTTTAGTTATTTATCAAATATTGTGTGAATGGTAACACAATAGGAATTTATAAGAAGTGTGATAAGTGTTCTTTAAAAATGATGCAGAATCACATATCAAATTCAATGCCATGGAATACAATATAAAATATAAAATATCATAATTTCATGGAATATAATATAAAATATCATCAACTACAGTTTGGAATATGATTCATGAAGTGCAATATAAAATAAAATATCATGAAGTGTAATGATTCACAATTTCATGGAATACAATATAAAATATCATCAATTACAGTTTGGAACAATGGAAACTGATTCATGAAGTGTAGTATAAATACCTAAAAGTTGCTAATTCAGTTACATTTCCCAAATGGAGTCAGGGTCCTCAAACTGATGTTAAACTTGAGATAAAGTAAAAGAGTCATCTTGATTTTGGTATGCTCTTCATTTTCTTTGGCCTGCGTCTCAAATTTGACATTCATTGTGTCATTTTCATTTGTCCTAGTGCTAGTGCCACCAGTACCAGTGTTTGGAATTGGAGTGTTGCATAACCTGGTCCCTCTTCTTTCACATGTGGACCTCCAGATTGTGAGTGCCCTTTCAAAGGGAATTTTTTTGACATTATACGTAGTTCCTTTCATCCTCAAGCAATTTTCCAAATTCTTGTCTAGTTTGTTTCTTAACTTTGATTTCAAAAATGCCAATGAAATGAAAACTCTCATCCTCGACCGACCCCAATATCATTGTTTGGCATAAATCAACAAGTTTGAAATATTTTGATATCGTATCACACAATATTTCACTTTGAACTAAGTTTTTCCAAACCTTTGTTATTGATCCTGGTTCAAAGCCCTTCTCCATGCCCATGGAATTATACTGGTCCCTCATAGCTACTACAAAATTCTTACATTGTTGTTTAAGCTTATCTTTATTTAAAATTCCTTCTATTGTCTACTCAATGTATGTCACACTTTTTGAAAATTGTTCGATCAAGATATTTACTTGATCATGAAAATATTTTGGGCTATCTCGGTTAACCCAAAATTGAGGATACACAATACCCATGGCTTCAAGTATTTCATGTTGAGGGAATCTTTCAAGAATCTCTGAGGACAAAGATTTTGCAATTTCCTTCAAATTATCACTAACATATTTAACAATGTCATTAAAATCTTCATCTTTAATAGGTACTTCTTTGCTAGAGCACCTACCTAAGTTACAATGGTACATTGGTATCTCATATTTGCATACATAGATACATAAGTAACCGCTTGCATTAAACTATAAATAATTATCAGGATTATCCAAATCAGTAATTTTCTGCCACATGAAATAATTTGGGCTCTCTTGTGTTAGATCTAGATATAGATGATCGAGGGCCAAGCATGTATGTTTATGTAGTTTGGCATATTCATTAATAGACATAGTTTTTTCTTGGGCTTTCTTCACAAGATTGTTCATTTCATTCAACATGGGGAGAAGACTAGCTAAATTCAAGAGTGTCTCTATATTGCTTAACCTATATAAGAGGTCAGGAGCTTTGTCTATTGTGTTGTGATGCTCGTATATTACTCCAATCAAGGATTGATATTCTGAAAGAACTTGTTACATTGGTCCATGCAGAGAGATCCATCTGGTATCGACATCCTTGAGAAGTCTGTTTCCTACTGTTATTCCCTCAACAAAATTTTGAAATTCCACAAAACGTTCGGGACTTCGACAAAACTATACGTGGAGCTCGCAGACTAGATTTTCAACTTTTGATACTATAGGAAACTTGCTTACAATTTTTAATGCTAAATTCATTCTATGGGCCATGCAGTGAATTCCAAACATGTATGGTGCACAAGTAGTTTGTAACTTTGTGCAAACATCACTCCTTTGACCTTGCATCAATGCAGCTCCATCAACTCCTACACACACCAACTTTTTGGCAATTGTCAACTCATCCATACTTGCAATTTCATTCAAAGATTTCTTGACTAGTTCAAATAGATTTTGCGATGTTGAATTGTCCTTCATTTTATGAACACAAAGAAGATGAGCTTGGTGAACATGTTGTTTTACAGTATACAAATGCATACAAACCCAAGAAGTATTGTCTATCACAGTAACTTCATCTAAAGATAATACAATGAAGTTTGGCTCTTTTACTTTCTCCTTTAAATATTCCTTTTCCAATGCAACAAGACAATTTTTCCATTCCAATCTAGCATTTACTGACCAATGTGAGAAAGGATAGTGAGGAACACCCAAAAAAGATAATAAACTAGAATATTTTGGGTAGTTTGTCATAGGACGCCCTCTAGACAAAATATGAAAAACAACACTCATCTGAACAATTTTTGACAGATTTGCTCCTTCCATTGCTTTTCCAAATTGAGCCTCAAGTGTACCTTGACATGAAACAAGCTTCAATATTCTTTTCTTATGCTCTTCATATTTCATGGCATACTTAACATGAATACATTCTTCCTTTTATTTCCATCGTATGAATAATTTTTCCTTTATGTCTATGATTTGTTTTTCATAAACTTTACCAATATGCTTTTCTATAGTGTCAAGCTTTAGCTGCAACTTCTCTCTTCTACATTTCCAACTACAAATCATACACATGCATTTTGTTTCACTTTCAACATCGTTTGCTTTCCCCATTGGTACAATGAATGGGTACTTTGACAACCAAGCAAGTTGAAAATTCCTTGTCATTTCCCACTCGCACCCTATTTTTGATTTTCCTTTTCTTTTCTTGCTACCAACATCATCCTGATCCAAGTAAATTATCTCATTTTGGCTAACTAGGGTATGGACCTTGGAACATCTTCTATGGCATTTCCATCCTCATTTGATACATTCTAATTTAACTCAATGACAATCTCACCTTGACCTTTCGATAGCAGTGAGATATTGTGAATGCCTTCTTCAATAATATTTGGTGGAAGAGTTGATGATGTAGCTACATCTTGATCTGATGGATCAAAAGCATTTCCAATTCAAAATTAAGACTATGTGGCACCTCTACGTTTTGGGTGTTTTGATGGCCTCCTAGTCCCTTCACCACCCTGAGGAGTCTTACCCTTGTTGCTTGACATATTGATCTCTCACTTCGAATAAAAGCTAGAAAAAAATGCCTTCTTGTTTAAAGACAGAATATAGATCCCATTCCCTACTCAATATCATCTTTAATATTTAAGCAAGAATGGAAAAGAGATAAATAAATCTTATAACTAATAACACTATGAAGAAATGATCACTCACCTTTAAGTCAACATTCTTGTCTTTCGCTGACTTCCGAATCAAGAGACTCAAAACTGAACAAAATGTGTAAGAAGAAATGATAGTTTTGATTGTATTTATATCAATCCATATTTGGTGAATTATGTGGGATTTTTAAATGGTATATTAAAAATTTGGCAAATCCTGCGTGCTTATACAACGATACATTATAATTTTCAAGGCGAAATGTGTCCTCAAATGTAATTATTTTTTAATGTTATTGGCGAAATAGGTCGTCGTAAGCAACTATTTATAAATTTTGATTGGTGAAATGGGTCTTCACAAGCAACTATTTGTAAATTTAATTGGTGAAATGGGTCTTGATACAATGTTGTTTTAATAGTATTGGCGAATATGTAGGTGTTTTATTACATGCTTCCAAGATTCCAAACGAAAATATTAATCGGTCCATTTGAAATGCGTAGTTTGTTATGGTGAATTTGTTGCTTAAATATGCCTCATTAAAAAAATCGTTGGTGAATGGACATACATTGGATCGATAATTTGTAAAATCTAGGCAATTTGGACACCTTGTTGGGTGTGATTAATTCACCAATTTTGACTTGGCCAATTTCTAGAATTTGTCAATTGGCAAAGATTCGCCACTAAAGTTTTCCCTAGTAGGAGGCGCCCCAACGGTGAGGAGGTGATGGGCCAAATTGATGCCACTCGAGGCATAAGCTCCCCCATAGGTCATGTGATCATGAACTATGACCAAGTCCTTCAGGCGGATAAAATAAAATAATCTTTTAATATTATTAAATCTTGCGAATATTTTAAAAAAATTATTCTAACAAAAGTTGATATGATCAATTCATACATCGACAAGAGTTGAAATGATAGTCGAGTACAACGGCGTGGATGCAGACAAATTAGATCACAAGAAGGTACAAATGATGTAGGGGAATATACCAAAATATGTCACCCGATCGACAAATTATTGTAGATCACATATGATGTTGTCGTGTGGTATGACCAAGTACAAATCTATATGGTTGTATGATGACTAAATTTTTTTATGATTCTCCTAAATAAAATTGTCAAAAATTGATGAATTGATAATTGTTCCTTAGCTTCTCAGGCCTTTCAAATGCAACGATGAGGTTTTTTTTGGCCCAAAGTGCTCCAAAAAATAAACTACCTCCAAAATATGACAACTAAAACACTTTCTTCAAACACATGTAGATAAGTCAAAACATGATAAATTGATGAAATGAAAGGAAAACCTAACTTTCTTTGATGTCCTAGATTTAATGTTGAGGTCCTTGAAACCTCTACTCACACCCAACAAAAATTTCACACCAAGATTGGTCTCTCAGATCTAGGAAGAAGTTTGCAACACTGAAGCTTTGATATCATGTAGGAGTTTGAACTCCTCAACACCCTAGGATAACTTGCAAGACAACAATAACCTCCACAAGAGAGAAATGATAGAAATATCATGTTATGATTATGGATGCAAGATTTCCATATTGAATATGATAATGTACATATGATGCCTTGCTTATAAAGGCAAGTTGTGAGATAGGATTAGACAATATCTTGACATACGTCTTAATCTTGTACAATGAGACAACTACCCCAACACATATTAAATGACTTAGGACACAAGCATTAAATTACAAAAGGTAATATAAGATCTAGTGACAACTAACACTAACTAGAAATATTCCCTTCTAGGACCTAAGTGGACTTAACATGTAAATAAGACCTAAATAGGTAAAACACCTATTTACACCAAAAAATCCTATAGCTAAAAACCTATCACTCTTTGATGATAATGGAAATGAATATGATTATCCCCTATAAATAGATAATGAGATGTAAAATTCTATAGCTAAAAACCTACCTCAAAGTACTTCACCTAGTGGGTGTAGGTCCGTATACCTAGTAGATGTTATAGATCATGAAGGGATTAAACTAGGGGAGATAATAGAGGGGATGGAAGAGGAGGTAGAGGAATATAATAGGGTAATGTATCAAATGACATATCCTAGGTCATTTGAATCTAAAATAAGAATCATAGATGAATCACACAAAACATAATTTTGAGTCAAGAGCATTCTAGGCTAGCATTCTACACCCAGGCATTACACTAGTCTTGTTTGATTTTTCTTTTTATCATTGCATAATTAGTTGATATTAGTGTGACTCACCCAAATTATAGTGATAAATATAACTTAAAATTATAAACTTTATTTTTCTGAATTAATGATTTTCCTTTATATTTGAGAGAGGAAACTCCCTCTTATGGTTGGGGTTTTTGTGGAGCTTTTAGATAATTTTAATATAAAGGTATGAAAAGGGGCTAAGAGAAAGAAAATGGGAAATTAGAAAGAGGCCTTAGATAGGAATATACATTATACTATTTCAGATTTATTAATTTAACATGAATGAAAAGTAAAAGTAAGAATAGAAGGTTGAGCATGCAACAAGAAGGAAAAGATGTAAAGTTTTCTAGACTCACAACACATTCAATAATGTAAATTTTATAGAATTTATAATGAATCAAAAATATTAGATAACTCCTACCTTACAAATATAATCCAATTCATGTGTTTATTCAAATTTGAATGTTGAAACTGATAGTTCACATTCACAATGTGCAAAATAAATTTGAAGAAATATTATAAGTTAAGCATACAAATAAGTTCCTATGAAATAATATTGGCACAAAATCCAATGCTCTTATTTTATTTCTTGAAGTTTAAGAGTTCAAAGTCTCTCCATAATTCATGTACTACAATTTCTTAAGGACCAAAATGCCCCTCTCATATGGAAAATGACACGTATTTATAACCTTTTTCATTTCTAACCAACTCATTACCAATTTAGAACTAATTCTTAAAATTTCCAATTTCTAATTTAGAGATAAATTTTTAGTCATAATTATTTAGTTAAATTATCATAAATTATAATAATTAATTATAAAAAAATTCCATATAGGGATAAATCAAGAACTTCAATTTGAGAGAAATAAAGTTTTCCCCCCTCAAAGCTTTGAATTCTTGATGTATCCCATGAAAGCTATCACTATTGTTGCGAAGAAGATTTTGATTTGTACATTTTCAATTGGTAGATAGCTTGGGTCATCAACTTGTTGCTAGGAATTTAATTATGTTTGACAAATTAATCTTCTAGATCTTTAATAATTTGTTCACCTTGAAGGGATATTGATTCATCCTAGAATGAACATATGAAATCAGTAGGTGCCTTCAGTACACTGTGTTTCTTTAGAGAACCTCAAAAAGCGCGTATTACTATGCCATAAAGCAGAATCAGACATAGTTTATTTCCCACTATTAATCATTAGAGGAAAGTCACTGTGTTTCTTTAGAGAATCTCAAAAAGCGCGTATTACTATGCCATAAAGCAGAATTAGACATAGTTTATTTCCCACCATTAATCATTAGAGGAAAGTTCATTCAATTTTAGATCATGCAAGATCAACCAATTTCAACAACATGCATTAAATAGATTCAATAAATGAAATCATTAAACATGAAAGGACAGGAGACATGAACACAAAGATTTACGTGGGGAAAAACCCTTTCGGGTAAAAAACCCCACACTCCAAAAGCATAGATCCATTGTATTATTCAACAACCAAATACAAAGTTACAATAAAATTGCAGGCTTTAAGCCTTTACATGGAGATTTACATCCTATTCCATATGGAGAAAATATGATAGCATAACCCCTGTGAATTCAATATCTCCTGTCACAACTTCTCAAGCAAAATCTCATATTTATAGAGCTTAAATGCACAAATGAGACATTTCTAAATCAACTGTCAAAACTCAACACAAAAATAGAAAATGCCTTCATGCACAACTCCACCTATAAAATCAACTTTCCAACTTGACTCCTCATCAAAAAAAGAAACTGCAAGTTGTAACTCAAAAGACAATGTGAGAAAATTAGCAACATTCAATATTTAGAAAAATCAATGCTATGGGAAAAATCAAAGGTTGAGACACCTTCTTTTTCCTAACATTCCCCTACTTTTCTAACACCTTTGAAGAGCCCATGAAAGTAATAGGATTTAATTGCTAAGAGTCGACCGATGAAAATACATCATCACAACCATACATGCAATCATAAGAATCTCGTACAATGCTTTTTTGCTCCAACCAAGACACCTGCAACAATATCCAAGATATCCACCATCTTAGGAAACAGTTCTTGCCATCCTCCAAAGGAAAGGAACAAGCCATGGTGTATATGCACAAGTCCAAAAAACACAAGCATCAAATACAACTGATAGGAAAGGCTACAAGATACTGCCACCACTCCACTGCGCTCACAAGCTATATAGAAGCATCAACAACATCAAATTCAAAGCCTCCAACCCAAACACAATCGTGAAGTCATCCTCCAAAAAACAAGATAGAACATCAATTAGAACAACTAAGAAACTGACTGCTACCATCCAACTGACCAACCCATGTGACTAAAAATAGCACACACAATAAGTGCTAATCCATTGAATCAACCATACCTAGAAGATATCCACATCAACAAACTCATGCCACCTACATATCCAACCCATCAACTGCAAATATAAGCTCCATGTGCCAACCAGTCAAAGAAGACCAAACACATCCAGGAATTCCCACTACATGGGTAATGCCAAATCTAAAACAGTCAAAGACATATCGAGTCTACTGATCATAACACAAAGAAAGTGTAACCATGTAGCACCAAGGAACATCCACAAAGATCTGCAAATCTTGCAACCAACTGCTGCAAGAAACATCTCTCTCAACAATCTTCCATACCTCTCCCATGTTCTCCATATCTGACAAAAGAAAATGATACAAGAACCTCCATGTCATCAACCAAGTGACAACACATGACCACAAACTAGTGATCACCATAGCTCCACATACAAATCTCACATCTAATGTCATATGAATCCAAACATACAGGAAGAAGAACCATACTAAAGAGAAAAATATGCAAATCATAAACATATAGCATGCCCTTCTACATACACCTCTAAGTGCCAATTGTGTCAAGTAAGATCTCCTTCACAACCTAATATAAAGCTATAACAATATCCAAACTTGTCCAACCTCAAGAGATCAAACATAACATATGCATCATGTATCTACATGGATGTAAGCTTCTCAAAGAAGATCAAACTACTCAATTCCCATCTCAGGAAAGCAACCCACTACCATCCCCTATGATCATCATAAATGAAAATGCAAACCCAAGGAGATAACCATGCTAACCATCTCTCACAATGAATCCTCCAAAACCATCTAATAGTAGCTTAAGATCCATATCTATGAAAGAAAGCATAAAACACCTAAGAGAAACAATGGGAAATACCTCTCAAGCGATAAGTTTTCGAGTAGACCAAGAGTGGGGAACGAGAACAATCCTCCAAGATATGCAAACCATCATGACTCTTCCAAGAGAAATATCCTCATAGGTCTCTATTGAATTCATGTCCAACCAAGGTGTAGGCTTCTCGGACTTTCTATTGAAATCTCATCAAGAGTAACCATCTCAATAGCACTTCTCTCATCTCAAGAAAAATACAGCCTCACCTCATTCTCCATGTATCCATGAGCACCAACAAATAGTCATCTCATGCTGAACTCCAAATGCATCACTGCACTATCATGAAGTTCTCAAGCATATGACTAATACATCCAAAACACAAAGAATTACCAAAGCACTGTCAAAGCTCCAATCATCTGAATCAAGAACTTATCATGACATCATGATCTTACCATCCCCCTTAGGAGATCCCATGCTCCAAGTGAACATAACATGGTCTCAAGTGAAAAGTAACATGCCAAAACTCTAATCTAGAATCAAGAGTATATCATGACATAATAACACCATACACTAAACCAACATCACCTGTCAAGCACAACCAACACCTCAAACCAAAGACCACAAGAGTCCTCCATGGCTCCAATATGCTACACATCCTCAAATAGTGTTCACATGCAAATGTGAAGAAACCCTTCTACAACAATAGGATCTAAGAGTCCCTCTAAAACAGTTGCATCACTAAAGAAGATCATTCACCACATAGTGATAAATACACAGTCATCGCTAAAACTCCCACTAAATCGTGGTATTGAGCTTTTAGAGCACATGATGCACCATCTCCCAAATCTAAAAATTGTCCAGGTCCACACACATACAAGTGTATTGTTGATCACACCAAGTGAAACCAAGATCTCCAAATCAAGGAAATATGCCATGCTATAGGACACCAAAACTAACTATCTAGGTACTCACGTATCATCCATCCTCTCATCTCAAAGCAACCACACCAATGCACAAGTGACCACAAAAAAGGCTAGCTAACAAGTCTACATCAACACTAAATCAAACCTTGTGGATATAGACAGTCCACTTCCAAGTCATCTATGCAATCATGTAGGTAAAGACAACCCACAACATTGTACAACTTGTAGATCCAATCAATGTAACATGCAAACCCACTATCACACTGGAAACTACAAAACTGAGATTTCAAAGAGAATAACCATGTAGACAACATGACTCGAGCACTAGATCAAGCTCAGATCTAATTTACCAATCATGTCCACAATGAACATCATAGTCAAGGAACCCATCAAACATCACCACATAAATTTTGAGTGACTAATCATGTACCAACACTCCCATGTAGAGAAATCATCTCACCTCCTCACACCATGCACAAAGCATGCATGCAAAAATGCAACTATCTCATCCAATAACACCCCAAAAGCCAGGGTTTAGAAAATAGCTTAACCACAACTCCAAAAAATCACAAATTTTTCTTGACCGTGTAAAACCTGCAAAACCACTGTGTTTGAAAAACACCCATGCACATCCATACCCACTTCACATATGAAAGAATCAAAAGTCTGAAACAAAAACACCATAATAGTTAAACCAAAATATGGATTATCATAGATGAGCATAACCATATATTTTTTTTAGGAAAATCTATAAAACCGTCGGGTCCAAGGAACATGAATTTGAGCTATGCAAGTTGTGATAGGTCGAATGTGAGCATTAGAATAAGAGAAACAAGTGAAATAGTGCAAATAAACACAAAGAAAACAAACAACACCTCAAAATTAGCCTAAGTTGGAAACAAAACAAGATAAAAGCAACAAAATGGAACTTTATACCTTGTGTCAAATCGATCCTTTGGTTGGCCCTTCGATCTTTGATGTGTATGCTCCTTGGATGGCACAAGATGCAAGCTAAGTGATGTTGTGAGGATGAGTGCAAGTGGATGAAAATAAGAAAATGGCTAAGTATAAGTTGAGAAACAAAATTGCAAGAGTTTGGCTAGCAAAATGATCTCCCCCAAAATGAGAGAAAAGAGGGGGTATTTATAGGATTTTTGAGAATTCCTAGGGGAAATAGACGGTCAAGATTGAGCCACAAAAATATCAAGATGTAGGGCTAAGGTGAGTTGAGAACTCACAAGCCCTCACATCTTGACATGTGGCATGTGATATAGCCCTAAAAGGTGAGGTGGACATGAGGTGGAAGGATAGGACATGACATGGAGGGGGGTACAAAGTACCTTGGGATTGGACAAGATCTCCTCATAAAGGAGGTACTTGTCCCATGTGAGTGAGAAGACATGTGAGGAATTAAAAATTCCTCAAATATCCTTATGGGGAGATGGGAAAGAATTTTAAATTCCAAAGGGTGCATTGGGGGATTAAATGTGAATTAAAAATTCACATGGGGAAGTGGAGTGCCTTGTCCAAAAGGAGAAGGCCTTTAATAGGGTTGACTAAGGACACATGTCATAAAGGACATGGGGAAGAGAAAAGGAATTTAATATTCCTTGGAAGGATAAAAGGAATTAAAAATTCCTTGAGAGGTTGATTAGGCTAGTTAGTGAAGGATTAGAGGGTGGTTAGGTGGCTAAGAGAGATTAGAGGCCAACTTGCAAAAGTTGGAGGATGTGACACCTCATAATCAAGGATTAGGCATGTGCACATCCTAATGATGGGATTAAAAGAAGGATTAAGATAAGATAAAAATGATAGAGGATGTGACATGAAGGGAATTAAATAAATGGAATATTTATTTAATTCAATTGATGGAAGGAGGATTAAAGAGATAAGGTATTATTGATTAAATACCTTAGGGATTTGGTAGAATTAAAGCTATTAATTAATTAATAGTAGTATTACTTAATTAACAAAAATAAGACGAAATGGGATGAATTTGGATAAATTAAGTGTCCAAATTTAGATGTCCACACAAGTATAAAGCATCCGTTAAAAGGAAAAATAAGTTCAGGAACTCCAAGCCCATTTCAAGCCAAATCCACAACCACCAACATGCACATGCATCCAAGGGAGACAGGCTATTGCTAAAGCTTCCAGATCATCTAATGTTCAACTCCATAGCCTACATGCAATCAAGATAACAAAAAATAATGCCTTCCAATACCAGGAAAAAACACCCAACATTTAAGCACATTATTCCATAGCTGAAAAACAACCCAAGCTTCTCCATATCACAAGGGAGCCTCTCACACATACACCCAATATTAAAGCTTTGTTGCAACACAACCATAAAGAATAAAAAACACATCCCATGTATCAGGATTATTCCGCTATCAACTAGGAGCTTCAAATCACACCATTTCAATATGACCAACTCCATTTTATCTATCTTCACCATCCTTCAAGTTATGTGTTGTCTCCTAAAAATAAAACAAAAAATCAAGAACTTCCACTCACCAAAGGATCAATCTTTAGCCAATTCCTTTAGTCTTCCTCAAGCTTGCCAAGCTAAGAAATCTTCACAGAAGGAATACCTAGAAGCAAAAACACCAAGAATTCTTACATGCATCAACATGGAAGCACATGCAAGCCACATGTGAGTCCATGCAAGTACATGCAACACACATGCAAGTACATGCAACTCACAAACTTGCACATGCAAGCAAAAATAAAATCCTAGAAGAAAGCTCTGATACCAATTGAAGGGAAATTGATTAATCCCAGAATGAACATTTGAAATCAGTAGGTGCCTTCGGTAAGCCGTGTTTCTTTAGAGAACCTCAAAAAGCATGTACTACTATGCCATAAATCAGAATCAAAAATATTTTATTTCCCACCATTAATCCTTAGAGGAAATTTCATGTAATTTTAGATCATGCAAGATCAACCAATTTCAACAACATGCATTAAATAGATTTAATAAATGAAATCATTAAACATGAAAGGACAAAAGACATGAACACAAAGATTTACATGGGGAAAAACCCTTTTGGATAGAAAACCCCACACACCAAAAGCATAGATCCATTGTATTATTCACCAACTAAATACATAGTTAAAATACAATTGTAGGCTTTAAGCCTTTACATGGAGATTTACATCCTATTCCATCTAGAGAAAATCCGACAACATAATCCCTGTGAATTCAATATCTCCTCTCACAACTTCTCAAGCAAAATCTCATATTTATAGAGCTTACAATGCACAAATTAGACATTTCTAAATCAACTATCAAAACTCAACACGAAAATAGAAAATGCCTTCATGCACAACTCCACTTGTAAAATCAACTGTCCAACTTGACTCCTCATCAGAAAAAGAAACTGCAAGTTGTAACTCAAACGACAATGTGAGAAAATTAGCAACATTCAATATTTAGAAAAATCAACACTATGGGAACAATCAAAGGTTGAGAAACCTTCTTTTTCCTAACACACCTTTACACTCTACTTGAAGAATTTTGTGAGATATTTACGATATTTGAAGAGTGAGGAGGTGATCATTCAAAATTTTAATAACTTTAAGATCAAAATTATCCTTTGCTAAATAGTTCTCTTTTATCATTTTCTAAAAATAATCCTTATTTTTAATAAGATTTAAAGGTGCAATTTCATCCTCCAAAAAGAATAGATTTAATTGACATGAAATAATCTTGAATTCTATGTTTAAATTCATCACATAATTTTCTACAATTTTGATATTCTTTAAGAGACCCATTTAGGACTAATAAATTCCATTCCATGCTATTTACCAAACTTGTGAGAGGTTTTATTTTTCTTTAGAAAATAGTTGTTTGGTGATGAGCAAATTTTTATTTGTAATTGTCACCTTTTGAATGTCTTGTATTAAGCTACTACATAACGATTCGTCATTCTTGACTAATTATATTTCATCCTCAAAATTTTTTATTATCAATTTTATTTGTTAAGTAAATATTTATTCTCTTAAATAAATTTTAGGCCATTTAAAACTATTTAGTCTAACTAAGCTTTAGTAGATTTTCCAGAATCTTAATATTTTCTAATTTTATCAATAGTATCTTTACATGTACTACTAATAGGAGTCAATACTAAAAGTGAATGTAATGGGATTCACATTAATAGATTTTCCATAAATACATGTCACAATTTATTTGGTCTGTATGTTGTCAAGGTAAGGAATTTTTCTTAAAAAAATTCTCTAGTTTGCTTCTCTTATATAGCTCTCTAAACTAGCTTGGAAAATAATAATAGAAACTATGAATATCCCCTTCATGCATGGATGGTCCAAGGTCCACTCTAGTAATAGTCAACCAGAGTCACGTCTTCTTCATCTTTATTAGTTGTTGGTTTACCAACTCAACATATTACATATTCAAAGAATTTTTTTTATCATCAATATCAAAGTTCCTTTAGATTTCTTAGGGGTTGGGACCCTTTGAAGAAAACTAGTGAACATAGAAACCAAATGAACCCACCTTTCTAAATTTTCTTTATCTATATACCATTTGTAAAATTTTCTAGTAGTAGTGGTGATCATAGGGTTGAGTACTCATTAACCAACCATAGTAGAATCTCTAAATGATGATAGCTTGTGGGCTGGAGTAAGTGAAGATGGATGAGCAAAGGTATACAAGAGGAATCTAATGGTTGCTATTAAGGAATTGATGAAAGGGTGGAAAAGAAATTAGATCAAGTGTAGAAAATTATTGGGATGCATCATCATCTTGTACTACAAGGTTGAAATTTGAAGTAGTAGAGGCCGTATCTATCTAAGATGTTGGATATTGATCTTTCTTTATTTCTTTCTTCTTTTTAGGAGCATTATCCCCTCAACAAGGGCCCATAGAAAATAACCTCATATTTGGATCATCATCTCCAACACTTCCTGAAGTTCTCATACGAGTCTTATAAATGGAAGAAAACTATGATATTGAGTGACTTTCTACTTGTTTTGAGCTTTGTGATGGCCTTTCTTTGTTAGGGTTTTTCCAATGGCATACTCATTAATCCTTCTATCAATCCACACATTTGAAATCTACAACATATTCTCAATTATTTTTATTTCATTTCCTTATTGGTCCAATTAATGAGTGGCAATGGTAGAATTTGAATCTATTTCTCATAGACAAGATCAACTAAATCACTCCCATCATTTTTTATTCCTTGAATCATCCATTTTGAACTAAATGCTTTTAGCTAATCCAAAGTCATCCTCAACCAATCTAGATTCTTCTAACTTCAAAATCATTTTCACAACCTTGGAAATAATCTTTTATATGTAAAATGTAATGATATTGTAGACCAAGTTTAAGTTATTGTTTACATATTATTTTCTATTTTTTATTTAGGTCAAATTATGGTGTCTGTACATGTGCATGGTATGGTAAAAAAAAGTTACTTTTAAAAGTGGTCTTTATACATTCCTATTAAACAATTAATTTGTATCATTTGGGTATTAGAATAAATGACATATTTGGAAACTAGATTCAAAATACTAAATTTCATATTAATTAATTTTTTTAAGATTCAATGTGTAAGTGCTCCAAATTTTCAGTCCAAGTGTGACAAATTTTGAAAAATAGGAAAAACACTTCAACTTTTTGAGCTTTTGTGGACCCAACTTCTTGCATCAACCCAATGGTATAGTCATTAATCTTTCTGTCAATCCATGCATTTGAACTCTACAACATACTCTCAATTATTTTTATTTCATTTCCTTATTGGTCTAGTTAATGAGCAAAATGGTAGAATTTGAATCGATTTCTCATAGACAAGATCAACTAAATTTGTCCCATCATTTTTTATTCCTTGAATCATCCATTTCAAGAACTAAATGCTTATAGCTCAACGAATCTAGATTCTTCTAACTTTAAAATCATTTTCATAACCCTTCAAATAATCTTTTATATGTGAAATGTAATGATATTGTAGACCAAGTTTAAGGTTATTATTTACATATTATTTTCTATCAAATGCAAAAAAATTATCATTAAAATGTATCATCAATTTAAAAAGAGCTCTTTCAATGCCTTATACATCAAAATAAGATTTACTTAGGTAGTATCTAAGACCAATTGGGAATGGGATTGTAACTACTTTATTTTCCTTACAAATACCTCAATGAGAATACTCTATCATTAGCAAGCTCAAGGAGTTTATATGGATCACCTTCAAGGCACCAATATGGATATACTTGTGAACTCAAGGATTTGAATGAAATAAATCTCATATTGTGTCATCAATGTGGTTGCTTCAACATATATTTTGACTCTTTAATATCCCCACTTGATTCTCTCAAAGTTAACATGTGAACAAAAAATTCACACTTACTAAAATATCTACTGATTTATTATAATATTAATTGAGATAATAATAAATTTAAGTCATATTAATAAATACGTATCGATTCTTAAGATTAGGCCATATCTTGCTACTTTCTATTACATAAAATACATGTATGACCTGTCATGTAAAAATTAGGTCTTTTCAAGATTAACAACTAGTCATGAACATTATCATTTACAATATCTCCCTAATCAATGAAATATATATATATATATATATATTTATAGACTACAAAAATTGAGTAGCCCCCCTATAAACTTCAGTGTGCCTGGTAAACTTTTTTCGCATGATTGGTGATGCTAGCATGACACACCCTCTAGTAACACGGGGACAAGGGGGAGACTAGACCTCGTGACCTCTTGCTTGCAACAATATATTTTAGCCAATTGAGCTAGGCCCCCCACCTCTAATCAATGAAATATTATCCTTGATAAAAAATGATAATAGATAAGCACATCCATTAGTGAAACATTTTGGTTACATTGTGCTCATCACCTAGTTCCATGCCCTAGTACTCAATCCTTGTCACCTGGTTTGTAATTTCAAGGATTATATCTTCTCATGCACTTGGTATTTGTACCTCATATTTGCTAGGTTGAAAATTAGGGATGTATCATAAGTTAAGAATATCAACTAATTTTGGTGAATTAAGTTAGGAAAAAGATAGGTCTAGTATTATTAGTAATTTTTTTGCACATGTCACCTTCCATGAATTCATCTTGGTGATGGGATTTATTAGTGAAAACTATATAGAATAAAGGTTTTTGAAGATTCCCTAGTATTTTCAAATAGTTAGATAGATATGTATTGTAATACAAGTAAGTAATTTACTATGTATTTCAAAGACCATAAAAATTCATGAATGAAATTATATTTGATTAGGAAAATGAATGTTGAATTTGTACCTTACTTCCATGTGTCAACTAAGAAAACTCAAGATGAAGTAGTTGAAGTAGACATAAGGCATAGTCTTGACTAAGCTAGCATCACACATGCAATACAAATGATTATAAGGATAACAATTAGTAGTTGTGAACTAGGAACTTCACTAGTCATTTATAACCTTTTTCAACTTCAAGTATTCTTTTTGAAATTTAAATTATCTTTCAAACCTATAAAAATAATTTGAACTCTTGAATCATGATTTTATATTCTGTTTGACCTTTTTGAACATTTCAAGAATTTATGAGGTGCCAAGAACTAATGCTTCAGCTAATTGAGTGTTCCTAGGAACTCATCTTTTTTTGTAACTCATCTTGGAACACTCTCAGGAGTTGAAAGGGTTTTTGAAACCATCTCTTTTTATAAGATAAAGGACGATGATAATCCATCGATGAAATTACTTCTATCAAGAACCAATGTGGTTGCAAACACTTGTTTAAGTGTCAAGAAGGTTTCAAAGAACCACTTCAAAAAAAAAAGGTTCTTAGGAACTTGGCTTTTACCAAAGTAAAAGTTGTAAAGGAAAAGGCTCAAATAACATTTCACTTAATTCTAGGAACAAGTCATTTGGGTGAAATAGAGCATAAAGGAACTTTATTGAGACCTTTAATTTTGACTAAATATAAAAATAAAGGGTCCAAACCAAAAACATTTTACTTTTCCCAAATAATTTGTAAAAGGGGAAAGACATGATCAATAAGTAAGGGAACGTTGTAGAACAATTGATGGAAAATTGACCAAAAATTTTCAAGTACATAATTTTTTTATTTGTATAGTATTCTTAGCATGTATGCAACATTTTATGGGAATGTGCAAGATCACAGGGGTCCAAAAAGTGGCAATGAGGAAAAATATGCATTTTTACTTTGTTGAAATCGTGAAAAAAAATGACTTTTTGTACATGGTTCGGGTACAATATCCATTTTGGTTTGGTACAAACAGATATTTGTTTCTTGAAATTAATTTTGATCAATTTATGCAAAAAAAATGGATGAAACAAAACAAATATATGTTTTGAAAAGCCCAAAAAGCACACTTCAGTAAAATGGGCATAACTTTTGCGTTATTGATTGAGATTTTGATTTTTTTATAGGTGTTGGAAAGGTGATTTAGAGCTCTACACAATGGATAAGATCATTTGGATAGATTGAGCATAAAAAATAATTATAATCATTTTAAGTTTCTCCTTAAGTTTTAAAATTTTAAATGCTCATAATTCTTGCATACAAAGTCTTTTTTTCATGGTTTTTTTTGCAATAATCATCCTAAATGACTTGAAACAT
>VDFB02072274.1:70189689-70507812 GCA_007258455.2 Sequoia sempervirens | reverse complement strand
GGGAGTGGGAGAGACCTGAGAGAGAGAGGGGGAGAGGGATTGGGAGAGACCTAAGAGGGAGAGAGACTTTAGAGGGGGGGGGAGATAGAGGAAGAGATAGATATAGAGGGAGGGAGGGAGGGAGAGAGGGGGAGATAGAGGGAGAGAGAGAGTTATCTAGTTAGGGTGGGAAGGAGACACTAGAGAGAGAGAGGGGGGGGAGAGGGATGTAGAGAGGAGTGAGAGAGACTTGAGAGAGAGAGAGAGAGAGAGAGAGAGAGAGAGAGGAGGAGAGAGAGAGAGAGAGAGAGAGAGAGAGATGGAGAGAGAGAGAGTGGAACAGAGGAGGCCTAAGAGGATATGGAGAGAGAGAGTGTTAAGAGGGGAGGGAGAGGAGGGGAGAGGAGTGGAGTGTAGAGAGTAGTGGAGGATATATATATATATATATATATATATATATATATATATATATATATATATATATATATATATATGGGAGAGAGGGGAGAGGGAGAGGGAGAGGGAGGGAGCAAAGAGAGAAAGGGAGTGGGATATATATATATATATATATATATATACATATATATATATATAGAGAGAGAGAGGGACAAAGAGAGAGGTAGAGAGATATGTCTAGAGCTCAAGGAGAGTGAGAGTGAAAAATATAGGTCTAAAGAGGGACAAAGAGATAAGGAAGGAGGGAGGGATGGATAAGTAGATAGTTAAGTCTAGAGTTCAATAGATTGATAGGGAGAGGTCTAAAGAGGTAAAAAGAGAGAGAGGGAGGGAGAAACAAGTGGGGGTATAGGTCTAGAGCTTAAGGGGAGACATAGTGAAATATAGAGAGGTAGAGAAAGGGATAGAGAGACTTGAGAGGGAGATGAAGAGTGTGAGTGTGTGTGTGTGTGTGTGTGAGAGAGAGAGAGAGAGAGAGAGAGAGAGAGAGAGAGAGAGAGAGAGAGAGAGAGAGAGAGAGAGAGAGAGAGAGAGAGAGAGAGAGAGAGAGAGAGAGAGAGGGGGGGGGAGGGAGAGGGAGTGGGAGGGACCTAAGAAAGAGGGATGGAAGGATGGAGAGAGAGGTAGAGAGATAGGTCTAGAGCTCAAGGAGAGAGAGAGAGTGAGAAAGATAGGTCTAAAGAGGGACAAAGAGAGGAGGGAGAGAGGGAGGGAGAAGTAGATAGTTAAGTCTAGAGTTCAATAGATTGATAGGGAGAGTTCTAAAGAGGTAAAAAGAGAGGGAGGGAGAAACAAGTGGAGGGATAGGTCCAAAGCTTAAGGGGAGATAGTGAAATATAGAGAGGTAGAGAAAGGGACAGAGAGATATGATAATTTATGAAGATTTGTTCATATCCTTACTACAAAAAATATAAATATTTCATTATTAATTACTTTTTATAATGTTTCAAGTATTTTGAGATGAGTGTTACAAAAAATTCATGAAAGAGAGACTTTGCATGAGAAAGTAGTGAGCATTTGATGTTTCAAAAATGAAATATGAAGTTTAAATGATTATAATTAATTTTTTTGTGTACAATATAAAAACACTACCTAGTCCATTACGTAGAAATCTCAACCACCTTTCCAACACCTATAAAAAATTAAAATTTTGATAAGAAACACAAAAGTTATGCCCATTTTACTAAAGAAGGTTTTTTAGGTCTTCAAAACGGATATTTGTTTTAAATACCTGAGAATGGGTACTCGTTTTAAAAAAAAAAATCCGTTTCAAATGGATATCGATTTTGTCTAAAAAAATTTGCAGCCTTGGGATTTCCCTTGGGTTTTCCTTGGTTTTTGGCTTGGGATTGCCAAACCTAGAAAGTCAACTGAAAAAACATGTTTACAAAATTTTCTTAGTTTTCCAAAGTTCGCCCTTGTGGCTGATGACCTTTTTTTTATCCAAATTTCATGAAACGAAAAGGGTTTATAGAAAGAATTGCCAACTTTCCACCAATATAAGATATTTCTTATTTTGAATTTAATAAATAATTATTATTTATTTTCTACATACATTACGACTAAAGTCTAGATTGATAGGATGATTGAAAACATTCTATAACTTTCAAACTATTTCACATTTTTTGAATCTAAAAGATGCATAACATTCTATGCTTCACATACTAAAGGATATAAAAAAAAATGAATTTCATAAATTTTGGTCCAAGTTTTGATTGGAGGTAAAAAATGAGTTTTGAAGGGGCCCAAAACCCTTTACAAAATAAAGCAGTTGATAAAAAGGAAAACAACATTATGTAGCAATCAACCCAATGACAACAAACCAACAACCAAAAAGCAACCAAAAAGAAGGCAGCCAACCAACAACACTACATATTGTTCAGAATCTCAACAACCTCCATTTCACTAGCAACCATCTTCTGCACATTATCCACAATATCAGACACCTCTATACCAGAGGCCCCACCCTGAGCTTTCATTCTGTTTCTAGTTCTGGCCCCTGACCCACTGGTTTTTACCTCACCATTCAAAACACTACCTTTAACACCACCCTTCTCACCAACACAATCCACATCCAGCAGCTTATCCACAACAACAGTATCATCAATAGACACAATATCCTTTCTCTTTTTCGTAGTAATCATAGGGGAGATCATCTTGGCAGAGTCAAAAATTCCCAAAACCTTAGGGACATCTCCACTCTTCATCACAACATTCCACATTTTATCAATTTTATCCTCAAGGGATAAGATTCTCCCTTCCAAGTTTTGTTTCAAATTGATGGTTTCCTCTGCCACAATATTAGCCATAGTATTAAGAGAGTCCATCAAATCATCAATTTGGATTTGGACAAAAGGATCCTCAACCTTACTAGCAATACCTCTAATTCTAACATTAGTCCTGTTAATCTCATGGAAGAACAACTTAAAAAGTTTAAACACATTAGCACTATCACGAGTCGAGCCCAACAGATCAAACAACTCCTCTCTGTCAAATTTCTCAATCCCTTTCCTCGTAGCAATGTCCTCATTAGGAGAACTAACATGAACCTTATCAGTAGAAATATCCTTACCTTTTCCATCAGAGACAGAAGTCTTCATCTTTCAAATGGAGCAGGAAATTTCCTTTGCAACAACCTTCCTTTTCATTAGCTTAGATCCACATCCTCTTTGCTAGTTCCTACAGTATGTCCTCCACCCACAACCCTTTCCTTCCCCTGCTTCTGCATCCCAATGTCAGCACTTGGAGAAGCCTCACCAAAGATACCACCAGCTAGGGAAAGAGGGAAACCCTTCTCCAAGAGTTGGCCAACAGTTCTAAACACCCTTCTCTTTTGGCTCCCATCCTCAGTCTCCTATAGTTGTCTGGTTGTTGGGGGAGGAGAGGAAGCTTCCCCATAAAGTTCATTTTTGTCCTTAACCCCCTTATAATGAACATTCACTACCACCTCATCACTGCATGTCGTATAGCCCTCTTTGACATTCAACTTCCTTTTCCTAGACTTACTCGAAACAGGGGAATTAGGGCCCTCCTCAAAAGAGGCATACGGATCCAGGACATAATCAACACCATCATCCCTATCAGACTCAAAATATTTGTTCAAAATAAGCCTCCCCTTCTTATATTTTTTACTAACCCTTTCCTCTTCCGACACCATCTCATAACCCTCTTAAGGTTTAGCAATATCTTCCTTCGAGGACATAAGAGGTTTTTGCACCTCATGAACTTTGACGCGTTCATAGATCAGGAGAATTAACCCCACACACAAGACAAGGTTTCTGGGGTTTTTCATATGATCCTTAATCCCCGAGTCAAGCGACATCAACAAGTAGTATGGAAAGGAAATCCATTTTTTATGTCAGAAATGGTTAAGCAAAAGGAAATGGTAAGTGTTAAACGCTATATACTTGCCTTCCAAGGTGACATACCTCATAATCTCTTCAACAACATCATACCACAACGCTTTTAAGGATCTCCTCTAATAACCACCACTCTTCGCCGTCTTCAAAGCAACAACTTCATTCCCTTTAAAGAAAATAGACATCGCAACCTGCGATTCTTTTTGGTCTCTGAACACCTTCATACCATGCATAGCCAAGCTAGTAATTTGGGCTATGAATTCTTCATCAACCATGACTTCCCTTCCACCCAAATTCAGGGTTCTCTCGTTCCACCCTTGAGCAACTAGATCAGTGACCTAGGGGTTGTTACCAAGCAGTTTCTCCATATACGGAGTTAAGCCACCCTTCTCTAAAATTTCCCACACTTCCTTCCTCTACTTAGTAGAAATGTAGGACTTAGGCTCGACGTGGTTTCTATCCCCAACCATCGTAGACAAAGGCCAAGCACAAAGTAGAAACCTCAAGAAACTAAGACAAATACCACCCAAAGCAGAATTATAAAACAAAAGACTATGAAAACTAAGACGAATATCACCCAGAATCCATGCGAAGCCAAAAAAAGGATAGATATGAAATGATGAACTTGAACTCCAGTCCACGTGAAAGTCATCCCCCATACTTAATACTTGAACATCCCCATTCATAAAATTAGGCCATGTGAATAAGGACATGCACAACTCAATGCAAAATAAGATCAATAGCAACTTGAGATTATCATTCATTATTAATAATAGTCATTGCCTCAAAAGGAATAGGATCATTTAAATCCCACTTTTTTTTTTTTCCTCTAACACCAAAGTTAGCGAAGAAATCAGCTAACATATTTCCCTCTCTCAATATGTGGGAGATATAAAAAGTATCAAAGGAATTGATAATTTCAATGGAGTCCTTGACCAAGGCCTCAATAGTCCAAGACGGAGGTGAGGCATTCTTCAAATTATTTATAATATTTAGAGAGTCACCCTCCAACCAGACCTTCCTATACCCTTTGCTTTGAGCCATTTTGAGTTCATGATAGGCTGCAGCCGCCTCCAAAATTTTGGTCCAAGTTATGGTGGTCAGACAAACGCGTTTTAATAATTTTGAAATGTTCTAATAAAAAATTATCATAACTAATTATTTACATGCAAAAAATTACAATTTTTTTTTGGCATATCCAGGCATGTGCCCTCTACATATATTGCAAGTTTTAGAAATTTTCTTTTCTTTTCTTGTACTTAGGGTGGTTAGACACACACCTGCTTCTTATCTTTTTCCTAAAAATTTAGTACCATTGCATTGAAATTTCAAATTTTCGCAAAATAGATTTACTTTTTTCCAAAAAGGACTAGTAGCCTGTAAACTACATTCAATTTCCTACAAGTTTTGTTCTTACATATTTTTCAAATTATGTTAATAGCCTATTCAAATTTTTATGTGAAGTTGCCTAATTTTGTTTTTTTGAATTTTCATTGCCACTTAAGGGCCTAGTTTGGACCACCATGATCCTGCACATACCCTTATGCTTTACCAAGAGTTTGAGTACCATTGAGACAACATAAGGAGCTTCCTTCACATTAAATCAAGTACCTCTTTTCTTTTAAATACGACCAAACTAAGCAAGACAAGTGTTGAAGTGATTGAAATATATTTTCACTTACATTCATATAAAGGTAAATTAGTAAATTAATGAGTTGGAGATAAATAGAGGAATTTTATGCTTTATGTCCCTTACTGATATTAACTCCTTTTTGACATAAAGTTTGCATTTCTATTCGTATGATATTTGAAACTATTTTAATGAGAGCAAAGATGTGCATAAGAAAATTGATATGTATATACTTTACATTGAAAACAATGGGTCTGATTCTATAAATGAAAATATGTTTTAAATGTAAAAATGGATTTTTTTAAAATTGGCAATGCTTAGAGATTCAACATTTACATTTAATAACTAGCGCTTGCACCTAAAGGAGGTTCAAGGATTACATTGATAAAAACCTATATGTATGTTAATATGCTAGAGAGTATGCGTTTGTGCATGAATGTGCTACAAATTCTAGTTGCATGTGGTTGGATTAAACAATTAATAATATGTGTTAAATAATAAAATGAAATAAACTTATACAAATCTAGATCTTTTCCTTAAAGAAATTAAGTATTATCTAATTATGAAATATTTGCATTCAGATTTAAAACATAAAACAATGCAAATGAAAAAATAAAGTTGTCATCAAATTGACTAAAAACACTACAAATAGAAATATAATGTTTCCCTCCAGTTGTCAAATTAATATTTGTTTGAACTTTATGTGGTAAGTGAGATTTTGGAGGCTTTTACCTAATATTTTGGAGGTTTTTACCATTAAATGACATGGTTTACCATTAAATGGTAGCTAAAACTTATTTTCTGATGACTCAATAGTGGTTTACAGGTGTGAGACTTATTTCAGGCTCAAATCTCAGAAGTTGTATGTAGCCTAGATCAACTAATTAAGCATTGAGATTTAAATTTTTCCCTCCAAGAAGGCTCTCCAAACAATCATCACATATTATCAAACTTAAAATATTTTACTATAAGAATTGCACCCAAGGTTGATGTAGTCCCACTAATCCATGGAATTCACATATTATGGGTGAACTTAAATAATACACTCTAAGCTTAGACTTGTTTGGGTGGCTCATCTGAAATCACACTTGCTTCTCCAATAGGGTCCACCTTTTAGTGTGATTTTAGATGAACCACCCAAACAAATTAAAATTTAGAATGTGTTGTTTAAGTCAAAATACATATTCCCTATCTTAAAACATACTCTATTATAATAATTGCACCCACTAATCTAAAGTAGGTTCAAAGATTATGCCGATAGAAAGCTATATGTATTTCAATTAATAATGCTAAATAATGGAATGAAACTTAGACAAATCTATATTTTTTCATGCTTCTGCATAGATTAAGAAGGCAACAAAATCAATTCAAGCAATTCAAGAATTGACCACAGGAAACTGGATTACAAGGGAAGAAGACATTAACAACGAAGGAGTCAAGTTTTTCTCAAAACTTCTATCAGCTCCCCAAAGTATAGATGGCAATAGAACTAATGATGAAAATGAATTGTTAGAAACAATCCCCCATCTTATCAGTAATGAGGATAATACTTTGCTTATGAGACCTTTCACTACATGGAGGAGCTAAAACATGTAGTATTCTCATTTCCATCGAACAAAGCCCCTAGTCTAGATGGATTCACGACCCTGTTTTTTAGAAAATGTTGGGATTTCTTGTGCTATGAGCTCCTTTGGGCATTGGAATAATCTAGGAGAACTGGGACAATTTTTAGGCAATTTAATGTAACTAATATTGCAATTTTTCCAAAGGTTAAAGAGCCTAAAACATTTGCAGAGTATAGGCCTATTTCATTATGCAACACAATCTACAAGATATTCACTAAAACAATATATTTAAGATTGCGACCACTCATACCAAAGATTATTTACCAGGAGCAAGGAGGTTTTGTTCTAGGGAAGGAGACTTATGAAGGGGCAATTGTTGCACATGAAGTGCTTCATACAATAACATCAAAGCTGCCCTCGTTTATTGTGAAACTAGACATAATGAAAGCCTATGACAAGTTAGATTGGAAGTTCCTCAATAAAGTATTGGAAAATTTTGGTTTTTGTTCACAATGGTGTAGGTGGATAATGTCCTGCTTATCTGGAGAAAAGTTTTCAATAATTATCAATGGGAGTCCTACAGGCTTTTTTAGTGCCACACAAGGTGTTAGGAAAGGAGTTCCGCTTTCACCTTAAATTATTTTCATCATTATGGTAGAGGCCCTAAGTAGATTCATTCATCTAAAACATAGTCAAGGTCTATGGCATGGAGTGAAGATAACAAATTCTAGCATTTCAGTCACACTCTCTCTTTTTGCTAACGATACTCTTCTTTTTGGTAAATCTACATTTTCTGAAGCTAAACAATTTAAAGAAGTCCTAGACAAATATTCATCAACCTCTGGATAAAAGATTAATGCAGAAAAATCCAAAATTTATATTTTAAATACTTCTGATGAAGTGAAGAAGAAAATAGTGAAGCTTTTGGGTTTTCAGGAAGCGAAATTGCCATGTACCTACTTAGGGATTCCTTTGTTTAAAGGTTCAAATAAAGCTCACTATTGGGAAAAGGTAATTGATAGAATTAAGTCAATAATCATAATATGGAAAGCGAGGTGGTTATCATTGTCTGGAAGAATTCTTCTCATAAAATCAATTTTATCATCAATTCCAAATTTTTTTCTGGCTATTCTTAAAGCTCCCTTATCTGTAATTTCTGAAATTGAAAAAATTATAAGATCATTTCTTTGGAAGGAAATATCAATGAGCAGAAAAAATTGCATCTCATTTCCTTAGAAGGTCTAGCAAAAGGGAAGAATCAAGGGGGAGCAGGAATTCAAAATATCTTGTGGAAAAATAAAGCCTTCAGAGCTAAACTAGCATGGAAGATGTATTCCAATCTAGATGCTAAATGGACCTGAATATTGCAAGCCAAGTACTTGGACAATGAAAATCCATCAAGAGTCCTAATAGTGGCCGATCCTCCATAGGGTTCCACTATTTGGAATTTTATTCTTAATAGCAGGAACCTCATTACTAAGTTTTCTTCTTGGGAAGTTAATGATGGTTAAAGCGTAAAGTTCTGGTTAGATTCATAGAATGGGAAACCTCCATTGTCAGAAAATATGGATCTACAGGAGATAAGAACAATTCTATTTGCAGCTTGGGGTGAAAATTTGATAGACTATGTGCAATCTACGAGCTCCTTAACAGGGAAAGTTGTGTGGAAAAAACCTTCAAGCAGCCTTCTCAATGCTCAACAGTTTAAACTTTTCTGCAATGTGATGAAGGAAAGAGTAGTCTACCAGTTAGTAAAATCAAATAAAATAATATGGGCAGCTTCAAAGGTAGGGATATATTCAGTAAAGGAAGGGTATGCAGTTCTAAGTCAATCTAAACATAATTCACAACCACAACGAGCATTTTCTTTCTGTTGGAATAATAAAGTTTTACCCAAGGCAAAAAGTTTTTCTTGGCTTGCCATACAAAAAAGAATTATGACAAGTGACTATTTAGTGAAATTGAAGATAGCAGATCCATTTAAGTGTCCATTATGTGAAGAAGAGCTAGAAATTGTAGATCACTTGCTCTTGCAATGTAATTTTTCCCATCAATGTTGGAATTATATTAAAAGTAATTTAGATCTTTTCATTCCACTTCCAAATACACTTTGGGATCTATTTCAAAGTTGGCCGATATTATACCAATCCTCATTCTTTGCATGTATTTGGTATGTGATTCCTGTGTTTGTTGTATGGAATATTTGGTGGGAGCGTAACATGAGAATCTTTAGAAAAACAAAATCTTTAGTTGAGGTGACAAATAAGAAAATTAAAAAGGCTATTTCAGAAGGGGTCAAATCATGTGTTCAAAAAGAAAATAAATGATCAATTCATTGTTCATGAATTGGGATAGTTATTTATTGAAGAATTGGAAGGGAATCAAGTTACCATTTGATGGTAGTCTACTCAAAAGTAGTACTCCAAAAGTTGACAGAAGTTTAGTTAAATGGATTCCTCCTCAAGCTAACTATGCAAAACTAAATTTTGACAGAGTATCAAAGGATAACCCAGGAAATTCAGGGGCAAAAATTTGCATCAAAAATTCATCAGGGAAAGTTTTGGCAGCTTCTTCAATCCATTTACAACAAGGCACAAATAATAGTGTAGAAGCTCAAGCTCTATTATCGGGTTTGGAGTTAGCATTACAACTGGGAATTTCAAATCTTCATATAGAAGGGAATTCAATGATAATTGTTAATACATGTAGACAAAGAAAGATTCATAACTAGAACTTAAGGTATATATTACACAAAGTATGGGCACTGTTAGACAAGTTTAAGGCTACCATAATATCTCATAGGTATAGAGAAGGCAACAAGGTAGAAAATTTTCTTGCAAGCTTGGGAAGTGATGCTCAGGAGGTTAGGGTTATCGATGATACAAGCCAGTTAAGTGTTTTTTCCACAATTGATTGAGCTAATAAATCAAGATGCTAAGGGATCTTAGAAAGATCTCCAATAAGCAAATCGAGTGTTTATAGAAATAAAAATAAGTAATTCAAATAATGGGTGGCCAAAGTTTATGTTCAATAAAATGAAGATTGGTATAGTTCATAAATGTCACATGCTTGATAAGTTTCTTTGTTTAAGGTCTTCGTGGTGTCGTTGGCCTAAGTGCATTCAAAGAATAATTATTGTACAGAGGTTTAATCCTAATCAGCTGCCACATGTTTTCTCTAAAGTGCCTTGGAGCAAGTTTTAAGGAAAGGCCATGTGAGGTCATCCAAGAATAATTACAACTTATTTAAACTTTCATCATTACTGGAACAACCTGAGCTAAGCAAATAGTAGTATCCAACACATTGATATGCATGGAAATACGAAACGAGAGATTACAACTTGCCGCCAAATATGCTTTTCTCTAACTTTGTTTTTTGTGTTTGTAGGTTGTTAGTACTAACCTTGCTTAACTCCTTACATCTGCATGTGCTCAAGGCAAGGTGGCGTCGACAAAAGCATGTTAAATGAAAACCATCAATTTGATTAGACACCAAAATCTTTTTTCAAATTACAACACAAGATTTCAAGTGTGCCACACCTGATCGATATCATTTCCAATAAAGGATCGGGTTATGCATTCTACCTTTAAATATGCTTGTTTTCATCATCATTCTACAAAGTTAAAAGCCTTCCTTTATTTTTTCTTGTTTGCCAGGTGAGTTCGGATCTTTGTGGGTATCTCTCTGCCTTATTGGTGTGAAGCTTGTTCACTTGAATTTATGTTCACAAGATGACACACAATGGGCGTCGATCAATGGTTTTAAACAGCTCAGAGTTTCGTCCTAGGAATTACAAAATGGTGGTGGCAGTTCGACCGTGGGAGCTTCCATTTTTTGACCATGGCAGTTTGATAGGAGAAGAGATTCTGCACACTGGCTTGCAAAGAATAGTTTTTCCTGTGAACCTTCTTTCCATCTTCCTATCCAACTTGATGGACTTGCTACAAAATTTCAAGTTTCTTCAGTCTGTTGCTAACAAAACTGTGAAGGCAAAATATTTGCAATAAGGTGCTTTGTTGTAAAGTGTTCAAGGCTATGATCTCACACACAACGAAGGGTTTATTGGCGGTCTCTTTCCCAAACATTATCTCTACCACAAATAGAGATATGTTAAAACCTACAATGCCCTCAAGCTCTTTTTATTCAAAGGCTCGTCAACTTATTTGTATCAAGCTCTAAGCAGGTTCCACTTTGATTTTGACAAGGAAGAGATTGATAATTTTAAAAGAAAGTACCATGCACTTTCATTTCTTTTGTCTCATAAGCATGTTCAAGGTCTACAATAGATTGTTCCAATGCCAAATCCTCATACCAACAGGGTTAATATGCAGATTCTAGACATAAACATTAGAGTTCATTCTCAGGCTTAGGTTGCAAATCAAATTCAAATGTTAGCTGTTGAAGGCCAAGGAGAGAATTCAGTCAACCAGGGTAATTGGGGTGTTTAATTAGTCAATCATGAAATCTTTTTGTTGTTGGTAATTAGCAGTATATATAAAATATGAAGCCAAGGTGATAAGGTCTAGTAAGTAATGATTTGTATAGATCAATTTTGCATAAAATTATAGGAGTTTTCTGGGTGGTAGGGTTGGAGATGTAATTTTGTATAGTGAAAGCAGTTATCAACTGGGTTTTGAACTATTTATCAAAGTCTAAACTCAATATGTATTAAATTATATTATATTAATATATCTATAGGCTTATGGCCTTTTGCTAAAAAAATATATATATATTTGCAAGAATTAAAACATAACACAATGTAAATGAAAAAAGAAAGTTGTCATCAAATTGACAAAATCCATTGCAAATAAAAATAGAATGTTGCCATCCAATTGTCAAATTAATATTTATCTGGCTTTTATGTGATAAGTCAGATTTTGGAGGCGTTTACCTGATATTTTGGATTCTTTTATCATTAAACAACAGCTGATTTACCATTAAATGACAGCTAAAACTTGTTTTCCAATGACTCAATGGTAATTTACAGATGTGAGACTTGTTTCAGACTTGAAAATCTCACACTATATGTAGCCTATCCGCTAATAAATGTGATAAAGCATGAGAGGGAGAGTGAGAGGCGATAGCTTGACTGCAATTGATCTTTGAATGCGACATCCAAAGTAGTTGAGGACGATGTGATGTGGTAATAGTACACCAACCTAAAGTCAACATTTGATTATGGGCTTGTGAAAGCGCTCCAAATTTTTGGATAATGCTTATCTTGACCACGGCATTTAGATGCAATTTCGAGGTGCCTCGCTTGCAGTGCTATGTAATCATCCATTTCCATTGTTCAAGCTTCAATCTCTTCAACGTCCTTTCAATGGTGTGGACGGGCCCGTTTGGATTAAAGTAATTATATCTCTGTCAAAGATTGTGCAGAATCAGTTATAAAAGGACTTAAAGAAAGAAGATAATAATATCCTTAGTAGTTACAAACCTGTTATAGTATGATTATCGTTACATCTCTATGGAAGTCTGTCCAAAATCAGTTACAGAAAGATTAAAGGAAGATGATAATACTGTTCTTACTACCCACAAATCTGCCGAAGATCTGGCTATATACTTTATATAGTCTTTTCATACTACCCATTATATTATAAAAACTTGGTCAATAAAACTTGTTCTCTTATCTCATTTTGAGCAATTATATTCAATTATCTCTTTATATTCAACCTATGATCTTCAGCTGCAGTTCCAAATCCTGTGTACCTTGATCTTCATACTGCTTATACTAATCTCTAGAATGTATGCACTTGGACTGATCGTCAGGTGCAATAATTCTGGAACAAACGCAGACAAAGACAACTTGAGCTTCTTTAACTTTTTCACGTCGTGCATAAGAAATCATGCAACTTGTGTAACTTGCATGCATCATTTCAACTTTGACCTTTGTGGGTATCTGTTTGTTTTGTTACAAATTATAGCAATTTTTTAATGCTTTTTTCAGTCAGAGCAGCCATAATTAGCACACTAATTTTGACGATGGTGGCCATCGATTTCGAAAAGTAACAAAAAAAAATATCACTAAAGATCTGAAGAACAGACAGGGAATGTTCCTCTCAATGGGTCCTCCTCCATCCCTTTGGACCTTGTGCACTGCAATTGACGCTAAAGTAGAATTACCCAAATTTGGAAGTGTTTTACATGAGGGTACAATTTCTTTCACAGTGTATGGTATTTGACATCAATTCCAGTTATGATCATTATAAATCTAAATGAAGAAAAAATTGCATGACTTGCATACATTGTCGGGATCTCGACTAGTTGAGGTGACTTGATGTCATTTATTTATTGGGAAGATCTGGATCTGATTTGAAAAGCTCAATGATTTTTGACTTTTTAATTTTTAAATTTAAAATTTAGTATTTTCTTTCAATTGATTGTTATTTGTCTATTTGAATATAAAATGTTCAAATTTGTATGTTAGGGTGTTATATAAAAGAACAAATCTTAATTAACTTTTTATTAGTACTTGCCTTACTGGTTATTAATAATTTAGTTTTCAACCAATTAAAAACAATCTTTAAACAAAAAATTAAAATAAAATTCAATTTCGTAAAGTCAACTTGTAAAATATTTAACTTTACAAATTATAAAAAATATTTTTTGTGCATTTGATTGGTTAAAAAAAGTGATGTGTGTTATTGGGAGATAAAGCAAATTAAATATTTATCAATTAACTATTTTATAGAGATTTGGATTCACACTATTAAAATAGAATAAAATAAAAATTGTATTATTTTTTCCATTAAACTAATATGTTCATCTATGTTTTTTATGTTTTTAATATTTTATGGTATAATTTGATTTTATATGTTCTCCTTCTTCTTATAGAATTTATATATACTATTTCTATTTATATCTTATATTATTATAGGTAATAATTTGTAGTAAGTTAACCTATATTATAGAGGTAATATATTAATTTATATTATATGTAATATATAATATAGGTTATTTTATGTTGTAGGTTCTTTCATATATACTTATATATTAATAAACTATATTAATTAAGTACTATGTTAATTATAATATTAATATTAATATATTATTACTATTAATATAATCAATATAATAGTAAATCACTATATTAATAATTATAACAATATTTTAAAATATATTAATATTATAATATTACCTATTTACTTATTTTATATAATGTAATTTATAAATTATTAATATTAAATTAGAATATAATATATTTATTATATTAATAGTATATTTAACTTCAACTATAATATGAAGGTTTCACTATCAAATTTAAAATCAATTAGAATCAATTAAGAATTATTTTTAATAATAAATTATTTGATTATTTAATGTTTAGCAAATATTTATTCTAAAGAACAAACTCAACTTCAACTTTATTAGTCATAATTATGTCTAGTACAAATAATTCATAATCTACTTCCTTCTCTCAATCAATGGGTTCATTATATAAATATTCAAATGTATTCAACTTTAACATCAAACAAAATATTTATATTACATTTATTTTTATTACAACTCTATAAATCTCTAATTAGAATACTACAAAAGCAAGTACTCGCCACTACGTGGCACTTGTTTAGATCTAATTTCAAGATGCATTCATTTGTACATTTGTTGCATTATCAAAGCACTATTGGAGCATTAGATTCTTCGCTAGCATAAACATCTCCATTAATAAGGATAGATTAAAGGTATCTTGTAAGTCTGCTTGGCTTGTCTTCAAATTCTATCAAATCATTAAATCAATTTCAAAGGTTTGAAAAATCAAAACCTTAGTTCAACAAACTCCAACAACATCTCTATATACCACCAAGTTCATAAAGTAGAGGCAAACAATTTTTTGCAAGTCAAAGGCACATACGTCAAACCCACATAAAAAAATTGAATATGTAGATTCAATATCAAAGTCACACATGTGGGGATCAATTATGCGAATGGAAGATTCAATAAAAGCAAAGGGTGAAACATCTAGTACTCTATCAAATATTTTTAGTCTCAAGTTTGATAATAGAGCACATGGTTAGATTGAATTGAGTACAAGTTACAATAGGATATCTCCAAGTAATCTCCTAGCAATTTTTCAAATCATTATAGTCTCAATTTTACTAATAGAACAAATGATTAGATCACTAAGCATAGTTCACAACAAAATATCTCCAAGTCATAAACAAAGCTAAGTACTTGTACTTTCTTTGTAAGTTTTAAAAAGTGTAGTTGTTTAGTATTATTGTCTTAGCTCTTTATCTAAGGTTATTAACTATCATTGTTATTGTATTACTTTATCATTGTATATTTAGTGAATTAAACCTTCTTTTTTCAATTTCCCCAATACATATTAGGCCATTATTTATACTCTCTATGTAGGCTTAATAATCATATATAATTGAATTGTAAGTGGGTTAATCTTACTATAGGAAAATAAAGCACCACATATGGTTATTTAGGTCTAATAAAATAACATAAATTAACAAGGAATAATTAAATTATGACAAAGAGTTGAGATTGGTAATTTTAGTTCTTAAATGAGAGGGTTATAATAATTGCTTAGCTATGTTTTATTGATTTAAGGTTGTCAATGTTTGCTTTTTTTGTATAAATCACTCAAGGATTAGAATATAAGTTCTATATTAAATTTGTATTGTTTTAATTGGAACAAACTTGCTAAAAGATTCTACTTTGCTACTAGATGAGCTCATGCTAACAATATAGTCATAGGATACTTTTCTTTGGCATAGATTAGTCCTCTACTTGTGGTGTCAATATGTTTCAAGGTTTGTATGTGTCTAGACCAAGTGTAGTTGAAAATAACTTTAGGGAGACTATTGAAGTGTTGAGGGAAATACATTGGCTTCCTTAGTAGCTAGTTAGCACTGGTTGCTAATGAACAAAGTTGGAAGACACAAAACATAAAGATACATATTGCCTAGATAATAAATCAATGTGTAGTATTTTTTATACAATATTCAAGCCTCAATATGATGCTATGAAAATGAGATTTTATTAGATGGTCTTTGAAAATTTTATGATCTAGTTCTCAATTCAAAGCATTTTGATTACACACCAATGGGTAATAATTAGAATTGTTGAAAAGATTAGCTTAGGAAACTAGAAAATTATATTTGAATTGGAAGGACTACTTCACAACTAATTTCTTATCCTTATGATATATTTGTGCCCTCAATAAATTCTAAGGTATGTGAATAAATGTAGAATGAATTAATTTAGACCATTAAGATCCAAGAAAAATGTTTTTCTAATTAGATCTAGGGTAGTTTTAAATTATGCAAAAAATAAGATGATTTGAGCATAAGGATATTGTATTTTTTATAAGACAAAAACTAGGTGTAAAAATAAGGGTAAGAGGAAATTTTTATACTTTTATCTCTTATATTTTTCACTCCCTTTGGTGTGTGCATGTGAACTGCATCTGTGAGTTATGCATACTAAAGCATAATATGTAGTACATAAAATTTGGACAAAAAATGTCCAAGATATATGTTAGGCCTTGAATGCCTGATGATTTATTTTTATTTTGGTAGAGGAAGATATCCAAACTTTTGCACATGGTTCATTACCAAATCCTACAATATCATGCTAGAAACATGAAAATATGATCATAGCATTTACATTTTTCTGAGTGTAAAATCAACAACATGCAAAGGTAAAAAATGTATTGAGTTTGAGTTTGAGAATCAACTTGTATGATAATGAAACCATTATGTATATGTTTTTGTGGGTTTAGAACTAGTGTGACCTCCACAAACTATAAAAGAATTGGATGAAATTAAATCATGATGTCTAGGGTTTTCATGGAGTTGCAATAGGTTTGGCCCCCACTATAAACTATGCAAACATGATCTCATGTGCAAACTTGAAAACGAGATCATGATGCATAGCATTTTTATGCGGATTTAGAACTAATGAGGCCCCCACAATCTATATGAATAGGAATAATTTAAAACCAAGAAAATGTTTACATTATGTAATATGTGTTGGAAAAACGAAGAAGATTGACTATCTCTACAATTTTTGTGTTGTCATTGATGTCACCATGTTGTGATTACAAGTTTAAGGTTGTGTTTGATTTGGTATTTTGGTTCGGTATCTGAACCGGTATTCGTGTTGTTCTCTCTAGTATTTCTGTTTGCACTCCTCCACAGTTGATTGTTACTACATGCAGTTTTTGGAAATGGTTTGTAGGTGTCGGGAGCATGTACATTCAAGATCTTACGTATCCAGATGCTCGTATGGTGTATTGACATTTCACTGGTATTTGAAAATGTGCTATTAGGTCTATCCTTGGCCGACCTAATGAATGTATTTTGTAATGGTGAATTAATTTATTTTTGATGTGGTCTGTGCCGACTTTATGTAGCGTGTTGGGAAGATTTTGTGAAAGCTTGAAGCCGATTGTTAGTATTTTTCATAAATATGATGTGCATCTAATTAGGCCGACCTAATTGATGCCTACGGTTGAATAAAGTATATATATTGGATAGGGGTGAAGATTAATGTGTGAATGTGGTAATAGGTGTGCAACAATGTGTGTGATCAATGAGGCATATGTAAATGTGAAAGTGAGTGAATATAATGAAGTGTGTTAAGTCAGTATATTGAGCATCACCAGAACTGTATCAACACTTGTTAGATGCACTATTCTTAGTTCATTTTGGTTGTAAAGCCCTCATTTTGTTCTATAAATCTTTTTGTAGGTAGTGAGCCTCCCTATAAGCAGTGAGCTTTTGTATCTAGACAGTGTGTCCTTTATGTGTTGTATCTCTTGCTTATGCTTAGTAACATAAATGTTGGAAAATGTGCCTCAACTTGTTGGTTTGAACCTTTCTTAAAGAATTCACAAAATTCCATTTGTTGGTCTTCATTATCGACCTATCGCCCAAAACTTGAACCTTGAAACCTAAGTCATGCAGGGTTCTGGAAGTTTGAAACCGGGCGATAGTGTGTTGGTCGCGGGAGCCTCATAACAGTCTAGCGATAGTGTGGTGTATACCACCATACCGCAAAATCCCTCTAACTGAGGTGCGGTGTATACTGCCATACCATGGGAGTCTTTTGGATGACTAGCAGTGGCACGATATACCACCATACCGCAAGAACCTTCTAGCTATGTAGCAGTAGTGTGGTGAGTAGACCATGGGTGAACGAGCGTGGACTTGGTTGAATGCTGAGGTGTACACTGAACTGTAGGGACCACTTGGGGATTGGGAATTAATATTTAAGTCTTTTCTAGAAGACTTGTTGAGAATATTGTAGATTCCTAGCTTGATTCTCAGGAATTGCACAAGTGGTGAACACGTGTCATGGTGGGGACCACAAGGAATGACCGATAATTTGGTGCGATATTCAAATATGATGGATGAGTGATGTGTCGACATGTGGCACAATTTCATTTGTTGATAAATTACATCGCTATTGTAAATCAAAAATCATTGGTTGAAACCTATATTTCCTGTTAGTGATATGTTTACATTTATTGCAGGAACTGACTCGGGGGTTGATAGAGTACAAATATGGTAATATTCTCTATAACCGAATTTAATGTTAGGTAGCTTGATGTGTGCTACATGGAGGTGTGTGTAACCCAAGATGAAGGAAGCTTGTCAGTGAAGGAACAAAAATTAAATGAAACCCTAACGGTTGTTGGTAGTGAATAGAATTCATTGTATGTCATATAAGCATATAAACTGTGAGTGAGGTCAACTAAGGTGATGCTGATGTGAGTTAACATATGAAAGTTAAGTTTGTAACTCTGTATGTAATTTACTATAATACAAAATGACTTTCCTTGGTGTGGTGGGTTTTTTCTCCTGTAAGGGTTTTCCCACGTATATCTGGTGTTATCTCTTTATGTGATATTTTTGGTTTGTCATGTTATACTATGAATGTGCATCTCAAATGTATGTAACTTGTTAAATGAATGGTTTTTACACTTCTCTCCTGAGGATTTTGAATTAGGAAGACATTTTTTGCACCATTGGTTTTCCTTACAAGTGGTATTAGAGCCTGGCTAGTTGTGTTATCCTTGTTAGTAGGGCTAGTTTTTTGTGTTAATCTTGTTTCGGTGAGAGTCTTGAAAAATGATTGTTTGACATGGCAAGTACATCAGGTAGAGTAGAAATTGAAAAGTTCAATGGTGGCAATTTTGAGTTGTGGAAACTCAAAATGGAAGACTTGTTAGTGGATAGAGACCTCTGGATTGTTGTGTCTGGAACCATGCCACAAAGTATGAAACAAGAAGATTGGGACCTCACAGACAGAAAAGCTAGAGGGTTGATAAGACTTTGTCTGGCTGATTCTGTGCTCCTGAATGTTCATGAGGAGAAGACTACAACTTCTTTATGGAAGAAACTTGGTGACATTTATCAAGGAAAGTCTTTGGTAAATAAGTTATTCATGAGGAAGAAGTTGTACTCCTTGAAGATGGAAGAAGGTGAATCTATAGCAGACCATCTGAATTCATTTATTATGATTGTTGCTCAGTTGACATCTGTGGGTGTGAAAATAGAGGAGGATTGTTGTATTCTTCTGTTATGTTCCTTACCCGACACTTGGGACCATCTAGTAATTGGTATTGGAAGTACAAAAACTACTTTCAAGATGGAAGATGTGGTTGCCTCGCTATTATCAGAAGAAATGCAGAGGAAGTATTTTGAAATGGCCAAGGAGGCTCTTGTTCTTTGGGGTAGATCAAAGGAGAGAGGAAAGAAGAAATACAAGAAGTATAAATCCAAATCTGTAGGGAGATCAAAGTCTCCTGGTAAAAATTCCAAGGTGAAATATTGGAATTGTGGGCAGACTAGTCATATCTGAAAGGATTGTAAGGAGGAGAAAAAGAAGTGAAAGAATAAATATTTTGACAATGACTCTTCTAAGAGTGATGCAAATGCCTTCATTGCAACCTTGGCGACTCAGGCATCAGATGATGTCTGGCTGATTGACTTAGGTGCATCTTTTCACATGACATCTCACAGAGATTGGTTCACTAAGTATGAAAATTATGATGTTGGAAAGGTGTACCTGGCAAGTGACTCATCTTTGGAGATTGTTGGTCATGGAAGAGTCAAAATCTAATTCCCTGACGAAAGAATCAAAGGGATTGATGGTGTACTGCACATACCAGGTTTGGCTCGTAACCTACTCTTTAACAGTAAGCTGAATGATGTTGGTGTGCAAGTCTCTTTCTCAAGTGGATCCTATAAGATTCCTAGAGGCGCAATGGTGTTGGCTAAGGGTGCACGCATGGGCACTTTGTACAAGCTAGATGCATGTCTTGTTCAATGTAATAACATCTCTGTAAATTCAAGCAAAGTTGCTCATGTAGAGAAGGAGAATGAAGCTCCTCTGGGTTAAAATTCCTTGGAGGTGAAACTCCCAGCATAGAAGACCATGTTGGGGCATCATAGACTCAGTCACATTGGTGAGAAAAGCTTAAAAGCCTTGAAAAATAAAAATCTTGTTGAAGGGCTTGTTGACTGTAACCTTGAGTTTTCTATCTGTGAACATTGTATTTATGGAAAACAACATCATGTTTCAGTTTATTCGAGTCCTTATAAATCTTCTGGTGTACTAGATTATGTTCATTCTGATGTATTTGGTCCAGTAAATGTTCCTTTGAACATTATCGAAGTCTAGATATTATGTTTCTTTTATTGATGATTATTCGAGAAGGGCATTTATGTACTTTCTGAAGAGAAAATCAAAAGTGTTAAGTTAGTTTAAAAACTTGGGAGAGAATCAGACTAAAAGAAAAATTAAATGCTTGAGAACGGATAATGGCGGCGTGTTCTATTCTACAGATTTTGAAAGGTACTGCAAAGACCATGGGATTAAAAGGCATAAAACTACACCTTATACTCCACAATAGAATGGAGTTGCTGAAAGGTTTAACATGAGGTTGATGGAAAGAGTGAGAAGTATGTTGAGAAGTGCTGGCCTAGAGCAGAAGTTTTGGGATGAGGCTGTGGCTACAACATGTTACTTGGTAAATCGTTCACCTTGTTCAACTCTTATTGAAAAAACACCTTTGGAAGCATAGTCTAGTAAGAAGCCCTCTCTGAGACATATTGGTGTCTTTGGCTGTGAGGCATATGTTCCAAATGAGAAACTTGATCAAAGTTGGAGAACAAGGTTGTCAAATGTATCTTCATTGGCTATGGCGTTGGTGTGAAAGGATATAAGCTTTGGAATCCTGTTACTGAAAAGGTTTTGTACAATAGGAGTGTAATATTTTGTGAGCTAAATCCTTTAGTAGCTAGTCCACAATTAGAGACAGATAAAAAGGAAAAGAAGAATGATGTAGTTGAAATTCCTCAAACTCTAGATAAAGAGGAACTGCATGGTGTACTTGAAACTGAGGAGAGTTCGAGCAACTCTGAGAGTTCTAAAGAAGAAGAGCCACGACCTCAGCCTCAACCTGTAAGGAGGTCTACACGTGAAAAGCATCAACTTGATAGGTATGGGTTTTCTATGTTGGATTCAAATTATGCCTATCCTTTGATTACTAGCATGAATGAGCCTAGGATTGTGAAAGAGGCAATTAATATGTCTGATTCAAATTCCTAGTTGGAAGCCATGAATGCTTTAGAAGCAGTGCTTGGTCAAGTGGATAGCTATCACTCGCTTGATAGATCAATTCCTTAATCTATATGGGAGATACCCATCACTGGTGGACCTTGCTCCTTTTCCCTTCCCCCATCCCTTCCAGACTTAATAAAGAAAGGTGGCCCATGCTTTCCAGTAGGGTGGGAAAAGTTATAGCTTATAGCATCTCGGTAGGGCCCCCCTCTCCTAAATGAGCACTCGCTTTTGAATGAAACCTGGGATTTGGTACCTTTGCTTGAAGGGTGAAATCCTGTTGGCTATAAATGGGTATTTAAGAAGAAGACTGGTTTGGATGGCAGTGTTGAAAAGTATAAATCTTGGTTGGTTGCGAAAGGGTATTCCCAGGTGGAGGGAATTGATTATGGAGAAATATTTTCTCCTATAGCTAAGCTAACATCTATCAGATTTCTTTTGTCACTTGCAGCCGTGTACGACTCAGAGATCAAGCAGATGGATGTGAAGATAACGTTTCTTCATGGAGAGCTGGAAGAAGAAATTTATATGTCCCAGCCTAAGCACTTCGTTGAAAAAGGTAAAGAAAGCTTGGTTTTCAAGTTAAAGAAATCTTTGTATGGTTTGAAGCAATCGCTTAGAATATGGTACCAAAAGTTTGACACCTTTGTGTTGTCGTTGGGATTTGTGAGATCAAAATATGATCATTGTGTGTATTACAAAACTGAAAATGATCGAGTGCTTATTATTACCCTGTACATGGATGATATGTTATTCATAGGAAATAGTAAGACTATGATTTATGATCTTAAGTCTCAATTGTTTGCAAAGTTCAAAATGAAATATTTGGGTGCAGCAAGGTATATTTTGGGGATGGAAATAAAAAGGGATAGAGGAAGTAGAAAGCTTTGGCTCAACCAGAGAAAGTATATCAATACTATCCTAGAGAGATTTAGAATGACTGATTGCAAGCAACTAGTTGTTCTAGTGTTGCAAGGAATGAAGCTATCTGTTGAAGGCTGTCTAAAGTCTTTTGTCAAGATGGAGGACATGACCAGGGTACCATATGCAAGTGTTGTTGGAAGTTTAATGTACACAATGGTCTATACTAGGCCAAACATTGCCCTAGTAGTGGGAGTTCTTAGTCGGTTTATGGATAATCCAGGAGGGTTGCATTGGGATGTTGTGAAGAGGGTTTCCAGATATTTGAAGGGTAACTCAGAGTTTTCTCTGTGTTATCATGGAAACTCTACGAGATCACAAAGATCTCTTATCATTCATGGGTATGTGGATTATAATTGGGAAAGGGACATTGATAGCAGAAGATCCACCAGTGGATACATCTTCATGTTATTTGGTGGAGCAGTGAGTTGGATGAGCAAGCAACAGGCTGTAGTCGCTTTATCTACTACTGAGGCAGAGTATATGGCAGCAACACATGCCTACAAAGAATTCATTTGGCTTGGGAATTTATGCTTAGAAATTGGGTTTAATGCAAGGAAGATTACAATTTGTTGTGATAGCTAGAGTGCTATTTATTTGGCAAAAAATCCCACTTTCCATGCTAGGATGAAGCACATTGATGTACAGTATCATTTTGTTCGTGATATGGTGGAAGATGGAAAGGTTAATTTGGAAAAGGTGGATACTCTGGAGAATGTCGTTGATGCATTGACAAAGCCCATGAGCACAGACAAGTTTAGGTGGTGTGCCAGTTCAATGGGCCTTGGGGCCTATGATCTTCATTAAGTTCGAGATTGGAGGAAGCCAGTAAGTCTTCATCAAGTGGGAGATTGTTGGAAAATGTGTCTCAACTTGCTGGCTTGAACCTCTGTTAAAGACTTGGAAAAATTCCCTTTGTTGGTCTTCATTATTGGCCTATCACCCAAAACTTGAACCTTGAAACCTAAGTTGCGGTGTTTTGGAAGTTTGAAATTGGGCGACAGTGTGTTGGTCGCAGGAGCCTCATAACAGTCTAGTGTTAGTGCGGTGTATACCGCCATACCACGGAAGCCCTCTAACTGAGGTGTGGTGTATACCGCCATACCACAAGAGTCTTCTAGATGGCTAGTAGTGGCACGATATACTATCATCCGTAGGAACCTTCTAACTACGTAGTGGTAGTACGATGAGCGAACCATGGGTGAACGAGCGTAGATTTGGTTGACTACTGAGGTGTAGACCAAATTGTTGGGTCCTCTTGGGGATTAAGAATTAATATTTAAGGATTTTCTGAAAGACTTGTTGAGAATATTGTAGATTCCCAACTTGATTCTCCAGAATTGCTCAAGCGGTGAATGCATGTCATGGTGTGGACCACAAGGAACGACCGAAAATTTGGTGTGATAGTCAAATGCGATGGATGAGTGATGTGTCAACACATGGCACAATTTTATTTGTTGATTTTACATCATTGTTGTAAATCAACAATCATTGGTCGAAAGTTGTATTTCCTATAAGCAATATGTTTGCACTTATTGCATGAACTAACTCGGGGGTTGACAGAGTGTAAATATGGTAATATTCTCTATAACCAAATTTAATGTTAGGCAACTTGATGTGTGCTACATGGCAGTGTGTGTAACCTAAGATGAAGAAAGCTTGTCGGTGAAGGAACAAAAATTAAATGAAACCCTAATGGTTGTTGGCAATGAATAGAATTCATTGTATGTCGTATGAGCATAGAAACCGTGAGTGAGGTTGACCAAGGTGATGCTACTATGAGTTAACATTTGAAAGTGAAGTCTGTAACTCTATATGTAATTTACTGTAATACAAAGTGACTTTACTTGGTGTGGCAGTTTTTTTCTCCTGTAAGGGTTTTCCCACGTATATTTGGTGTTATCTCTGTGTGTGATATTTTTTGTCTATCCTGTTATACTGTGAATGTGCATCTCAAATGTATGTAACTTGTTAAATGAATGGTTTTTACACTTCTCTCTTGAGGATTTTGCATTAGGAAGACGTTTTCCACACCGTTGGTTTTCCTTACAATAACAGTGTGATTGTGGAATTGATATGTGTTGAAGTTTTAAAGTTGAATTTTTGTGACAACTGATTCACCCTCCCTCTCAGTTGTCCTACATCCTTTAACAATTAGTATCAGAGCTTTGGTTCCATGGTGAAGAGCTTAACTGCTTTAGGAGGATCCTGAAGATTGATTAGATGGATGATATTTAGGAGAGCTCCAAACTGCTCTTGAGGATCTTGACAAAGTGGAAAGAGAAAATAGAGATCTGAAAGAGAATCTTGATGATGCAAATGAATGTGTCTGGAATTTGAAAGAACAATTGAATAAATTCAAGGAAAGACATAGAGAAGTAAGTGAGCAGCTGAAACAAGAGATAATTGGACTGAAAGTGTTGGTAGAAGAAGAGAAAAGAATTGAAGAATGTCTAAATACAATGGTGCAAAACAAATTTGATGAATGCTCTAAACTTGAACAAGAGGTGGCGAAACTGAGGATTGAACTGGAGAAGGCAAAGCTTTGTGAGAAAAATTTCAAATTTAGCTCTGATAAGCTTGAAGAATTGCTTACATGATAGAAATCAAGTAAAGACAAAGCTGGTTTGGGAAATGATGTAGGTGAAAGTTCTAAGGAAAATAAAATGACTCGGGACAAAGGGAAGCAAAAGAGGAAGTTTGCAAGAAGATAGCCTGTGAGACAACCTAATGCACAAAGGTATCCCTCTTTCAATGGTATTTATTTTTCCTGTAATAAATATGGTCACAAAGCAATAGAATGTAGGAGCAAAATGAATCAGAATCAGTTTCCTGGCTCTTTTTCTGGACAATGTTTTTTATGCAAGAAGATTGGACATAAGGCTACTGAATGCAGATCTCAGGTGAGAATGATCAACAGGGTAATGATGAACATATTTCAAAGAGGCAGAATGAATCAATCCTTTAATGGCTATTGCTATACCTGCAACAAATTTGGACACAAAGCAAATCAATGTAGGTCGAGAGGTAATAAAGGTCAGACTAATAAGAAAAATGTTGTCTGCTATAACTATAATAAACCTAGACATATCTCAAAGGTTTGTAGAAGTAAGAATGCAAATCAATCTACTCTGGTAGAGAAGAATGATCCAGTAAAGAAGATTGGCAAAGAAGAAATGAAACAAGAGATGAAGAAGATATGGAAGAAGAAAGAGGGAGAAGAAGAAAAACCTAAAACTACTGATGGGTCTGTGCCCTCATTTGGTACAAATGATTTATTCGGTAATTAGACCTAGCATGGTCTTAGGGGGAGCATTGTCAAAAAAATTATAAAACACCCTATTATATGGCATGTCAGACACTGGCACGAGGATGGAATGTGACAAATAAGTATTCAAAGGTTTTGGAAAAGGAACCGAAAGAAAACATGTTGACATGGAAATTTGTGGATCGAATTAGGGTTTTATGTGTTGGGAAGAATGTTTTTAGCAGCTTTTTGATGTTTTCCACATTTAATGCATGGTTAGGGTAAATTCAGTGGTGTATAAGTTGAAATCTTGTGAGTCTTCTTGATTAATTGAGCATTTGGAGAACCTGAGAGATCTTAAAGTGAGCTTGAAGCAATTTTGAAAGGAATTCAAAGAAATTAACTAAGGTGTTCAAAAATTTGTTTCTCTACTTGCAAAAAGGGTAGAAGAAGAAAAATGAAGAAGCCTCAAATAATGAATTAAAGAAAGCATAGAAATGGATAGAGAATCAAGTGATGTCATCCCTTTGAAGCTGAAAGGAGTTGAGTTAGAAGAATTTGATCATAAAAAGATGAAAGAAATGAAACTAGGGTTGAACCAAGACGAATTACAAAACATAAAAACCCTAGGTATGGACTTGCAGAGTGAATTTCCATGGATTTTTGTTAAAGATTTTATCTCGTTCCTATTGAATCATTTTAAGAATGGAAGCATTGTATTGGAAAAACCCTACTTAGTTATGAAGGAAGCGATCGAGGCAATCACTGGCTTATGCAGTATCGGTGACCTTCCTGGAAATAAAACTGTGAAGTACAAAGAGGTGGAGGAATTCACTGGCATTTGTAAAGAAACATGAGCTCTATTGATAAACACTCTTGAGGATCTAGCTGTAAGGTGTGTTACGTACAACATTTCTTACAAGATTTATTTTAGAAATCGTGAAGGTTCCACATCAGCTATTGTTGTTCATATTGTGCATATGATGGTTAAGGAGAACAAGAAATTTGATGTGTAGCTTGTTGCTTGAGAATCTTTCTGAGAATGTTCAAATGTCAGTAATTGAGGGTTATCCTTTTTGTTTTGGATCTTTGTTGGTATGCTTGGTGTTTTACTTTTTGATTTCCCTACCGGGAAAAGATAATGTGGTATGGGAATCTGGGATTCCTATTGGAAAGCAGGTCTATAGGTATCTAGAGGCATTGGAAAATAATGCAAGTATGTGTAAATCTTATTTCACATCTTTGAAAACAAATCTTTGCTCCAGTATATCTACATCGAGTTAGTTTGAGGTAGGCACTTCCTCCAGCAAAAGAGAATTGGAGATTTTCATTAGTGCATCCCCTCCGAAATCAAAGAAGAAAAAAGTTATAACTGAAGATATCATTGACATTTCAGAAAAAAGGAGAATGTATCCTCAGATGACATCTAGTCTATGTTAAGGGGAAGATGAAGAAGATTGGTGAATTATTGAGTGTAGCCTCTCCTATTGACAGACTAAATATTGATGATGCTTTGGTAGAATATTTACTTTGGAAAGGTATTGGAGTATCCACTCTTTGTGATTTCTTGCCAAAAAATCTAGTTGAGATTATTGAAGAAATAATGTTACTTGAAGGTCTGGAAGGATGTAAGTTTGAATCTTTCGTTAAAAAGAGGTGTAATAAAGCTAAAGGGAGATTATCTAAATTGATTGTGGAAACAAAGAAGTGTATTAAAGAAATATCAGAAATCTACAAGTATTGTCTCTAGTGGCCTACTGCAGAAGACATTTTTATAGGTAAAATTGAAGCAATTGAGTCTGAAGTAAATAGTATTGGAAATAATTTTGACATCTTTGAAGATAAAGAAGGAAAGTAAAGATTGAGAGTTGTTGAACCACAAGCTGAACTAGTTGTTGTATGAAGACAGAGAGATGATGTAGTTAGGACTTTCTAGCTCCTTAAGGAGATTGTTGAGGTCTGGTTAGACCATCTTTCTGAAATACTTACTAATGCAGAAGATGTTGAAAGATAGAGTTCATATTGGTCACCATCTTTTACTTTGTTGGGCGTATTGGAAAGCATTTGCACTCAAATGGAATTAGCTACATTTAACTGGAAGAAACTGTGTCCAGTGAACTTGAGGAAAGATACAAGAAAGTGTTTTAGGTGAAGAGTGTCATTTTTACTTGAATCCTAAATGTTCTATTTCTGTTGTTTTTGTTGTGGAGAAAAAAAGGGGAGAATAAATTTTTGGTCATTTGGAAGTTTTTTTGGAATCTTTATGATTTTTGATGTCACCATGATCAAACTTTTGTGTACATCCTTTTTGGCCGCCCTTTGCCATTGATGTCAAAGGGGGAGAGATTGGAGCTAAAGGGAGAGAGTTAGAGTATGGAGAGAGATTTGAAATGCTAGTAGAGTCTGAAGGAGAAGTTTTTGTTACATGTTTCCATCAATGACAAAGGGGGAGATTGTTGGAAAAACGAAGAAGATTGACTATCTCTACAGTTTTTGTGTTGTCATTGATGTCACCATGTTGTGATTACAAGTTTAAGGTTGCGTTTAATCTGGTATTTTGGTCTAGTATCTGAACCGATATTCATGTTGTTCTCTTCGGCATTCCTGTCTATACTCCTCCGCAATTGACTATTACTACTTGTGATTTTGGGAAATGGTTTGTAGGTTTCAAAAGCATGTACATTCAAGATCTTATGTATCCAAATGCTTGTATGGTGTATCGACATTTCATTGGTATTTGCAAATGTGCTATTAGGTCTATCCTTGGCTGACCTAATGAATGTATTGTGTAATGGTGAATTGATTTTTTTTATGTGGTATGTACCAAATTGATGTAGCTTGTTGGGAAGATTTTGTGAAATCTTGAAGCCGACTGTTAGTATTTTTGGTACATATAATGTGCATCTAATTAGGCTGACCTAATTGATGCTTGCAGTTGAATCAAGTATATATATTGGACAGGGTTAAAGATTAATGTGTGAATGTGGTAATAGGTGTGTGATAGTGTGTGTGATCAATGAGGCTACTATAAATGTGAAAGTGAGTGAATATAATGAAGTGTGTTAATTCAGTATATTGAGCATTACCAAAACTGTATCAACACTTGTTAGGTACACTATTCTTAGTTCATTTTGGCTATAAAGCCCTCATTTTGTTCTGTAAATATTTTTGTAGGTAGTGAGCCTCCCTATAAGTAGTGAGCTTTTGTATCTGGATAGTGAGTCTTTTTTGGGCAGTGAGCCACTTGGCAATGATCCTTATATTTTCTGTTCTAGAACAACTTTATATTGTGAGCTAATCCTCACCGTGGTTATTCCCTCCTTGGGTTTTCCACATAAAATTTGGTGTTTAGTGTGTTATCTTACTTTATGTGTTGTATCTCTTGCTTATGTTTAATAACAAAACAGTGTGACTGTGGAATTGATATGTGTTGAAGTTTTAAAGTTGAATTTTTGTGACAATTGATTTACCCCCCCTCTCAGTTGTCCTACATCCTTTAACAATATGACCCCCTCAAATTGAGTGCATGCATTTTTATAAATTCAAATTGAGGAGAAAATAAGGTGTAAACCAATTTTTCCCTAAGGAGAAGTCATGATAAGGTGTAATGGCCATGTTCCTAGTTTCATCATATAAGAGAAATATATGATAAATACTATATAAAATATAATCATGAAGGAATGTAACATGCTAAAAATGGTGTGATATATCATCACAAGAGAGCTATATTTGATGTGTCGTGTAAAATATATTCATGATATAGAATAACAAGCATGTGTATGGTGTATCATCAATAAATAAGCATATGAATTTATTTATGGCATAATACTTATAAATATGCCCAAAATTTCCCTGAAATGTTAGGGAAAGCATGGGTGAAAATAAAACAGATTTATATCAAAATTAATTAAATTAAGTGTAATATATCTAATAATTCAAGATATTATAATGTAAGTAGAAGAGGTTATATAAGCATATTAGTATAAAATAAGATCTTAAGATTACCATAAAGGAAGTTCCATGTAAAAATTATAACATGTAGGAGAAGATGACAATCATACTATATAGCTCATGCAAACTTGTAAATAAATGGTATAATGAATGAGATGTGGTAACATATATTCTCCAATGGGAGAAAATGAATTAGTTGAATTGAACGATAGTGTAAAAAGATACCCCTAAGTGGGGAATCCAATTTAGTTGGCGTGTGTGAATGAAAAGTGTCATAAGTGTATAAAGATACATAAACACATGCGAAGGTAAATTGGATAAGCACAACAAACAAGGCATAAGTAAAAGAATAGGACAATCATACAAAAAGATAGAAGATAAAGAGAAGTGAGAGTACAACAATAATAGCTTAATAAAAAAGGCCAAATAAATAACCAAAAAGAAGATGAATTTATATTTTTGGTCCACATTAATGAATTTTTATTGAAGTCACTTTCACTACTTTACACCAACCCAAATCCATAAAAAAATGCAAAGATAAAAAGAAAGGAAAAAAGGTATGGAACAAAAGGAATGTCTATGGTTGTTCATGTCAACATGCATTGTGAAAGGTGGTTTTGCATCATCCATGAGGTTTAAATGAGCATGCAAATAAATAAATTCAAATCAAAATAAAAAAATTTAAAATATATGTATTGTTCATAGTGAGTAGCAAATTATTTGCTTACTTTGGTGGTTATTTTGGATTCTCAATAGATGGATCTATTGGAAAGTCCACACTACTTTAAAGAGATTCATTCTAGATTATTTTGAATCAAATCCCATAAGATCATCAATAGGTAAACTATGATTAAAGAATAAAACATTTGTAAATACATTGGGATGTCTCCAAGATCATTGGTGGTCGTAGATTGAATAGCACCCTTAATCTGTGAAGGCCCATGATAAATAGTATTAGGAACTATGTTGTAAGATTTTAAGGATTATCAAGGGATATGTAACATATTCACCATCAATGGATTGGATACTACATCATCCTTAAATAATCCAAATGGATATTGAAATATACCATAGTAAAGTTCTTGATCTATTTTGATGTTAAATCTATTTTCTCAAGTTAGCAAATAGGGTATGTGTATGGCACAACATGATAATTATTCATACTATGGACCATAAAAGACAATGCATCATGATAATTTAAACAAGGTTTTCTGGTAGACTCATCATGGGAATCTAAAAATGTATAATTAGATGGCATAGATAAATCCACAAGACCTCCTAGTCTGTAGGGATCTCCACTAGAGGTTGAAAGATTAGAATCACTATGCAAGCACACTCTAGGTCAAGGAATATAGTACTAAATGGAGGTACAAGTAAGATTAATGAATTGATTATGATAAATATGAGACAAAAAAACCTTGTAAATCCTCATCAATTGAAGTGTCTCTAAATTCAATTAGGAAATCATCATCATGTATGTTCATGTGTACTATAAAAATAAGAAAAAAATAGTATGTAAATATATATTTATTTCTAAGAAATGCATCTATAATTGGACATTTAATAATATATATTATAAATAATATGAACCAATATATCATTAATAATATCCATGGTATAACTTGAGTTTCCTTAGAATTGTTCATCATTAAGCATAGCAACATCATGTGAAGGGGATAAGAAACAATGCACATGACTTAAGAAAGCATCTTCAACTTCCTTTTTATATATATCCTAATAAGAAGGAAAGGAACACAAGGTTAAATCAGTAAGTTAGTAGCCTTATAAGGAGTATAATAATCATGAAGCTCGTGAACACCTAAAATTAAAGAATATAAAATAGAAGGAAAGTAATGACAAGTTCTATGAAGGATTTAAAATGTTACATACAAATTGAAACAATGTACCCATGTAAATTTTATAACCATCCTTGCAACACAGTAAAGTTATATGATAATATGAAAGATCAAATGATTAAATTTAATAAATTATAACATATTTAAATCCTTTATTAAGAGTGAATGTGATACAATGACAAGGTTTAATGGAATCCCATCACTAAGATTTAATAATGAATTGAGACTTGAGGATGGATCAACAAAGTAAAGATAATAAGGGATAAAACCTAGATAAATTAGACCTATAAAGGGATTCATAAAATCACAAGAATATTATATTTGGAAATTAAAATGGGAGAAGGATACCTAAGACAAAATCCTAGGTAGCTTTAAAATTTTTGGGTTCACCAAAATGTAAGAGAATAAAGTGCACCCGATAGCTATTTATGTCTAATAAATTTATAAAATAGTAAAAATAAAAATGAAATATTGAAAATTATAACTATAAATTAGAGTGTTATAACATATTACCTTTATATGGTTCTTTATTGTAGAATACACTTGAAGATCACAATTCAAGTTTTGATAATAGTCTTAACTAGCTATACTATATTGAGCGTATGATCTATTCATAGGATACTTTCTATTATGTGGATTATTCCTCTACTTCTTTGATCTATGATGCATGTGCCAAAAATTTGGTTGTGTATAGATTGGGTGATGTTAAAGAATAGATTGGGAAGATCATTGGTGTATAAAGGGAAGCATGATGAATTACTTGATAAGCAATCATATGCCTATTATTGATTAACAAAGTTGGAATACATGCCACATAGAAATATTCCTAGATTCAACAAATAAATGTGTAGTATTGTTTGATGCAAGCTCTAATTCTCTATATAATGTGATGTGAATGGCATTATATGGTTTGATAATAACTAATTTTACTAGGGTTTTCATTTAGTATGAAATCCTTGGTGCCTAATTCAAAATTATTTGGCATGCAAGATTACATGTAATTATATTCTAGAAAAGGGTTAGCTTAGGAAAGTAGGAAATTGTATTTAAATTTAAAGGAGGACTAGGTAAGGGGTGTAGTCCTATCTAGGGTATAGGTCCACACCTACTATGTGTAGTTTAAAATACAAGAAAGATATATAATAGAATGGTATAAATAATTAAAATCTATAAAAATTTGATTAGTTGATAGGATTTAGTCTATACGAAGATTATGGAGAATATAAGCAATTTAGGTATTACTTGATGTATTGTATTTATAATAGAAATAAATTTAAGTATAGCAAAAAGTGTAAAAATGTAATTTATTCACTTTTATCCCATACATATATCTATATATAATTGTAGACACTCAAAATTGTCCTAAATGGTATTACACACTTGAATCCAATATACTAACACTATTTCGTCCTGAAATCCATCTTCTTTTTGCTTGTTTGTTTAAATGAACCTAGTGTATAGTCCTAAAATTGCACCCATTGCAATTTCACACACATTCTCGTACCTGCTTTAGTTTCCACTCCCTTAGCACTTATGTAGGCTCATTTTAGCCCTTGCATCAGCCTTTTTCCCCTCTCAGGATGCTCAACACCCTTTTTAGCCACTACCTCTGTGCATCGGCTTTGCATCAAAATTTGTGCATATCTCATTTGAGTCATTTTGTAGTGTGATGTGTCTAGACACTAATGTTTCGCACGGACATCTGTGCAACCACGCTAGTGTCTTGTGATGTTTCAATGCTCAAACAACTGCTTCTGTGCATCTTCTCCACTTGTCACCTCCTTTGGTCGGTGGTAACAGTTGGAGATGCCCTGAAATGGCTTAGGAAGCTTCTTTTCCCTCCTTAAAAGCATTATTTTCAATCCATTGGGTCTTCTAAGCTCTTCTAGATTCTTCTCTTCTACCTCTAACTCCTCTCTAGCTTTGGCTCTAGCCTTCTACTCTCCAAATTTTTACTTGCATAGCTTGTTACAGTAGCTTCAAGCACTTTCAATCTCTCTTAGCTTCACTCTTGCAACTTCATCTCCCTCATCTCATGCTTGTGAGCATCCTAGAATTCCATATCCCCTATCTATTGCATCTCTACTTTGTGATACAGGCTCTCCTCCTTGAGTGGGGATTGCTTTTATCACCTCTTTGTGATACAGGCTCTCCTCCTTGAGCGAGGATTGCTTTTATCACCTCTTTGTGATACAAGTTCTCCTCCTCGAGTGGGGATTGTTTTTATCACTCATACTTGGTGGTGTGGGTTCTACTCCTAAAGTGGGTTTTTCTTTCACCACACACTTTTTTCCACTTTGGTTACGTTCTCTTTTTCTATTTGGTTGTCTATGGAGGTGGGAACACCAAAATGGGGATTTGATTGAGGCAAACCCCTATACAACCCCAACACTTTCTCCAGACTTTACGCATGCAAGTATTGAAGGCATTCATGTGTTGGAGGTTTCATCACTTGTGTGGTTGTAAGAATTTCCTTTCTTCTTCTTATCTTTATCAATTCTACTTCACTTTATTTCAATTTTGTTACTTTCCTACATTCTAAGATTTCTTAGCAATTAGAATAGAAGTAGTCACTTTGTCATTTTCTGTGATAAACTCATTCTTTGGTCTGTATGAGACACCAACGCACCTCTGGGATGCCAGTGCACTGCGCTGTGGGACGCCAATGCGTCGCATTGTCATTTGTATCCCGTGCTTTTGTCCTCTGGTTGAGAGCTTGTCAGTTTATCTAAAAAATCTTCGTGACTTGCTCTTTCTGATTCTAGAACTCTCACATTGTTCCTGAGGTAGTTTAGGGAAATTCACCCCATGAGGCTCTCTAAATGAAGAGAACTTGTAAGTAGCGAATCCCCCTTCTCCACATTTTGGTGAACTCGATGTGAAGAAGGGATTTATTAAAAAAACTAAGAATTTATCTACCCCTATTTGGGAAGGTCATAAATTTTGACTTAGTGCTCGGAATTCAGAACTGTTTGCACCATTGGAAAGGTCTCTTAGAGAACTAGTTTGATCCCTAAAATACAAGTGCCTTTGGAAATTGAATTTTAGGTACTGATGCAAGTTTCAACCTCAAATTTCGCTCTGAAGACCTTCAAAAATGCAAATTACTATAACATAGAAAATTCCAAAAAAATTGTAATGAATTTAATATCTTCTTTTATTAGTTCAGTATCTAATTAAAATGTTAATGATATTCCATTTCATGCATGTGACGGTGACTTGGAATTACCCATGTCACTTGATATCTTTGATCCTTCTCATGAGATTCCTCTTGCTTCAGAGGATATCTTGTTGTAAGAAGATGAAATCATACTTTTCTTCATATTACTTTACCTTCTCTTCATTCCAGTGCACTCTCTTCTAGAGATGATGCATTAGTGAATGATGAATCTCTTCCTCATTCTAGTGCACCCTCTTCTAGAGACATTGCCTTGGTGAATGACGAATCTTGTCTCTATTCCAATACACTCTCTTCTAGAGATGATGCATTAGCGAATGGCGAACCTCCTTCAACATCTGATCCTCCTTGGATCGATGTTGAGAATGTTTCTTCTAATAATTGTTCCACTAGTTGTGATGATTATGTAAATGTAATCTATGTCTTTGCTACCCATCAAAGGCCTAAGAGACCAATCATTTGTGTGACTCCGGGTAGTCCTTCCCCTAAAAGGGTTCATTCTATTGATGGTGTTCCATCTGAGAGTGACTCTCCTGATCTTTCTAAGGATCCCTCTTATAGATCAGTAGCCCATACTTGTTAGAATAGAATGAATAAACAACCAAACCTTCTTCAAGCTCCTAAATCCATGACTAAAGCATCTGGTGATTATGATCTTGTCGAGTAACTTCAAGTCACTCCGGCTAGGATCTCACTATGGGACTTGCTTCAGTTTGCTCCAGTTTACCAAGGTATGCTTCAAGAAGCCTTGAAAAACATCCTCTTGCCTTCTTCTGCTAGGCCAATGGATGCTAATGCGTTGATGGCTTATATTCATGTGAATTCGCTGAATATCACGTTCTATCCGCAATAACTCCTGCCTCCAAAAGTATAGAAGCAAGCGGACCCTCTAATGACCATAGTTAACATTAATAAAATTGGTATTAGACATACTCTTGTTGACATTGGTTCGATGCTTAATGTATGTAGCATTGATCTATTGCCTAAGATTACTATTGATCCATCTTCTCTTAATTCTTCTTTTCTTGTTATTCATGGGTTTGATAATGTTGGGCGATAAGATCTAGATACAATAGTATTACCTTTGTAGCATGGACCCGTTACTATACCCACTCTAGTATATGTTATGTCAAAAAAGTTACCTTATAACCTTCTTCTTCATAGACCATGGATTCATGGTATGGGTGCAGTCCCATCTACCTTGCATAAATCTATTAAGTTCATTTGCAATAATCGAGTAGTCACAGTCAAGGATGACCCTGAGGCTACGCACTTATGTGAGATGGCAATAGCTAGTTAGGTTTTATTTGTCCCTACTCTTATCCCTTCAGTTTCTTTGAATGTGTTTATTTTTACTACAGCAGTACCTACTACAAAGGATACTCTTGAGATAAATGTCCCTGAGGAAGATCCTTCTGAAGTAAGAAATCTCAAGTCTGCTCCTTCTTCTTCTCAAAGGAATGCATGTCTTGGTGATGATTGGGGTTCCTTAGACTTTATAGAATCCTTCATTGGGGAATATAAAGTTGACCTGATCCACTCAGACCTTCTGATGACATCATCCAAACCTACTATCAAAGATGACTATTCTTCTGTATTGTGAGATAGTGTGAGCAATAATTTTAGTGTTCTTAGTGTTGATCCTCCTTCTAGCAGAGATGGCCGCACTTCTATTGAAGAGGTTAATGTTGGTAATCCTTTCAGGAAAGATGATGGTGATCTCGTAGAGGAATATAATCCCCATTGTTGGAATAATACTCTCCATGTAGATCCTCCATTGTCTGCTACCTTCGTACCTTCTTCTTGTGAGCAGTCAAAATTTTCTCCACGAGAGAAAGGGTTGCTTCCTACTCATTCCTTATCTGAGCAAGAGTGTATTTTGTTGCAGCTTCTCAAATCCTGCTTAATCACCCTTCCTTCTCCTACAAGCAAGAAAATTCATAAGCATGATAAAGAAAAACATTCTTTCTATGCATACCATCGAGTTCCTAGTCATTCCACTAGTGAATGTAAAGCCTTGAAAGATAAAATACAACAACTTTGTGATTCCAATGTCATCAAACTTTCATTTGATTGATACGCCCACCTTTTCTTCACATGACAAGTGATATCGAGGTCTACCTCTATCCTATATGTTCCAAGTATCTTGCAATGTTCTCCTCCCCTGCATGTTGGGGGCAGTGATATCTCATTTCGGAGATGTGCGTCCTCCTTAAGGAACCCCTCTCTTCTCTCTATCTTTCAATTGAAGTGTCCCTTGAGTGGAACCATTTCTCTTTTGAAGGGTTCCTAAGGGATCCCCTTTGAAAGTCTTTATCTGAAATGAATTCTTTGTGTCTAGCTTGGGGGTAGCCTGACTAGACCTTGCCTTTCAAACAATGCATTCCTTGAGTGGACCCCTTTTCTTTTGGAGGGTTCCCGAGGGAGCCCTTTGAAAATTTTCCAACTTGTTGATGGTCTGCATGACTTTCCACTTACTTTCCTATGTGGTCACTTTCACTTTGCAGGTGCGCCTGTGAAGAAGCTTTATGAATCTACGGAGTCCCCTTCCTTTGGTTTCCTCCATGTGAGAGATCTTGGGGGATACCTCCCTGTAGGTCTATGGGTTTGTAGGGTGATTCTTCTGATCTTCCTCCATTCGAGAGATCTTGGGGGTCGCTCCCCTGCAGGTCTGCGGGTCTATAGGACACTTTTATGGGTATCCTTCATGTGAGAAATCTTGGGGGTTTCCTCCTTGTAGGTCTGTAGGCCTATGAGACACTTTCATCCTGCGGGATATGTCCATTGTTGGTCTGTGGGCCTTCGATGTGCTTTGTTCAAACTCTCCTTGGGTCCAGCCAGGACCTGTGGAGCCATCCCTCTTGGAATTTTCATTCCTCCATCTCTTCTCTTCTCTTCTCTTCTCTTCTCTTATGTATATACCAGATCAAAGATTTGCATCTTCTTCATCCTAAGTATATTCCCTTCCTCTCTTCATTTTAGAATTCTTCTATGTATTGTTCTTTATGTGGGGACGACACATAGTAGTGAGACAACCTTTTACGTCAAGGTCTCTTTCACTTTGCTGACTGAAATCCTTTAGCTTTTTCTAACATTGTTATCTAGTGCAGGTTTTTCTCGTCTAATGCATTTGTTTTGCAGGTCTTCAGCCTGGGGCATGCTTGGTGGAGAAGATGTTATATGCTTCCCTACAATATCCTTTTGGCATATGATGTTATTTATGTTTAGTAGATATTCCTTTAGTGTGCATATTTATAGATTCATATGCCCACTAAAGTAAGGGAAAATTCATTGTAAAAATTAAGTGCTTCTAGGATCACCCTTAGCACTTATGTAGGATCATTTTATCCCTTGCATCAGCCTTTTTCCCCTCTCAGGATGCTCAGCACCCCTTTTCAGCCGCTACCTTCGTGCGTCAGCTTTGCATCAAAATTTGTGCATTTCCTATTCGCATCATTTTGTAGCGTGATGTGTCCCAACACTAGCATACCACGCTGATGTCTATGCACCATGCTAGTGTCATGCAACATTTCAATGCTCAAACAACTGCTTCCATGCATTTTTTCCACTTGTCACCTCCTTTGGTTGGTGGCAATGGCTAGAGATGCCTTGAAATGGATCAAGAAGATTCTTTTCCCTCCTTAAAAGAATTCTTTTCAATCCATTGGGTCTTCTAAGTTCTTTTGGATTCTTCTCTTCTACCTCTAACTCCTCTCCAACTTTGCCTCTAGCCTTCTACTCTCCAGCTTTTTGCTTGCATGGCTTCACATAACTTCTTATAGTAGCTTCAAGCACTTTCAAGCTCTCTTAGCTTCACTCTTGCAGCTTCATCTCCCTCTTCTCATGTTTGTGAGCATCCTGGGATTCCATATCCCCTATCTATTGCACCTCTATTTTGTGATACGGGTTCTCCTCCTTGAGCAGGGATTGCTTTTATCACCTATTTTGTGATATAGGTTCTCCTCCTTGAGCAGGGATTTCATTTATCACTCATACTTGGTGGTATGGGTTCTACTCCTGAAGCGGGTTTTGCTTTCACCACATGCCTTTTTCCACTTCAGTTACATTCTCTCTTTCTATCTAGTTGTCCATGGAGGTAGGAACACCAAAATAGGGGATTGACTGAGGCAAACCCCTATACAACCCCAACACTTTCTCCAGAACTTACACATACAGGTATTGAAGACATTCACATGCTGGAGGTTTCATCACTTGCTTGGTTGTAAGAATTTCCTTTCTTCTTCTTATCTTTATCAGTTCTACTTCACTTTATTTCAATTTTGTTACTTTCCTACATTCTAAGATTTCTTAGCAATTAGAGTAGAAGTAGCCACTTTATCATTTTCTATGATAAACCCATTCTTTGGTCTGTATGAGACGGTAGCGCGCCGCGCTATCCTCTGTATCCCATGCTTTTGTCCTCTGGCCAAGAGCTTGTTAGTTTGTCTAGAAAATCTTTGTGATTTGATCTTTCTTATTTTAGAACTCTTAGCAATTAGAGTAGAAGTAGCCACTTTATCATTTTCTATGATAAACCCATTCTCTGGTCTATACGAGACGCTAGCATGCCTCTGGGATGCCAGCGCGTTGTGCTGTCATCTGTATCCCACGCTTTTGTCCTCTGGCCGAGAGCTTGTCAGTTTGTCTAGAAAGTCTTCATAATTTGATCTTTCTTATTTTAGAACTTTCGTGTTGTTCCTAAGGTAGTTTAGGGCAGTTCACCCCATGAGGCTCTCTAAATGAAGAGAACTCATGAGTAGCGAATCCCCCTTCTCTACACCTAGTTATTTAATTGAATGTGTATTTTTCATCTATTAACCTAATTGATCTAATTGGGTTAATTCACTTGGGCTCTCACACTAGCATTTCACCTTGTTTAATTAAATAATGCAAATTATTTAATTTAAACCCTAAGTCCTCTTATTTAATTAAATAATCCTAAGCTATTTAAATTAAATATCATATTGCATCCTCCTTTTCATTAAATCAATTATTTAATGAATGTCATATTATTCTCCATCTTGCACATTCAAATTTAGTTTTAATTAACTAAATCACTAATTTCCCTCCATCCACTTGCATAGGGAATATTCCAAAGGAATATTCTCCTATTTGGCTCCAAAATTGGAATGATTTCTTTCAAACAAACTTTCAAAGTTGTTACAAAGTGTGTTTGTTTGAATCATTATTATCCCTTGATCTTTCCTTGATCCATGTGATCTTTGATTCTCATCCATTGATAAGAATCCTTGATCCACGTATCACCCTCCTTTTCATCTTAACCATTGATTCATCAAATCGATCTGAGCCCTTGATTCTTCATTTGCTTTCCTATAAATAGATCCCCATTTGAAGAGAAATGGATCCATCTTTTGATAGAAAACTTATGTTGTTAAAACTCATACTCATTTGCATCCATTTTTCATGTTTAAATAGCATTTTAGATTAATTTTCATGCATAATTAGCTTAAGTATATTCCATTAATGGCTTCCATGGTAACTTAGTTTACATCCATTTAGTGCATTTTGGAATCTAGGGCTTGCATCCTTGAATCTTGTATACATTTAGCATAGGTTTGCATACACTTACATCAAACATCTTAGCGTTCATCATGTTAAACTAGCTTTTATCATGTTTTGTTCATCTCTCATCAGTTTCATCAATTTTCTTCAATAAAAAATGATTGAAACAAGCTCATACTATCCAAGGGATTGGGAAAGGGTTACCATTCCATATCAATGTGACACCACTCCCCCAATAGGGTAATATTTGAGGTCATAGAATAGATGTTTGTCAAGTTTTCATGTTTTTAGCATGTTAGTTTAATGGCTTCTTCATTTTGCTGATATTGAATATCTTATTGGGATTAATGATTAGGGGATTAATAGGGTTTAAATTTGTATGAATCTATTCTATTTAGTTTACACTATGACATTGGTCACATTTTGGCGCTAGAAGGAGGCCCATACTGATCGAATCTGATGAATTTCTCTTTAGATTCTCATGTTCTTAGCTTTTGTAGATACATCGACGCCTTTAGAGGCTATAGCGAACCTTTGTCAGGCATCACCATATAGCAATGCCTTTGAAGGGAGTATAGTGATACTTAATTAAATTACATCGACACCTATTAAAAATAGCAATGCTAATACTTTTTGAAACTATCATAGATTTCAAATAGTGATGCCTTTATGGTCCTTGTTTGTTGCAAAGCGACACCATCAAATTTCACTAGAGTGGCACTTTTTCTCAAAAGAGTGACACCTTTGTCATCATTGTCTTGTTGTAGAGAGATGCTTTTGGGAATTATAGCAACACCATTGTGGATAGAGACAATTTTTACTGGTAAGCCAAAATAGAGAGCTAATTTTGACATGTTCTTTAAATTTTTGATTTCATGTGCTCTCTAACATTCCACTAACATTTGGTTTTTTGTTTTAAGGCTAACTGGTTTTGTAGATTTGGGAAAAAAACTAGGAAATTATTTACCCCAACTTGTTGGGGTCATAACTTTCCACTCGGTGCTCAGAATTTTAATCTGTTTGCACTGTTGGAAAGGTATCCAAGAGTACTAATTCAATCCCTAAAAATTTGTGCCTATGAGAATCAACTTTTAGGGATCAATGCAAGTTTCAACCCCAAATTCTGCACTGAAGGCCTCTAAAAATACGATTTACTAAAACATAAAAAAAAATGAAAATTTTGATTTTCAATTTTTTTTAGTTCTAGTTATTGTAAAAGTGTTTTGACACTTAGGGGATGGTATAACCCCTCATATGCTACTTTGCTTCATGTTTTAGGACCACTAAACTTCCATTTAGTTTTAAAACATACAATCTTAGGACCACTAGCTTTCAATTGGGCTTAAAATTCACTTTCAAAGTTGGTTAAAATTGGACCCACACATCTTCATTTTGCTACATCGGTTAAAATGGAACAAGGCAATCAAACACTTCCATTTGGTGCTTAAAATGAGCTCATTTTTCTTTACAAGGTTAAAATGAATGAGTGCTTGCTTTGTTGTGACACACTTGTAGTGTGTATCCAATCCCCTTGCACTTTGTGTGATCTTGGGTGAAGAGAAACACTCAAGTGTACTTCGTTGCTTGTGTTCACTTATAGTACCTATCCTCTCCCCTCATGCTTCATGTGATATTGGGTGAAGAGAAATACTCAAGTATACTTTCATGCTTTGTGTCACACTTAAGAGAGGGCTTACTATGAGACACACCCCGCAATGGGAAACTCATAGTCAAGTTCTTGCAAGCACGTTTACCAATGAGCATTAAATAAAGGATGTGAAATTGTGAGAAATTAGCATCAATCCTTGCCAACAATAGACTGCACCTAATCCCACGCCTTAAGTGGAACAAGAATGGTTAAAGAGCCTTAAGTGGCCAGTGGGTGAGTGTTGGTTCTAGTGTTCATGGTTTGTCATCAATAAGAACCTTGTTTAAATAGTGGCCAACTTTTTCCATCCAATGAGTTTTTCAAAGTGGTGCATTGGAAATTATATTTTAAGAAGGTACTTTCCATGCACAATTTCGGTTAAAGTGTATAGGTTAAGACTTCATTCTTAACATACCTCTACACTCTTTCCTTAATTACATGTAAAATCATCTCTTCTATTACAAAGGGCATGAAACAAGCCCACTAAGAAAAATGTACCCAATTGAGCTAGGGATGTTATATTTCTTGTGAGTTAGTTTAATACTTTGCTTGATTCCAAAACATTTCAAACACACATCAACATGATTCATCAAACTTTAAATCCTTTGGTTTAAGCATGGATACTTTTTGAAAAGCCTTGATATTACTGCTTGTCCCTAATTATTTTTTCCTTAGAGGCTTCTAAGTATTTTGGATTATATCTAAATCCATACTTTCCAAAGGTTAACATAGGGAACTATGTTCTTAGCTTCATGATTTTCACATAATCGACTTTGTGAAATGAGGGTTGCTTTAACATAGACATTTTAGTGTGAAATATTAACCAAGACTTTCTTGATGTGGCAATGAAACAATCTCATTTAAGCAAAGATTAAATCCAATGAAAACCCCACATTGATATATGTTCAAACATTGACTCCCTAAAACAAGCAAATTGAGACAAGGAAACTATTGCAAATCATTGAGTTCTATTATCAAAATCATTGGATCTATTCCCACAATCATTTCAAGTTCTATTTCACCAAAAACATTGGAGTTCTTAGGGTTTCATCACTTTAGAGGTAAAACATTTTTATCACTACCTTAGTCTTGCAACACAAAGGTTCACTCTAGGTTAACATTATTGGGTCAAAAAATTTCATCCACCCTTTATCATATTTCATATTTCACTTCACCAAACTTTATAAACTTTTGACATACCACAACTTTTTGATTTGGACGTATATCAAAACAATCCCATAACTTAGCTATGTTGGGTGTGAAATGGATCCTTTTCCATGCACTTAGTTGAGTTGGTTATCATATTTTGCGGACAAATTTATCTTGAAAGTCACAAGTCTACCTTCAAGATTTACATGTTCACTAACATCTTTCATCAAAGCATCAAATATCTTTGTCTAAAATAAAAGTTTGCAAAGATCACTCCCCATATCATTTACCTTTTCATCCCCCATTCACACCATTGGTCCAAAATGACTTAGAGTGGCCCTTCTACCAAAATTTGAGTCAACTAAAGAGTTTAAACATTACAAATCCCAACATAACTCTCCCATAGGTGACACACAATTTATGGTAACAAGATCACAACATAAGAAAATCATGGAAAAATCCAAAGTCACATCCACCACAAGTGATACCAATCCACAAGAATTTGATCCAAGGAGTCATTCTACCCTCTCAGAACAACCCCAAAATCTTGTGGGACCATATGAGGTAGAAAATGTTACAAACAATTTATTTGAGCTTACTAAAGAAGAAATCCTTGAGTATAAGCAAGAATGTCAAGCCTTAGAGAAAATGGCTTCAATTCCCCCATCTTTTTCTGCACAAACCTTGACACAAGGCTTGAGTTCATCTACGCTTCAATCAACTCCTTCACTAGGGCCAAGTCAAACACAAACTACTAGTCTTGCAACTAGTCTTGCTAAGGATTTTGGTCACACCCTTCCTTTGGAAAGCAACACAATTGTGGGTACTCTAAACACTAATCCTCCTCAAAACACCACTTGGACACCTAAATTTGGTGATCCTATCATTCCTAAGAACCCCCTACATCCACATAAACCACTTACACTCCATAACTCCATGGAAACCTCAAAATTTTGAGGGTAACCATCTTCGTCCATCCCCACAAGGACCATAAGTATACCCAACATTGCACAAGGAAATGTAAAGCAAATGTCTCAAATAGACCAACAAGGGCATGCCAACACCCTTATGCAAAATCAACCCTTAACACAACAAGGGACATCTTCATCAGTCCCATCCATCATCAACCCAAATCAAAGCAACACCTTGGTCACAAACCCCCTCAACCAAGGTAATACATTGATCCCATCTCAAACACATTAGTCAAGGGAACCCTTTCAATCAATTGACTCAAGGTCCTAGTGTTCCATTGTCATCACAATACCAATTGGCACCATCATCATCTTTACCATTGGTCCCCCATGTCATGCAAAATCAAATGGGGCCTCAAACTTACATTCCTCCATCCCAACCCATCAGTTTACAAGGAATGTTAAATCAAGGAAACCCCAACCTCTCATCATCAACCCACAACCCACTCAAACCATAAACACCCAAAACCCATCGCAAATCTCCCAACAACCAAACAATTCTATATTGCAAGCACATGCTCTAGTTTTGCAACAAGCACAATAAGCTTATCAACAAGCATTGCAAGCATACCGAGCTCAAGATCAAGCTTTACAATAGCAACAAGCCTATCAGCAAGCCTTGCAACAACAAGAAGCTCATGATCTAGCTTTTCAACAAGCACAAGATGCCTACTAACAAGCATTGCAACAACAACAAGCTCAACAACAAGCCTTAATTGCACAACAAAAATAAGCTCAATAACAAGCCTTAATTGCACAACAAGAAGAAGAAGCTCAACAACAAGCCTTAATTGCACACCAATAGCAACAAGCCCAAAAACAAGCATTGATAACACAACAATATTCCCAACAACAACAACAACAAGGTTTATACTATAATCCACATCAAAACATCATTAATCCAAATACGTTAGGAGCATATACCCCTCTACCATCATCTCCTTCATAGTATCAAATTCCACCTTACACCCCTTCATATCAAAATTCCACTTACAATCCATCTACCATCCCACAATATGCAACATATGCTCCTCCACCAAAACCAGAAGATAATATGGAATTGCAACTTAAGTTTCTAACACAACAAATGTAAGACATCCAAATGGGAAAACCGAAGAAACCCCATGTACAACAAAACTTGTGTCCATACCCATTTGATAGAAATATCGCAATGGTACCTTTCCCTCTCAGTTTTGAGGTCCCTAAATTTGATAAATACAAAGGGAGGGGAAATCATGTGGATCAAATCAAATAATTCAATGCCATGTGTATGGAGTTTTCCTACAATGATTCCTACTTAATGCGCCCCTTTCCACAAAGTTTGACAGGTCTTTCCATTGATTGATTTTCATAGTTGCCTCCAAGTATCAAAACATTCCAAGATATCATTGATCAGTTCATAGACCACTTCTCCTTCAATCTTGGCATGGATGTCAGCTTAGAAGAGCTGTACACACTCAAGTAAAATAAAGGAGAATCCTTCCCTAATTTATTGCAAAGGTGGAGGCAAAGAGCTAGTAAGAGCAAGCGACCCCTTCCCAACAAACAAGTGGGAATTATCATAACGAATGTTGATCCAGATCTATCCTTCTACTTGAAGATGCAATGTATCATGGCTTATGATGAGCTTGGCCCTAGGGCCCTCAACATTGAGAGAGCCCTAATCTCACAAGGAACCACACAAGCACGTATAAAGACAACCGCCCATCCACTAGTTCTAACGAAAAACCCTACTTTTGGGCCAAGAATAAGAATGTTACTAGTGATGGTGTTGTTGATGCAAAGGTGGTCTTAAATGATCCTAGGAAAGCAAATACCCAAAACATGAATACACAACAACCATCCACGCCACTGTCAAATAATCAAACTACAATCAACATTGCAAACACTCAACGTGGACAACAAAGAAGAAACAGTGCTCCTATGTGACAATTCACTCCCTTAGGGGAACCTATGGAGGATGTGCAGATGAAGTTGATATAGTCTAACCTTATCACACTCCTAGATTTCTCAAACTATCAAGAGCCACAAGTCAAACCTCATAGCTATAGAGATGATCATTTTTGTGAATTTCACTGATACAAAGGTCATAACACACAAAATTATTTAAGATTCAAACATCTAATAGAAGATATTATTGAACAAGGAGACATTGATGTCGATCAAAAATTTGGGAATGAAAATCTGAAAATTTACATGAACCCTATGCCTAATCATGGAAAAACAAAAGATTCAGGAAAGGCATCAACTTCAAATAATGTAAACCATACTTATGATACCACAGTGGGACATATTTATGGTATTCATTCATCACAACATGAGGAATCAAAAATACATCAAGATACTATTTTAAAACCAATTTCAAACCCATCAACAATGTCTAGTAATATTTCAGACCGTAATGGCATCAAGTATATATATCAAATTGTGATCTCTATCCCACATATGACTCAATGATTGGGTATATTGAAGAAGTTCCAAAAAATCCAAAAATATCCCTTGTTACACCAATACCCACAAACTGTTGCGAAGAGTCTTTTTATCGATGATATATCAAGATACTATTTTAAAACAAATTTCAAACCCATCAACAATGTCTAGTAATATTTCATACTGTAATGGCATCAAGTATATACCAAATTGTGATATCTATCCCATGTATGACTCAATGATTGGGTATATTGAAGAAGTTCCAAACAAGCCAAAAATATCCCTTGTTACACCAATACCCACAAACTATTGCGAAGAGTCTTTTTACTGATGATAGATCATCCACCTAAGGATCATGTCAAGAGGAGGCTCTTGAGGATAACAAAAGTCACTCCGAATTGAGTCAAGATCAAGAACTCCTCTCCCCATAGTTTCACCAAGCACTAAGGGATATCTTCAAAACCATTTAAAACTCCAAAGATATTCTTGATATCACCCCTGAGATGTTTCTTTTTGACAGACATATAGATGTTTTTCATCCAAAACAAGAGTCTCCCACTCTTGATATTCCCATACAAGAGCAAGTAACGGTCGAGATTCTCAATTCCTACAGTGATTGTACATCATCGACATATTTTGAATTAGCACCCAATTTCAATAGATAATGATGTCATAGAATTAGTGAAAACAATTCATATTCTAGAATAGTAGGAACTCATAACAATATCATGTGTTCACGACAAGTCATATTTAGTGGCTATGGATTAGAGGATACATTATCAAGGCAAAGGATTAGGTATTATCCATAACTTCACAATGGTAGGGGCAATCTTGTCTACAATAAACATCAACATATGGGGCACAAAGGATCCTTATGATGAAAGTACTATCAACACTACAACTAGTCATATCATGAATTGTCATCCACACATAATCTCATACTCAAATTGGGACCAATGTAAAAGGAAAGATTCTTATCAAAAGAAGGAGAAGATCATCAAAGAAAATGTAGTAAAGCAAAAAGGACAAAGTAAATAAAAATGGATACCAAAGAAAAATAAAGAAAATCATCCCTCCAAAACTCCATTAGTCAAAGAAACTATGGGGAAAAATAAAAAAGGGAAATGTATCCATCAAAAGTATCCTAAGATACAAAAGCAAGATTCTCAAGCAAGGAACAAAGTATATCCAGTAGTTGGTCCTAATTCCATGAAAATATTTGTTCCCACCCATCATCGATCATATTCCCAAGTTTGGAGAGTCAAAGGTTCCAAACCATCAAACAATCCATCTCATATTCCTTCATGCATGACACTCTACACTCCATTCATGATATCCAATTCTCACATTTACCATGTGTTGGCAACTACCCTTCATCATAAGGATTTTGAAGGCACTCTATCACGATGTGCACACATAGACAAGGTTAATTTCGGTACCAATAAGGTAGCTCAAAGTTCTCAAAATTTGTATTCAAGTGCTTGTATCTTAGCAAAGCAGCTTCTTCAAGTAGGAAATTGTTGGCACATTATGGCAGTGACCTCTACATCAATACCACAAGGTGGTTTAACATAAGGGTAAAATTTTCAAAAAACCAAAAAATTCAAAAAATCAAGAAAATAGTAAAAATAAAAATCATCCTCTTGTGAAAACCACTACAATGGCGCTTTGGGAATGTACTATGATGAAAAATTGGAAAATAGGTGTCATGAGTAGAATCAAGTATCTATATGATCCTTCTCAAATAGAAGCATCTCATCCTTGTCATGATAAATCCAATGTTCCCTCCTTCCATCCAATCCAGATTTATCTAGGTATTCCCGTTTATCTTGATCTTGACAAAGATTCAGCGTATACTTCAACTCTACTCATGGAAAATTTTTGACAGGATCTTTACCATTTTGTCCCATGAAGTCCCACAAACCATATCTATCATGCTAAAACTCTATTGAACTCTTCACATATACATTACCTATCTTGGTTTGTTCATTAAACTATGAAGCATTGCTAGACACAGGGGGAAGGTTATTGCACTCTTGTTTCCAAATAAATCTTGATCCATGTCTTATATCTCATAGCGTGACATTGACGTCGTGATATAGGTATCGTTTACCTCAAAATTTCATCAAAAATCTTGAAAACATTCATAAAATCTCATCAATATCCAAAAACATCAAAATCCTATATAGCTAAAAATCCAAAAACATTCAAAAATTGTAAAGTCAAAATCCAAAATAGCCAAAACACATCAAAAATCCCTAAAAAGGTTAAAATGTTGAAAATACAAAAATAGAACCATATCGAACTACATTGTCTCTAAGCTTGAATGTAGGTGAGGCCATCATTGATGTGCCTCCGAGACACCCTAGGTCAGTCCTTTAGGAGTATGTCATAATTACTTGATAATCCATCAAGTGTTCATTTCTCATAAATAATAAGTCAGAGTCAATCAAACTATGAGTCTCTATGCTTGAATGTAGGAAAGATCATCACTGATGTGCCCATGAGACACCCTAGGTCATTCCTTTAGAATTCCATCATAATAAACTAGAAATCTGTCAACTGTTTATATCTCATTAACAATAAGTCAAAGTTAGTCAAACTATGTGGTCTCTGCATGTATAATGTAGGCAAGGCTTGTCTTTGATAAGCCCATGAGGCCCCTAGGATAGTCTTTTAGGTTAGGTTCTTGGTCAAAACTTAGATAACCCCAAAACATTTGGAAAATTTTGGAAAATAAAAAACAACCTCAAATAACCGAAAACCAAAAAATTCACATAAACTTTCAAAAAGACCAAAAATAGCCTCAAAACATTTTCAAAATACCAAAAACATTGAAATATTTCAACAAAATCCAAAACCACCCACCCCATCTCACTTTCACCCACAATAAACTTTCATCCATAATAAATTGATCATCACACTCACCCTTTGGTAAAACAAATAGAAAACAAGTACAACAATCAACAAAAGTAGAACCTTTAAATGCAACAAAATCAAACTCTTGATCATTATCAAACATGTCAATCAAACCTTATATCAACAACCTTTCAAACAATTTATCAACCGCCAAAATCTGATAACACATCCTAGGATGCATCCTTCCTACAATGCGGATTATCATTGGCAATCATTTTGGATATTTATCCTCAAAACACAACACACCCTTTGGGAAGAGATACAAATAACATTGATTGTTTGTTGTTGATATTTTCTTATGATTTATCTTATTGACCCATTCCAAGGACCTCTCGATGATTTCTAAATGATTTAGAGAGAAAGAAATGGGGCATCAATCATTATCTTTTGCTTGTTGTGCTTGTGGGATACTCTTGTATAATAATCTTAATGCATACTTGCTTAGTTGTGTGTAGGGAGGTTGTTGGAAACAAGAAACACTGAGAGGGGGAGTGAATCAGTGTTCTGCAAAAATTAACTTTATTATTCTGATCATTAACCCACTTAAAGCATTCAACCAAAAGATATATGCAGAAATAGAAAGCAAATAACCACAACACCATAACACAAGGATTTTACGTGGAAACCCTGTTAGGGGAGAAACAACAATGGATGGCCAATCCACAATATAATTTGAGTATACTCAAAAAGAAGTTTACAATATGGGAATGCACTTGCATTTAGGCTCACTACCTAGAGTTCACTGCTCAAAATAGGAAGGCACACTACCTTATAAAGATTTGGATTAGATCCAAGAAAATGAACTGAACTGACTCGCACAACAAAATCTTTATGTGCAAGTGAAACTATGCATAAAATCACTCTAACACCCTTCTAATATTTGCAATACAAATCGACACACCACATATACATCATAAAATGATATAAAAGATCATACATATATATTCATGACTAGCAATTTAATCGCAACAAGTCGGCTTGAACAAAACTTGAAAATATTAGCAATTGTTGACTCAAATCTTAAGAATTATCCAATGTGCATCCACAACGGTCGGCCACAACTTAGCTCGGACCCAAATCAAGATGAGAAAACACAAAAATATCTGAATAATCATTCCTTTAATATCCACAACACATTATATCAACTGAGTCATCCCTAAAATACTGATAAACAAAGAAGTATCAACCAGATCTCCAAACTTGCACATGACTTGGTACTAGGTACTAAGATTTCTGAATAATACAAGAAATATACTGATGAACCTTTCGTGAGATCCACAACTCAAAATAACAACTAGAAATTTGCACATGAATTGTTGAACACCAAATTCTCGGATGCTCTGTTCTACCTTATTGTCCACAATCTTACTGTTGGTATAAGAAAATGATGTCATGCGGATCCAATTACCAACTAGGGTTTCCATCAATGACAACACCAAAACATAATTGTAGTGTCTCTTGCCAACAATCTCCCCCTTTGGCATTGATGGCAACACTTAGTGAAAAATGACTAAGTGTCAGATCAAAAACATGAATTACACTGTCACTTCAAAAAGAAACTTTAGTTGGCTCAAAAAAAAACTCCCCCTATGATTATACATTTTTCATTGTACCCTTCTCCCCCTTTGACATTAATGGAAAAAATTGGGGAAATGAAACAAAATTCCAATACTGTACAGGCATGAACTTATAACTTACAAAAGTTTGAAAATATCTGCAAAATCTTGCTTCAACACTCTTAAATTTTCATGGCAAACCTTTTTGAGACTCTCCAAAACTATCATGTGACCACACATTAAGTAAGATTGAGCTTTTGTAGAATCAAGATTCTCTAGGTCACTAACTGCCACAGTAGCTTTTGCTTCCTTCAAAGCACTCACCATTATCTCAATCTTTGGACTAATTAGTCCTCTGAGCTCACTTACTCTCCCAACAATCCTGTCATTTTCACTCTTCAAGCATTTTATTTTTTCAAGTAGAGATGTTACTTGAATTTCTTGCTAAACAACACTACTAGCTAATGGATCAAAAGTATCAAAAATTGTAAGGAAAGCAGAGGTGCGGAAACACTTTCCTAATGTCAAATCCACAGGGAAGAATGCAATGCAGGGCTTTTAATTTTTCAAATTACAATCTAATTAAGACACACATGAAAGATTTACAGAAATAGAGTAAATACACAAAGACAATGAACAATAGATTTACGTGGGAAACCCTTACGGGAAAAAACCCACCACACTAAGCTGAATCTCTTTGTATTACAGTAACAAAAAAATTACATACAATCAGAAATACAACTCTCTGGTATTTTACTGTAGCTTCATTCACTATTCATCAGTTATAGAAAATATCTCAACAGTTCGATTTACTCATCGTCACAATCACAACAGAATTGATCTGCTTTAAACTAATCACATTCTGATTTTTCCATCTGTGCATCCTTATCTACTAGACCTCCATTCAAGAAAGTTTCCATGCCGATACATATTTTTCCCTGCAAGCTGTTATCCTCCAGCGTCGCAGCAGTTACAAAAATCCAACCATCATTCAGTTTAAAAAATTGTTTCCTCTTATTGGTTCAGCAGGATGCCACATAGGATGGTCACACAGTCAATGGCATTCAAACTTTGTTGGCATATCGGTGAGACACTCACAGTGTCTCCCTGATGCCACAAAGTTCCTCTATCAATATCAACTTTAAGTCTCCAACAGTCGGCAAGAAAACAAAGAGGTTATACCGAAACCATCGATGTCCATTTTGTTCCTATCGGTAAAGGTTTCCCTTATCGGCGAGACTCATATCGAATGCACAAGTCACAGTGATCAAACATTCCATCGGCAAGACATTTCGATCTCACGAAGAATTTCTGCTGATAACCTTATGTTACTCTAAAGCCTTTCACCTATCAGCAAGACCCCACAGTTTCGGTGAGACGTCATACCGAAACAAAGCTTCCATCGAAAGTCACACTGTCACCAAGACTCGTGTCTATCGCGGTGACCTTTTGCCGAGTGCCCTAAGTCTTACCAAAGACTTACAGTCAGTGAGACTCAATACTTTCGCCAAGACTTCTCAGCGAAGTATTTTCTTACTGCGAAGAACTCCCGTCGGCATGACCAGGCTGCATCATTGAGACATCTCCCCGCGACCACTATGTTACCCCGATAGCTCTAAACTATTGATGAGACATCCACCAATCGCTGGGACCTCTCCCCAACACCTGAGTTAGCCTGATAAGATCACACTGTCGCCCGAAGAAATCCATTCACCAAAAGGTTATGTTGAATGTTGAAAGTCACAACAATAGTCTTGTTGGCAAGACATCGACCCTATCACGCCGATATGAACATTTTTAGAACTTCAGAATAGTTAGTCAACCAGACATCCGTGATGTCACACTGACTTTTCCTTTCAAATAGTTTCATGTCAGTAAGGATTGAGGCACAAATTCCAACAGAAATTATAGCCAATTAATTTCAAGATCCTTCACCTTTTTCTCATTACCTTCAGTAAACTTGGACAAAACCAAACATGCCTTATAGGCCTTTCCAGCTTCAGATATGGAACCTTGAATGTTCTTCATGCAGGTGGCTAACAGATTCTTATCCTTTGTAATCATTTCCTTCAACCAACTAAGTCTTTTACCATTAAACTCTTTTCACACTTTATCCTTAGCAGATTTCTCAAGAGACTCGAATTGAGTACTTACAACATTTATGAGCTTCTTTAGCTCACCAGAAGAGGAACCAGACAGATCCATGACATGAGTAGGCATTAATTTCTATAGAACTCCAAATGCAAGACTTAGCAACTCACTATCCTCTATGTGAGACTTTAGAATCTTCTTACTAGCCTAGCTTGAACAATTGATGCAACCTTCATCATCTGAATTGGGGAAAAAGTGGATAGATTGGTTGAGCTTTCATCCAATTCAAGATCAAGACCTACCTGGTGCTTCATCAGAGATCTCTTCACTATCTTGGCAGTGTCTCTTACGTCCACTCTAATCTCCTTAACTTGAGCTTTTTCTTCTTCAGCCTTGGGTTCTTTAGAGACTGTTTCCAAATTGCTTTTAGGCACTTCAGCCTCTTCATTTTGCACCTCCTTCTCCTCAGCTAATACCACCCTAGGAACTTCAGTTTCCATAGGTGTCTCTATATTTTCCACATTAGGAGGAATTTGAAAATCCTCAGCATCTACATTTACTTCTGAAACATTTTTCAGTAAACATTTCCTCAACATTAATCTTATTCTTTGACATAAACTCTTCCAGAATCTCCTTGGTTTCACCAACAACATCAGTTTCACCAATCATGAGTTTATTCACCCTTGTCTTGCTCTTAAATTCCTTTTTAGCCTTTTCAAGGAGTGAATACATCTCTTCAATTGACATTTCTAGACATAAATCTTCAAGAACTCTCTTCCTCAGATTCTCTTCTTTTGTTCTTGCACTTAATCTTCTCGACTCCAAAATATCATACAGATTCTTGGGTAGGCCAGACATAATCTCAATAAGAACTTTATTGAAAATGTTCATATGTTTTATTGTGGCTTCTCCAAGAAATCTTTGACCTGATTCATCAAAATTTTTATACAATTCATAGAGGGGCTTGAGATTACCATCCTTGACAACTGCATTCTCAACTTCCTCAACTGACATACCAGCTTGATCAACTTTTGCCTTCTTTGCTTTTTCTTCTTTGCCAGAAGATTTTCTCTTGTTTAACTCGACAGCCTGAGTTTTGGTATCTTTTACTTCTCTCAAAACTTCTTTTGATTATGTTTCCTCATCTTCTGAAATGGTTTCATATGTTCTTGTACTTTTATTCTTCTTCCTTTTACCGAAAGGCTTGTCTTGAGATGGCTTGGCTATAGGGGAACTCCTTGTAGATCTAGTGCGGGAAAAGGATGCACTAGGACTAGCAAACTCTATTTTTGCTTTCACTTATGTTGCTTCTACCTCATCTCTCCTCCTTCTTGCTTCTCTCAAAGCTTCTACAGGGAAGCCCATCCTTTCTACAAGAACTTCTATCTCTTTTCTTACTTTCTTGACTATCACCGATTTTCTCAATTCCTCATGAACCTGCATACTTTTCTCTGCATAATTTCCAAACCTCTCTTCTCCTTGATCCATAGGTGAACTCAACAAGTGTTCTGCATACATATTCAAGATGTTCTCCTCTACTTTGTATCCCATAGGCATTATCCATATTGTTTTGGGATCAACAACTTCCATATGACATTGATCAATATCCACCATGAAGCAGATAATATCTTTGTACTATTCCACAATTGAAGTGGGAATTATTTCCCTAGAATGCATCATATTTTGGAAATTTTTGAAGTACCCCCAGAGGGTAGTATTCCTTACCTGACGATCATCAATTCCAAACAACATGTTCCTTATCTGAACAGATACAGGTATATCATTTTTCCAATGTACTTTTCCAACACCCAGAACCTCATCCATGAAATAGAAAAATAGACACAATAGCAGATTACCATATTTGAAAGTATTCTTCTTGTCTTTCTTGATTTTGCTCAGATTCTCCATCAACTGACTTTTGAGTAGCTCGCACAAGTCATATTCTGCATTTTGCTTTACCATTTCAAAAGCTGCATAGATGGTCATACTATATATAGAATTATCTTGGCTAGAATGGTATATCTTGTAGCTAATGACCATTGATGCAAATTTTACATCCGCTTCAGCAATATCTTCTATTGGCATTGCCCTTCTAGCCCATTTTTCACTTGTTGCCTCTGTAACCTTCTCATTCTTCATGGATTTCAAGACTGGAAGTCTACCGGTGGAATTTAGACTCGTGACTGCACATATAGCCTCTTTTGTAATCTTGAAGGGTATATTCAGCCTCATGAACTTGTCATGAACATGGCTCAAAATGTATCTAACCCATTCATTTTCCTCAAATATGGGAAATCTCACAAACTTCTTCTCTTCTAGGGTTTGAAATTCTGGATTTACAATCAAATCCTCTCCAATTATATGATGGAAATACATATTCATTAATTGAGAGCTTCCTGATTCTTCAATATTGGTATGTATATAAGCCCTAATATCTTATGTATGCAATACTCCGTATGATACAAATGAAAATGCTCCTAAGGGTTCGATCTCGATAGACTTATAGGGATTCCAATTGAATTTAGGATGGGGTTTGTCCTTGACTTTGACTACTAGAGGAGTGGATATGATTGCAAATTCACAAATTTAAATGCTTTTTGATAAATACCTTTCTGTCGGATCGAAGTTCGATCGCAAATTCTTCTCCACGCTTTGAATCTCTCCACAATTCAGCAAGGTTCACTCCAGGGCTCTTCAAACTACTTGTATCCATTGAAAACACTTTCCAAGATCTCCCCAAGCTATTAGACTTCTTTCAAGGAATTAGCTCTGATACCGATTGTTGGAAACAAGGAAAACTGAGAGGGGGGGTGAATCAGTGTTCTACAAAAAAATAACTTTATTATTTTTTTCATTAACCCACTTAAAGCATTCAACCAAAAGATATATGCAGAAATAGAAAGCAAATAACCACAACATAACACAAGGATTTTTCATGAAACCCTATTAGGGGAAAAACCACGGTGGATGGCCAATCCACAATCTAATGAGTATACTCAAAAAGAAGGTTACAATATGGGAATGCACTTGCATTCAGGCTCACCACCTAGAACTCACTGCTAAAATTAGGAAGGAACATTTCCTTACAAAGATTTGGATTAGATCCAAGAAAATGAACTAAAAGAATAACATCTACAAATGCTTGATTACAGTTCCAATTAGGCTCAGATGTTGATCTTCTATCCTTCTAACTGATACTAAACTTTTGCTCTACTCTGCTCTAACTCGCACAACAAAATATTTATGCACAAGTGAAACTGTGCATAAAATTGCTCTAACACCCTTCTGATATTCACAATACATATCAACACACCATGTATACATCATAAAATTATATAAAAGATCATACATATATAACCGTGACTAGCAATTTAATCGCAACAAGTCAGCTTCAACAAAACTTGAAAATATTAGCAACTGTCAGCTCAAATCTTAAGAATTAGCCAATGTGCATCCACAATGGTCGGCCACAACTTAGCTCAGACCCAAATCAAGATGAGCAAACACAAAAATATCTGAATAATCATTCCTTGAATATCCGCGACACATTATATCAACTGAGTCGGCCCCAAAATACTGATAAACAGAGAAGTATCAATCGGATCTCCAAACTTGCACATGACTTGGTACTAGGTACTAAGATTTTTGGATAACACAAGAAATATATTGATGAACCTTTCGTGAGATCCACAACTCAAAATAACAACTAGAAATTTGCACGTGAATCGTTGAATGCCAAACTACCAGATGCTCTATTCTACATGACTATCCACAATTTGACTGTTGGTATAAGCAAATGATGTCATGCAGATCTAGTTACCAACTAGGGTTGCCATCAATGACAACACCAAAACATAATTGTAGTGTCACTTGCCAACAAAGGTCGTCTAGAGTAAATTGTTGACTATTGTGTATGCTTTGTTTTGAAATATTCTAAACTTCTAAACTACATTCCAACGAGGTTTCCATATGTCAAGATGTGAACAAGGACTATCTTATCTATTTGTAGAGTCAAATTCCATCACACTAGATACAACGTCGTCCTGGTTTTCAATACCATGATGCATCATGTCTATGTGTTATATTAAACATAAGGAATAACAAAGAGTCCCAATCCCATATATGAGCAAATCATTCATCCCATCACCATAATCTAATAAAGTCTTGACAACTCATGGACTTGTTGGACTTGTAAATCAATCTTGGAATCAATGGTTAATATATCCATCTTATTCTTCTTATTCTTCTATCTTTACTAACATTTATATCTAAGTATTGAATATGTGTGATATGTCAAAATATACATGAAGCTACCCATAGTTGATGGTTGTCTATACATCATCAAATTTGTCTACATCAAACATTTGTGCTTTCTAGTACTCTTTGAGCTGAACTAATCCTGAATCTTTATCGTGAGATTAAACTAAAATTGCAAATTTTCTCCAAATCTATCGAAGGGGCAGGGAACCAGCTTAATTCCTTTCGTTAGGGCAACAATGGGGCATTTGAAAAATTAATAATTTTTTAAATTCTTGATCTGAGCAACAACATTAATCCGAAAAGCATCAGTCTTTGAACCAACGTAACAGGTACCTCATTTCAAAGAGGGACAAAATGTAGACACTTAAAATTGTCCTGAATGATATTACACACTTGAATCCGATATACTAACATCGTTTCATCCTAAAATCTATCTTATTTTTTCTTGTTTGATTAAATGAACCTAGTTATTTAATTGAATGCATCTTTTTCATCTATTAACCTAATTGATCTAATTGGGTTAATTCACCCCCTCTCACACTAACATTTCACCCTGTTTAATTAAATAATGTAAATTATTTAATTTAAACCCTAAGTCCTCTTATTTAATTAAATAATCCTAAGATATTTAAATTAAATATCATATTGCATCCTCCTTTTCATTAAATCAATTATTTAATGAATATCATATTATTCTCCATCTTGCACATTCAAATTTAGTTTTAATTAACTAAATTGCTAATTTCCCTCCATCCACTTGCATAGGGAATATTCCAAAGGAATAGTCTCCTATTTGGCTCCAAAATTGGAATGATTTCTTCCAAACAAACTTTGTAACAAACTTTCAAAGTTGTTACAAAGTGTGTTTGTTTGAATCATTCTTATCCCTTGATCTTTCCTTGATCCATGCGATCTTTGATTCTCATCCATTGATGAGAATCCTTTATCCATGCTTCACCCTCCTTTTCATCTTAACCATTGATTTATCAAATCGATATGAGCCCTTGATTCTTCATTTGCTTTCCTATAAATAGATCCCCATTTGGAGAGAAATGGATCCATCCTTTGATAGAAAACTTATGTTGTTAAAACTCACACTCATTTGCATCCATGTTTCATGTTTAAATAGCATTTTATATTAATTTTAATGCATAATTAACTTAAGAATCCATTAATGGCTTCCATTGTAACTTATTTTGCATCCATTTAGCATATTTTGGAATCTAGGGCTTTCATCTTTGACTCTTGTACATATTTAGCATAGTTTTTCATACACTTACATCAAACATCTTAGCATTCATCATGTTAAACTAGCTTTTATCATGTTTTGTTCATCTTTCATTGGTTTCATTAGCTTTCTTCAATAAAACTGATTGAAACAAGCTCATACTATCCAAGGGATTGGGAAAGGGTCGCTATTCCACATCAATGCAACACCACTCCCCCAATAGGATAAGATTCAAGATCATAGAATAGATGTTTGTCAATATTTCATGTTTTTAGCATGTTATTTTAATGGCTTCTTCGTTTTGTTGGTATTGAATATCTTATTGGGATTAATGCTTAGGGGATTGAATAGGGTTTAGATCTGTATGAATCTGGTCTATTTAGTTTACACTATGACATTGGTCACAATAATAATGAATTTTTAATTGTGTTAGTCTTGTAAAGAGATAATCAAGTAAGTTCATTAGGTTCAATCCCCATATTTATAAATTAAAATTTATATCCTCAAAAAATTTGTTAAAACACTCATAGAAATGATATTTTAAATGAATTTTTTTAAATAAAAATAAAAAATATCCTTATTCCTATTATCATACAATAGAATAAGATCCACAAAAACCCTAACATTAAACATGGCATTTCAAATGTTAGGTATAACTTGTTGCAAAATGCACTTGGAATATTTGAATTAATTTGTTACATTTCTGGTTTAGATGCAACTTCACAATCTCCCCCTAAAATTTTGGTGTCCTCCTTGTTTAAATTCTATTGGGGATACCTTAGCTAGGCTCATCTATATTTCTCAAGAGACTTTATTGCAATCTCATCCTACTTTCACATGTATGTTTGTGGAGATGGAATTAACTAAGGATTTTCCTGAATAAATCTATTTTAAGGTTGAAGATTGATTTTGGAAGCAACACTTGGACCAAAAAATTGTTGAACATCGAAATACTAAGAGGGGGGTGAATCAGTATTCTTTGAAACTTCTTAACCATTTAAACATTCATCCTATACATCATAATCAAATTGTAGTAAGGAAAGAAACCATGAAAGAAACCATCAAAGCATATAGCACATGAACACCAAATTTTTACATGGAAAACCCAAAAAGGGAAAAACCATGGTGAGGATTAGCTCACAATATATTATAACCAGTTATAAGATATTACAGAAAGGCTCACTGCTAGGTGGGCTTAGTTTCTGGTGGACTCACTTCTAGAAATAGAAGAGAGGGGTGACTCACTACTAAGATTTGAACTGCTACAAATGCATCTACAAAATGTAGGAAATATAGTTCCATTGAAGCTCAAAACACTGAATCAACACACTTCATATGACTCTACTCTAACACTTTGCTTTGCTCTACATTCACATCAAATTTTCATTCTCTACTTAGGAATTCACACTTTCAACTTAATCATCACTTTTCAACACCAAAAATGATCTTCTAATTATACCCATTACATTTGCAAGAACCTACAACATCAATTAGGTCGACCTAATTAGATGTACCATTCAAAACATGATCTTATCGGCTCAAGATCAAACATACACTCTTCATGCCTTAATTTAAAAACTTGTAACACATCAGATAGGTTGAAATGGACCTATAATAGCTCCCACATAATGGATCAATACTTATTTAAACTTTATACAACCTCAAATATATTAGGTTGACACCGTTAGTGACCTAACATCAAAATTCACCAACTGATCATCCTCAAACTGACACACGGACTTCCAAACATCACACCACTTGGAATACACACCCTTCTGAAACATGTAAACACTTCTACAAATCCACAAGACCAAATATTCTTCCACGGTGAGATGCAAACTAAGTAAAATAGGTACTCTACACTGGAAACACTATCACTAGAAGATCTAATACTCCACTACTCATAACTTCTACACCAAAGGGAAAAACAATATGAAAATTTGGATTTAGACTCTTCTGACCTCCAAAAAAAATTCCTTAGAACCAAAAACCAAAAAACTTCAAGGAAACTCAATGGAGACCCAAAAACTGATGCTCTGTACACTGAAAACTATGTTCTGACACTTAGCCAAATAACTAACTCATTTATTTTGTACTAGAGCAAAATAACTGCATCTCTATATTATATTTCCATCATCTCAAACACATATATGCACCAGACCAACTTCACATTAATCTTCACATCACATCACAATGTTGACATCAATGACAACACTGTATCTGCACACTATTCATCTCATGCTCATGTTGCCAATAAGCATACCAACGAAAATCTTCTTAAACTTCCAACAAAAATCACCTTGTTTTATATGTAAACAATTTTATTATTATTATCATATGTGGGAGAGAACTATTTGTATAAACATGCCAAACCTTTCAAGGAGGCTTTTTAGTAGAAAGGTTTTGATAATTAGCATCATTTTTTTATGGTTGGGTCATCTTCCTCTGTATCATTCCCTCTAGATTACTCTCCTTAGGCTTTTGAGACTTCATTGTAAGTTCCCTTAGAGGTTTTTCCTTCTTTTTTACCTATCTCTAGTGGTGGTGCGACTCCATTCAACCGATTTTTCAATAGTTTCATCTCCTCATGTATTAATGTCTTTGAGTCTTCTTGCATACCCTCTTGTGTTAATTTTGGGTCATCTTTCATATCTTCCTATGTCAAGTGATTTTGGTGGTCTTGAGCTCCTAGTAGAGCTTTGATCATATATTTATTTGGGTAAGCATGTATATTATTTATTACAATGGTGGGGCTCTCAAATATCAAAGGTAGATGAGATGATCTTAACTCCCTTGGATGGGATTCCCATTTTCCTTCACTATTTCTTATTTCTTTAGTTGTTCAGGTACTTTGAGATTCTTCTCCTTCTTAATTGTCTATAATTCTAGAAAATTTGGATGGTTGGATTTCAGTAGTGAATAGGAATTATTTCACTAGGAGATAAGTTCTCTTTTATATGATACTCAAATCTCATAAGAAGAAGGGAAAGGATCTTTATCATGGATGAAATGGTTGATGGATTGATTTTTTTGAGGTCACTTGTATATTTTGGGTGGTGGTTGGTTTTCTCTTTTGGATTTTTTTTTATATGGTTGTAGGACTATTTCTATTGGCTCTGATATATGTTGATCATATTTTTAAGGGTAAGGGCCTCTAGAGACTCCCTCCCTAAATTATAAAAAATAAAAATAACTTTCTCCCAAAATAAGGGTTAAATTTTTCTAGTTAATTATTTATCCTTTAAATAAATATGTTATATGATTTAAATGACACTAAAAGTATTCATCTTTTGTGAACACTTTTTAGGTTTGTTTATAGTTAAATGTTAGTATTTTATTCTAATAACTTTCTAAGTCTCTATCTAGATTAATGTTAGTATATTATTGTGACAACTTTGTAGATCTAATTTTTAATTATATTTTATAGTGGATCACAATAACTATATAAATAGTTTACATGGGTTGTATTAGTTTCATATTATTAGTGTGATTATATAATTATACCATATATTAAGTTTATTTAGGTAAATTAGGACATAAGAATGTGTCAATCTTTGACTTATATGAATCTCATGCTACCTCTACCTCATTCACTAATTAATTTGTAGTAATTAGGTGTTATCTCTCCCTCATCAAGAGAGTTCTATTGACACCACTATTCCTACATAGTCTAACTCAACTCATTTAGAACACTTTTCATCCTAATTTGTGCATTCTAAAGCCTATATTATACTCATTTTCTTTCTTTTCATAGTGAATCTTGAATATAAGTATTAAAATATTGTTATCAACATCTTGCTTGCATTTGAATATTATTTGTTCATAGGTTAAACTTACTATCACATCTAATTCTTCACTCAAGCTAACATGGTATTAGAGTAGGGAAAGTTTATGTCATTCGATTCTATTTGATATATTATCTAAGCTTTCTTTTAATTAGAGTTTATACTCTTTCAAATTGAGTTATTTTATAATACCGATTTTAGAATGATTCTAGGGAAGTAATAGATTTCCAATGCATTAAAAAGGTTCAAATCATCTAGGTTTTAATTTTGTTTCATCCACATCAAACATCATGAAATCAAATTACAAATATTTTTCAAAGGCTTTTGATTTTGCACTTTGCAAACACTTTTTTTTAGCAATTTGGTGTGAAAAGGACCTCACCATTACATGTGAATTGGAAGAAATCATATCAATAGACTATCATTTCATAAAACTTATAGCAATTTATAGAAAAGAAAAAATATCCCAGGGATGGCATATGACTTACCTATGTAGGTTTGATAACAACTCTAGATTTTTTTAAGTGTTCTTAACTTTAAATTTACTTTGGTTTTAAAATTAAAAATTAAAAAAATAAAATCAAAAGTTTGTAAATTTCACATGTGATAAATATTTTTAAATTTATGTATATGAAGTATGCAAGGATACCTAACTCCTAAATACCACCTATAATCACACGTAGAAGAGGAATTCAAGACACCGCCCACCCCAATACAATTTGGTGCTCTATTATATATTGTGGTGCCTACAAGCCACTTCTAGTGGATAGCTTTATCACCGTAGTAAATAGCCATTGGTTCTTTGTTGTTTCATCATTGCAAAAATAATTTAAAAATTGATGTTTTCCCAAGCATCAACTCCATTGATGGAACCACTAACACCACCCACACCACCCATGGGCCACCATCTCACCACCAACTATAGTCCCTTGCAACATTGTAGTTGCTAACTTGGGAGAACAACTTCAAATGCCCATAACTTGCCCATACAAAAACATTTTTGAGTTATTTTTCCAAGATTGACCAATTTTTAATGTAATTTAAATTTATGTAATTGGTTTCTATTCACAAGACCTATTTTGTCTAGTAATCATAGTTTCTTAGAGATTTAGTTGTCTCATTCTCATTTCTACAAATTTAAACACCTTTATGTTTCTCATATGAAATCTTATCAATGATTTGTTATTTGAAATAGTAGATTTTTTATTTACTACATGATGATGTCATTCGTTTGATATAGTTTTCTATTGAGATTATTCTTCATAATTTCTATTAAAAGTATGAGCAATGTGGAAACAAAAACTATTGTATTCATATTAATTTATAAATTTCCACAAGTTATACTTTTAAATGGTGTTTTACTTGAGCTAATTTTGGAGTTTTTAATGCATATACACTCAATCATAAAGTGTAATTTCATGTACTTGTCTTGGGTGTCTCACACATGGGAATTCCATACTCCAAAAACCAAATAAATTTTTAAATTTGTTGGGTGTCTAAACTAGGAAATATATCTAAGTAAAAATGGATATTTTATAGTTTATCCTTCCACAATCACCTTGCATTGACATAACTATAACCTATTAAATAATATTGAATCACTCAATATGGATTCATTTTCTTACCCCATTTCAATGGGTGCGTTCCTAAAATGGGTACTTATTGATGTTGCCAAATAGATTTGTACCATTTCTAAGCAATCCATTGAAACACAGCTTAGCAATCCATTGAAACATGAAAACACTAGCTTAGCAATCCATTGAAACATGGATTTGTACAATAGCTTAGCAATCCATTGAAACATAGAAACACTCAAAGGCCTAGATTGGTTTCCCATAGCGTGGAGTGAATCTTTAGAGAGGCTTGGTTCCCTATTGTAGCACCTAAAACTAAACTACTCTACTACTGTTGACAAGAAAAGGGATGGAAACTATGTATGAAATTGAACCTAAAACTTGAAAAGAAGTGATACACCAGAAACTTTGAGTTGTTTTCACTTGATTTGATAGACATAATATGATTAAAGAAGTTGAATACTATAAGTAGCTCATGCTTTTTACATATTTGCATAATTATTTCATAGGCTTTTTTGTGTTTGTGATAATGTCGAGAAGGAATAACATTCATAGCTAAATCCTATCATTAAACCATAAGAAAAACACAAACCATGACTTGCAAATAGATTACTACCATATAAAGGAAAGAAAATGAGACATAAATCAAGGATAATCACTTATCACAAGATAGAATCAATCATTTTTGTATAAAATTTGCACATTATACAACCATGAGTAGGCAATAATAACTTCTTTTATTGGTCAAAACACATGTTACAGTAGAATAAGACTGAAAAAAGTTCTTCTTTCACTTGCAAATGATGGTGTTACAATGATTTTCTAGTCATGGAGTGATTGGTTTTCTTGAGTTACAAATAATATTTTTAGAAAAAACCTTTTTAGTTACAATGCTCTTTTCCAAAATATGCAAGAATTGGCTTAACTACTATGCTAGGTATCCCTTTTAAAGCTTAGAAAGTCCTCATATTCTCTAGAAACTTCCTATAATCAATAGGTGATGTGTGTCTTTCCTTTTTTAATAGGCCAAAACTCCTCATGGGTGCCCAATTGCTACTTCAACTTTTAGCTTTTAAATAGGTTCCATAATGCTATTGGTTGAATACTTCGTTGATGGTCTTTGACTTTGTCCAACTTGAGATACTCTTATATACTTGGGAAAGTGAATGACTTAGCTAACTATCCTCTATATTTTCTGAGGCAGTTGTCCATATTTTCCAAACTTCCCTATATTCTTGTACCTATTCAACAACTAACCAAATTTGCCCTATATGCTTACCACTATCATAACTGATCATAAATATTCTCTAGCTACCCTTTAATGCTTTAAAATTTCCATTAGAAAATAAAAATGACTTTTCCTTAAAGAGTCTGAAGGAAGAAGAATTTCATGAGGGTGTAGGATAAGCCTATTGAATGCCTTTAATGCTCATTTGACTATTTTTTTACTTTCATTTACTTATGGTTGTTCACTATTCTCCATGGCTTTCACTACTATGGTTTGATAAAACATACACTTTACCATTATTTTCATGTATAGCCCGACCTTCAAATATTTTATTTACTTTGGTATTTATGTTGTGTCCATTCATGATTATGTTTTCAACATCATTCTTTTGATACCTCTTGTTTTGTAGACCTGTAGACTATTATTTGTCCTGCTTTTCAACAAACTCTATGACTAACCAAGTGTAAACTATTTATGGATTGAAACTGCATAAATTTCTTATATTGTTTTAGATCATACTCCATGATCCATCATTAGGATGATATACATGTAGAAAGAGAGAACAATCTCTACGGTTTTCCTTTGGAATATTTCATTGACCTATCATGATATTTCCCTTTCTTTTCCCATGACCATTATCTTACCAACACTCAACATACTTTGCCATATCTTGTCTTGATAAACACTTGCCTTGACATCATTACCACCTTAAATATTTGGTCTACCACTGTTAATAAGTCTTCAAACTATCTTTTTATATGGAACTATCATGTCTTTTCCTTTATCAATTTGTCATTTTCTCATGGTTCTCTTTTCGTAGACCCATATGTTCCAAGGGTTTTATCTTTTAAAGCTTTTTATAATTATTTATGTTTTGTTTGGATGTTACACTTGGTATTCCCCTTTTTTGGCTCTTACCATTGCATCTTTGAGGACTATTCTATTACTTTTTTATATATTCCTTCAATGATATATGTGACATTATTTAATTTGATATCATCACTTATTGACTTGTATTCTATGTCATATAAATCTCTTATCTTTATCATTATTATGGACATTTTACCTTCATTCACTATCATCAAGTCCTTAGGAAATTATGTTTGTATCTATATCTTTGGAATTTATCTAACAGGTCTTCATTTATCCTTACCCATTTGACTACCTTCATATATTCTTATTGTCACCAAAGATGCAAACATTTTCTACTTTTCTTTATGATTCTCTAGGAAAATTGAGTCTATTTAATACTTTTTATAGACCTACAATCATTTTATCTCTCTATAATATATTTTCTTTCATCCTTCACACAAACCTTATCATCTCCAAATTTTATTGTTATGTTTTCTTATTAATAAAATACTAAACTTATCATTGATATCCTAGGCACAAAACCCTATAAAGCTTTTCCAATTACATATATAACAATGAAAAGTGCACTTGTTATTTCAACCCCCATAAATAATGTCTCTTTCTCAAAGGTATTTTTTGAATTAGGTTTTTCATCACTTTTGTGATTAGGCCTCTATTCCTAGGACATGATTGTAGTCACATGTTTGACTGTACCTTTCTTGAAATATCCTTTGTTATGTCCTCTAAACTATACTATGACAGTACTTTTGATGACAGTGTTATGCCTTGCACCTTATTTCTCATGGACTATATCCTATTTTTACTTTCAAGCCTTGTTTACAAGCCTTTAAGGTTACCAACTCTTAGAATATCACTTATGATTTTACCTCATAGAACTTGAGGATTTTCATATGGGTTTGAGATCTACCTTCTTTCAACAAGTCATTTCTTCAAAAATGCCAAGGGAACTCTCAAAGGTTGTAAAGTCCCTTTGATTGTCCATGTATTGATTGTCCTACACTATTTTAAATCTTCTTGAACACAAAGGTCATTGTCTTCAGTTAGATCATGTCCCTCACTATCAAGTCATTTCTTATGGTGACTAAACTATGCATTGTAGGACTTGATCTTTGTTGTCCTTCTTATTACCATTATGGATTTTAATTAAAGTTATTTGCTCTCTACCTTGATAGGCTACTCACCATAGGTCTACTTTATACTATCACTATTTTCTTAGACCTTCACAAGATTTTATCTTATCTTTTTACATTGTGGACTATCATAACATACAAATCATTAAAGACTATCATGAAGCCTTATGACATCCTCTAAAATCTTCTCTCCATGGATCTTCATGAGGACTATCTTTCTTAATATTATGAACCCTTCAAAACTTTCCCTAATAGGTCATGCTGCCATCATAATATTGTCATCATAATTGTCGTATATTAATGACTAATATCATTTCAAGGGTCAAATATTCTTTCACTCTTTTAATATTGTGGATGAAAGGATTGTCACTTTTCATTTTATCACAAACTTCCCTTTACACTACTCAAAATTCTCTCCCATAACTTGACACAAGTTCTTCTTAAGTTTCATGCAACCCATTCATGGTTTTAATGCAACATCAAGGTTATGAGAACTACATAAACAAATCCAAATAACTAGTTCCAACTTTCTTCTTGAAAGGCATTCACATTTTAGGATTTGATTTAATAGGTTTCACATGATAGATATATATGCTATTGGTGAATCATCTTATCACCTTCTTGTATAGAGTGTATTGTCTTAGACTTTTTATACCAACAAAAATCTCTAACTATCTTTATACCTTGGTTTCTACTTTCTTCATTGACACCTTTTATGATGAAATATTAATATCATATTTTATCTCTTCCTTTTCCTTCATATCACTTTTTTGTTGTCAAAAATGACATATAAACCAGTGTCCATGCTATTAACTATCCCTAAGCTCTTTTAGAATTATTAACTATTGAAGCTCTTTCCTTTGTCTATCATGCCACTTTCATTGTCAAAATCACTCTCACCATCATTTCAAAGGCTCAAACTAATCAATAATTATGGCTAGCCTTTGGATTAGATTATGATAGTCCCTGTTTGGTGATACTATCATAATATGGTTTATATAGGTCACAGGGTTTTTATCTTGCTATCTCCTCAACATCTAAACTACCCTTTTGATCTTTTGTCTTCATGAATAACTCCCCTAAACACTATCATTGTCTATTCATTATTTCTCCATAGGTCTATTTAGTGATCCTCTCATTTATCATGGTCAGAGTATTTTTTACATGATCTAGATTTCCATGGACATGTCTAAAATGTTCTTGTAATTTGTCGATGATACTCTTAAGGTTTGATGAGCCTTTTACCATTATCCATATTTAACTTTTGACTGCTCCATTCATGGGTATCACTTATGGATTCCTATAGATATGAATTGTAAACTCAATTGTCTCCCCTATCTTTTATAAACTATCACTCATCATTGATCATATTCAATTAATGGTTATGATATTAAAGTTCAATATCTCATGTTACATAGTCCAATTCCAAACAAAAGAGATCTATTGATAAATGTCTTACACTCTCATAACTCTAAGACCAAAACCCTTATCCTCTCACTTTAACATTGACTCTTGAAGAGTAATCCCTTGACAAGACTAACGACAAAGGCTAACCATTTTACAACATGTTCCATGAGAAAACACCATAGAGATCATGAATATATCATCAAAAACATCCAAAGCCAAAATTTAAAGAACAAATTAAAACCCTATCATCTCCAACTTTTATTGTTATGTTTTATGAAGGATAAATAAAACACTTGTACTTTATTTTGCTTTCCTTTTACATGGTCTTGCATGAGTTGAATATCACTACTTTTGTGGCTCCTCCAACTATATACCTGGGTTGGAATTCCTCTATGGTGTCACATAGCTATCCTAGCTACCATATGAAGTTGTAGAAATGGTGAATTAGCAGTATAAATATAACTAAGTTCATTTTTCCCTAACATGGATGAAACTTTGAAAAATTAATTTCTAGTCTCATGTTGCTCCATGAGTTTCCTTGGAATTATTCCATGCCAGATTTAGCAAAAAAAAATTATTCTTTTGTGCTACATGCCCTAAATCTTCAAGAAGGGAAATCAACTTGGAAACTTAGTGAAAATAATCATAGCCCCCTTTAGATTTTATTTTTATTTTTTTACTTTTCTTTGCTTTGGCACCTAAATCCCCCAAAAGGAGCTTTCAATGTAGGTTTTGGAGGCTTAATAAAAATTAAAGATAACTTTGCTTGGTTTTTTACTATTTCCTTGGCACCAAAGTGAGACCAAAAGTATTAACATCTTTGGTAATCTCTACAGATGTTCTTCTTTCTTAAACTTATTGGACCAGCTACCTCAAACCATCCATTGGGAAAAATATTCAAGAAGACCTGTAACAAAATTATAAAAAGACCTAGCTACTAGGTATTAATACCTTGAAACTACTAACTAAAAACCTAAACAAAACCAAAATTGCAATTTTCCTAATGGAAAATAAAATTGTGCATGAACACTTAAAGGGACGACACCTAAAATATTGTGCAACAACACTTGTTAGCAAAAAATAAACTATCTAGCTTAGAAAAATGAAGAGAATTGTGTTGTTTCCACTCATAAATTAAATATGGCCACTCCAAAATGAATCAAACTTAGAATGTTTCCTAGACCTACTCTTCAATTCATCCCACTTTAGGACCACATCACCTTCTTTGAAGACTCTAGGAGCTTCCCTCTTTTTAAAAGAACTTTTTACCTATTCTTGGTACATCTCCATTGTTTTCATGGCTTGATCTCTAACTTCCTCCAACTCAACCAATTGTGCTAACCTTATTACCATTGGCTCCTCCTCTACATTTCAAGTTGTTTGACCAAATCAAGAGCTGGAAACTTGAGTGAGATAGGTAATATTACCTCTTTACCATAAAACAACATGTATGGGGAGTTGCCAATTGAAATTTTAGGGGTAATCCTATCAGACAATAGAGCTGATTTCAATTTTGTATGCCATGCCCTCTGATTACCTTTAATGGTTCTCTTGATAATCCTAATCATTTTTTTATTTGTGGACTTAGATATTACATTTCCTTGAGGGTAATAGTTTTAAGATATGTTCAAGAAGATACCATTATTCACATCCCATTCACTTATACTTGTACCCACAAAAACTAAGGTATTATAAAAAATAATAGAATCAACAACATCAAATCTTGTCAATAGATTTTCATAAAACTTTAGGAAAATACTCTCATTGGCTTCTTTTAATGCTACAACTTCAATCCACCAAGTAAAATTAGTAGTGAGAACCCACTTATTATACTTGCACTAGAAGGTGGATTAATGGCTCGAATAAAGTCAATACCCCACTCCATGAAGGGTTGTTCAACTTGAATATGTTACAAGGGTAGAGCTGCTAACTTTTCCTTACTTGAGAAAAAGACACATTTTTCATATTTCTTTACCCATGCATGTGCATCTTTAAATAAACTAGGCCAATAATATCCTACCCTCATTATCTTTAGTGTTGTTGCTCTTGGTGCAAAGTGTCCACTAGCTGCTCCATCATGGAATTCTTACACAACTTTATCAATTTGGTCAACATCAATACATCTAACAAACCATTGAAATACTTCTTGAAAAGTATGTCATTCAAGAGTACATATGGGATATATTGCAACCTAAAGTACCTTATTTTATCCCTATCCATCCCTTGTGGACATTCACTTGTTTGAAGGAATAATTCATGTCTTGTACCCAACTTAGAGGAGGAGTGTGTGCAGTTGTTTGAGAGTCTTCTTGAATGACTAGGACAACCTCCTTAACCTCTTCTTTGTTATCTATTGTATCACCAACTAGCTGTTCACACAAGCCTTTCCCTCTTACCAAATTTTTTACCTTTATTTCTACATCATAATCCATAACCTTGGTAATCCAACCTGCCCTCTTTTCATTCAAATCCTTGACACTAGGATAAGCAACCATTAGGTAAACATTGTTTTTTGAGATCAAATGTCTACATTTATTTAGGCTCCTAATAACAACAAGAAAATTTATTTTAAAAAAATTACATTTTCTCATACTCTTCCAAGCCTTTGTTAAAGAAGGCTATTGGCTGATCCAAATCCTCGTCATTTTTCTGCACTAACATAGCTGAGATGGTGTCAATATTTCCATAAGCATACAAGGTAAAATATTTAGAAAAATTAGGGTTTAAGAGGGTAGGTTTTGTTACTAAAGCTTATTTTATTCCTTCAAATCTTTTTTTCCCTTCCTTTTTCCATTCAAAAGCTATATCTTTCTTTAACATGGATATTAGTGGTTTTAAAAGATAAAAAATATTTGGTATAAACCTTCTAAAAAAATATTTCTTCCTATGAAAATTTGCAACCATTTTTATGATTTGGTAAAGGAAAAGCTAAAATAGTACTCACCCTTTTAGAATCTATTGTAATACATGTTTGAAGACCACATAACCAAGAAACTTACCTTCATCAACAACAAAAATACACTTTTGGGGGTTAAGTGAACTACTGTACTACCTACACTTGTTTAAAACCTTATTTAGGTGAGTAAAATGTTCATTAGCATCCTTAGAAAAATAGTCATATTATCAAGATAAACAAACACAATTTTATTCATTAACCCCTAAAATTCAATGTCCATGACTCTTTGGAATGTTGCCCCAACATTTGACAGAACAAAGGGCATCCTTTTGTATGCGATTGTACCCCACTTGGTAGTGAATTTTTTTTTTATATTGGTCTTATCTTTTACTAAAACTTGATTATAACTAGAATAACCATATAACAATGAAAATATCTTAGAACTTGATACAACCTTCAAAATTTTCTCCATAGAAGGCAACAAGTAGTGGTCTTTGAGTGAGGCTCTATTTAGGTCTTTGAAATCTACACACAATCTTATTTATCCATTCTTCTTCCTATCAGGAACTAGGTTAGATACCTAATAGGTATGTTTAATAGGAGAAATGATGTTTCCTTCTATCAACTTGCTCAACTCTATTTTCATGAATGGCTCTAATTTGGTTAATGGTCTTTGCTTTTGCCTTACAGGTTTGGCATTGGGTTCTAGCTCAATAGTGTGTTGGGGAATTTAGGATCAAACCCTTTCAAGTCATTACATTTCCAAGAATAAATTTCATAACTTAACAAAATAAAGCCTTTCTTCTATTGTTCATATCTTTCCTAATTTCAAAAGCTTATCTTTGAAAATGCTTACCTATTTATAATGATCATGTTTGACTTGCATGCTGATTTTTCCCTTTTTGGATTGATCATAAAAACTAAAAATGAATTCTAGGGAGACCAATAATTTTGGAAATTTGTTAGTTTTTAGCTATATTATTTTCTCACCATATTGTTTCTACAAATTTTCTTGGTTAATAGCTAAAAACTCAGCTTCTTCAATCAAAAAAATTATAATTTTCTTATCACTATCAAACATTTGTCAATGTGCTTGATTATCTAGGATTGAAGGCCTTAACACTAATTTGACATATTGTTGTACCTTATTATTGTTGGTATCACTTGGAAAGTCATATTGTTCTCCCATTGCAACCAACCTATCAACATTTTTGTTTTCATTTCTAGCTATGGACAACAAGTTAAATGTATCAAACTCCTTAATAACATTGCAAACTCCATGTCTATAAGACTTGAGTAGGTCATTTTTGTGACATTTAGACCTCACTTGATTCACAATAAGCTCACTATCTCCAAACACTTGTAAGCATCTAATTTTATTTTTCCTAGCCCATTCTAGGCCATGAATAAGTGCCTCATACTTTGTTATATTTTTAGTGCAACTAAAAGAAAATTTGAAAGTTGAGTAATACCTCTCACCTTTAGGAGACATAAGTATTTCCCCTCTACTAGCACCAATTTTACTTCTTGAACCATCAAAATATAGTTTCCAAATTTCATTAGACTAATGTTCATGTTGTTGTTTATCATCTTTTACAAGGTTAGGGATAGGAAGGTCTTGTTCATGGATTATATGAATACCCAACCCTGCATCTTCCATGTGTTTTAATGAATCAAATTTATGATTCTCATCTATCCACTCATCTAAAAATAAATCACATATGCATTCTATAAGAGTGTTGGGATCTTGGATAATAGGTTGTTTCTCTTGTTCATGGATGGTAAAATACATATGGTTTTATATGGTATTTTTATATAGGTTTTGATTTTATAGTCACCCTAGTGCCATATATTGTTCTAAAAAACAAGTGTGACCAATTAGAAGATAAGTAGCCCCACAATTTTGTATTGAAGTCTCCAGAAAGGCATATGGAAAAATATGGTGGTAAATCTATGACATGTATATCTTATGGTATGGAGAAGTTTGAGAAAGCATGCAAAGTAAGGCTTAAACTTTTGATTATCCCAACTATGTTTATGGTTGTCCCATCCAACAAGACTACTCCCTTGGTAAGAGGCTCATATGACAGTCAAAGCTTATCTACTATTTACTTAGGAATCACAGAGGTACTTTCTCTTGCGTCAATCATACAATTATGGATAAGGTGTTGGCCAACAATCAAAGACACATAAAATGGAGGTGGTTTGAAATCTTTGATTTGTTGTTCACCCTTGACATGAGGAGCATTAGCAAGTAAAACTCTAGGCCACTCCTTTGAATTTTCATTTGACAAGGTGATATTAGACAAATCATTTTGACCAAGGAGAGATAAATAATCTCACATTGACATGCTAACATTTTCTCTTTTTAGATTCTCCAAAATATTGATTGAGATAGTACTAACCTTTTATTGTCCTTTAAGAATAATAGATATCCTTGTGTTTTTAATGGTTGTGGTTGGGTTCTTGGCTAATCTTTGCTTGCCACAACTTGACCTCTTGGTAAAACTTAAAAATTTTGAGAATATGATGGACTAGCAACACCTTAGTGACTTATAGAAGATTTTATCCTTGTATTAGTTGCTATGGGGTGGGAAAATAGATTTTATCCTTGTGGATGGTTTACCCCACAAAACTCTTCACCTTTCTAATTCATGAGAGTAATATCATGGTGACTATGCTCAAGATGAGAGCTCTATTGTTCATGAGTTTCTTGTGTTGCATCTTGTTGAACAACAATACTATTTTGTACCATGAGGGTCTGATTTAGTAATTCATTGGAGCATGTAGCCTAATTAAGGGGTTAATTGCATGGAAAACATAAATCATAATCTTATACCATGTTATTTTTTACTGGTAAAAGTTCTCTAGAAAAGTTGGCAGTGTTTTTATTGTAGGGTTGATGTGGTCTAGCATTGAAATTTCTCCTTTGACCTTGAGGATTAGCTTGGTAGGGGGGGCTATTAGATTGATTGGCCTGATGTGGGATGTGACAAGGAGCTTGGTAAGGTCTGAAATTCTAATTTTGTTGCTTCTTAATGCTTACTAACTCACTTCCAATTAAGTTTTTAATAAACCTTTATCTCTTGGAGTTCCTGAGATTGGGCTGGAATAACTTTTACTTGGGTAGATGCTTGGTAATCTAAGGTTGGTGTAGTAGGTATTAAAAATATAGGAGGTATTTACAAGGGTATAGGTGGTTGCACCTCAGAAAAAATTGGCATTGGGGGCCTTGGTGCAATCTTACTAGGTTGTATAAGGCTATTTTTTCCCTTATGAAAATCTCATATTTATTTAGGAGAGTTCTCCCACCTATGGATTATATCATTACTAATCTATCACTATTCAAAGCCCTTAAATAATATAAAAATGAATATTCAATAGAAGGCCTTATCATTTGAATAATCATATCCCATGTCTTCTAAAAATGGAAGTTGAAATCCATCATATGCTCATGTGGGTCTCTTTTTATAGTTGTAAGTTGTTATACCAATGAAAGATGGTACATGATTTTTCTTCAAAATGCTTGCACAAAACATCACTTACCTAATCTCAAGTAGTGATAGAGTTCATTGCCATGCCTCTAAACCATTGCAATGCTTTACCTATCAATGAGGCAACCAAGATTCTAATAGCAACATTCTTTGTTGTTTTATTTTGGACTACACATAGTAAAGCCACATTTCTAATGTGTTCAATAGGGGTAGTTTTATTTTATTCTTTAAAGAATGGAAGACTCTTTAATTAAATTATAGGGATATAATTATGTTGTTGCAAGTTGAGTGGACTAGCTCCATAGAAAGGCACAAATAGTTTATTACTCAGTGCAGCCATAGGAACCAAAGGAGTCTGACTAATGAAAATATGTTGAAAAGGCCTACCAAGAGGGGGTGTAGAAAGTGCTCTCACTATTGGAATTTCACTCTTTCTAATTGTTCTACCTCTTCTTCTAGGTGAAGAGAGTTGTAATTAGGAGAATGGTTCTAAAATCTCTCTAGTTTGTATCCTTCTCATTCACTTTTACATTTATTCCTTCAAAACTAGAGCTCAAGAGTCACTAGGTATGTATTGTAGAGGATGGAAATACTATTGTACATACCAAAACAATGAAATGGAGATTATAATAAAGTGAAAACTAACTTTCAGTCCCATTGGGCATGCTAAAAATTATTGTCAAATAGATTTGCACCCTTGCTCAACAATCCAATGAAACATGGAAAAAATATAAGGCTTGTGGGTTACTCATAGCTTGGATTAAATCTCTAGAGAGGGTTGGTTCCCTATTGTAGAACCTAAAATTAAACTACTCTAATGTTGTTGCAAGTAAAAGGGATAGAAACTATGTATGAAACTGAACCTAAAAACCTAAAAAGAGGTGATACACCTAAAATTTTGAGTGGTGTGCAGTTACTTTGATATGCATAGTATGATTAAAGAAGTTAAAGACTATAATTAGCTCAAGTTTTTGACATATTTTCATAATTATTTCATAGAAAGGTTTTCTTTTAGAGTTTACGATAATTTCTAGAAGGAATATCATTCATAGCTGAATCCTATCATAAAACCATAAGAAAAACACAAACCATGGCTTGTAAATAAATAACTATTGTATAACGTCAAGAAAATAAGATATAAATCAAGGATAATCACTTATCACAAAATATAATCAATCATTTTTGTATAAAAATTGTATAGTACACAACTATGAGTAGGCAATAATTTAAATTATTTTATTGGTCAAAAGGCATGTTATAATAGAATAAGCCTAACAAAATCCTTTGATGGTGTTACAATGACTTTTTAGTCATGGAGTGACTAGTTTTCTTGAGTTACAAACTTGTACATTTAGAAAAAGACTTCTAGTTACAATGCTCTTTTCTAAAATATGCAAGAAGTGGCTTAACTCTTAATTTAGGTTTACCTTTATCTTAGAAAAGCCTCCTATTCTCTTGCAACTTCCTATAATGAATAGGTGACATGTGTCTTTCCTTTTTGAATAGGTCAAAAATCCTTGTGTGCACCCAAATGTTGCTCCAACTTTTAGCTTATAAAAAGGTTCCATAATGCTAATGGTTGAAGACTCCCTTGATGGTCTTTGACTTTTTCTAGTTTGAGATACTCCTATATACTTGGGAAAGTGAATGAAATAGCCAAATATCATCTATATTTCCTCATGCAGATGTCCATCTTTTCCAAATTTCCCTATATTCTTGCAACCTATTCAACAATTGACCAAAATGCCCCTATATGCTTGCTAGTATCATAACCGATCATAAATCTTCTTTAGCTTCCATTTAGTGCTTTAAAATTGTCATTAGAAAAAAAGGATTTATTCTTAAAGAGTTTTAAGGAAGTGGGATTCCATGAGGGTGTAGGATAATCCTATTTAATTCCTTTAGTGCTCATTTGACTAATTTTTTTACTTTCATTTACTTATGGTTGTTCACTATTCTCCATGGCTTTCACTGCTATGGTTTGATAAAATATACACTTTACCATTATTTTCATGTATATCCTAGAATTTAAAGATTTCCCTTACTTTGGTATTTGTGTTATGTACATTAATGATTATGTTTTCAACATCATTATTTTGATACCTTTTTTTTGTAGATCCATAGATTGTTATTTATTCTACTTGTCAACAATCTCTATGACTATCCTTTGGATTATTTTCCTAGACCTGTCATGATACTACCCTTTCTTTTCCCATGACCATTATCCTACCATGTACTCAACATACTCTACCATATCTTGTCTTGATAAACACTTTCCCTAACATCATTATCTCCTTAAATATTTAGTCTGCCAATGTTACTAAGTCTTCAAATTGGTCTTATGATATGACGTTGTCATATATTTTCCTTTATCAATTTATCATTTTCTCATGGTACTCTTTGCATAGACCCATATGTTTCAAGGGTTTTATCTTTTTAAATATTTCTATGACTATTTTTGTTTACTTGCTTGTATGTTACACTTGGAATTTCCCTTTTGTTGCTCTCACCATTGCATATTTGAGAACTATTTTATTAATTTGGTGTATATTACTTCAATGATATATGTGGCATTATTTAACTAATATCATATTTTATTGACTCATCTTCCATTTCATATAAACCTCTTATCTTTACCATTATTATTGATATTTTACCTCTGTTCATTGTCATCACAGTCCTTAGGAAATTTTGTCTGCAACTATATCTTTAGAATTTATCTAATAGGTCTTAATTTATCTTTATCCATTTGACTATCTTCATATATTCTTATTGTCACCAAAGATGAAAACATTCTCTACTTTTCTTTATGATTCTCTAACCATTTGAAGTTTGTTTAATAAGTTCATTTAATACTTTCTACAAATCTACAATCCTTTTATCTCTATAATATATTTGCTTTGATCCTTCAAACAAACCTTATCATCTTCAACTGTTATTGTTATATTTTCTTACAAATAAAACACTAAACTTATCATTAATATCCCAAGCACAAATCCCTACAAACTTTGGCCAATGACATATATAACAATGAAAAGTGCTCTTGTCATTTCAACCCCCATAAATCATGTCTTTGTCAAAGGTATTTTTTAAATTAGGTTTGTCATTCCTTTTGTGCTTATGCCTCTATTCTAAGGACATGATTGTAGTCATATGTTTGATTGTACCTTGCTCTCTTGAAATCTCCTTTGTTTTGTCCTCTAACTTGTACTATGATAGTATTTTTTTGGTGATACTATTACTCGTTGCACCTTATTTCTCATGGATTGTATCCTATTTTGATTATCAAGGCTTGTTTGTGAGCCTTTAAGACAAGGTTACCAATTATTAGACTATCACTTATGATTTTACCTCATAGAACTTGAGGACTATCATATGCATTTGAGATCTGCCTTCTTTCAACAATTAATTTCTTTAAAAATACCAAGGGAATTATTATCAAAGGTTGTAAAGTCCCTTTGACTATCCATGTATGGACAATTATACTCTCTTTAAAATATTCTTGTCCTTAATCACTTGTTATGGTCAGTGTAATGCACTCCATAGAATGTCTTCTTGAACACCGAGGTCATTATCTTCAGTTAGATCACAAGCCTCACTATTGCCATTTATTATGGTGACTGAACTATGCATTATAGGACTTGATCTCTATAATCCTTATTATTACCAATATGGATTGTCATCAAAGTTATTTTCTCTCTACCTTGATAGGATACTCACCATAGGTATACTCTATAATATCATTGTTTTCTTAGACCTTAATAATATTATCCTATCTTCGTCCACTATGGACTATCATAAAATACAAATATTTAAAGACTTTCATGACACCTTATGAAATCCTCTAAAATATTCTCTCCATGGGTCTTCATGATGACTATATTTTATAACATTATGAACCCTTCAACACTTCCAATAACATGTTATATTGCAACCATAATGTTATCATCATAATTATCTTATGTTAATGACTAATACCAATATTCTTGCACTCTTTTAAGATTGTGAATTATAGGACTACCACTTTGCATTTTATCACAAAACTGCCCTTTACACTACTCATCTTTCTCTCATATATTGACACAAGCTCTTCATAAATTTCATGCAACCCATTCATTGTTTTAATGCAACATCAAGGTTGTGGAGAAATAGAGAAACAACTTCAAATAACTAGTTCCAACTTTATTACTGGAATGCATTCACTTTGTAGGCTTTAATTTGATAGATTTCATATGATAAATATGTATGCTATTGGTGAATCAACTTAGCACCTTCTTGTATAGATTGTATTGTCTTATACTTTCTAAACCAACATAAATCTCTAACTGCCTTTATACCTTGGTTCATACTTTCTTCATTGACACCTTATTTTATGATGAAAGATTAATATAGTATTTTATCTATGCCTTTTTCTTCACATAACTGTGTTTTCTCAAAAATGACATATAAACCATTGCCCATGCTATTAACTCACTGATCTCTTTTAGCATTATTGATTATTGAAGATTTTTCCTTTATCTAACATGCCACTTTGATTGTCAAGATCAATGTTACCATCATTTAAAAAGCTCAAACTAATCAATCATTGTGGCTATCCTTTGGATTGTATTATGATAGTCCCTCTTTGATGATACTATCATCATATGGTTCGTATAGGTCATAGAGTTTGTATCTTGCTATCTCCTTAGCTTCTAAACTTCCCTTTTATTATTTTGTCTTCATGAATAACTCCCCTAAACACTATAATTGTCTATTCATTATTTCTCTGTGGGTCTATTTTTCCATCCACTGTCATTTGGCATGGTCATTGTGTTGGCTACTTGATCTCTTGTCATGGAAAGGTCTACAATGTTCTTGTAATCTATTCATGACACTCTTAAGGTTTCATAAGCCTTTTACCACTGTTCATCTTTAAATTTTGACTGCTCCATTCATGAGTGTCACTTATGGATTCCCATAGATATTAATTGTAAATTCAATAATCTCCCTTATCTTCTATAAACTATCACTTATCATTGCTCAACTTTAATTAATAACTGTGAGATTGAAGTTGACTATCTCATGTTACATAGTTCAATGCTAAACAAAAGAGATGTATTAATGAATGTCTTACACTCTCTATAACTCTAAGACCAAAACCATTCTCCTCTCATTTTAACATTGAATCTTGAATGGTATACCATTGACATGGATTTATGAGAAAGGCTAACCATTTTATGACATGTTCCATGAGAAAAATTCATAGAGATCATGAACGTATCATCTAAAACATCCAAAACTAAAACATAAACAATAAATTTCAAGAAAAAAAATCACTATTCTTGAATAGGTACAAAGTGTATATGCAAGGCACATGAAAGCTTGACAAATAGTTTTTGTTAAGGTTTTAACAATGATAGAGGCATTGAAAATTTACATGACTTTCCTACAATGAGAACAATTGGTGTAGGGGCACCATGGCAATTTTCCTTAAGTGATGTCATTAGGTGTATAGGTTTGTTTTTTATATGTTTGAACACTTGTTTGATGTAATAAGGTCGAATGGAGACCATCTTTGATGCATTTGAGTCATGTAGGGTCCTTTAGTGATGTTTTGTAAAAATTATCAAAATGGTGTAAAAGTTGCTTTGCAACTTGACAAATTTTGCTTTAAAAAGAAGTTGAACGGCCATCTTTCTGTAAAATAGTTATGGACCATTTGTTTCCAGTTTGAACATGTTTAAATGGCCTCACAAACTTTGAGGCAACACTGTTGAATTATTTTGGAGGACAAGCAATACAAAAACACTCTGTTTTCTACATATTTTCAGTATTTTATGTAGTTTCCTGGTTCTGTACGGCCCCGTACAATAGGTTTATGATATGAAAATCATGTAATTCATTCAAGCTATGAATCCCCTATAATTTGGTCGTGGTGTGGTTGAATTTCATTGAGAAACAAGTTAGTTTGAGGGATTTCTTTGAAGACCGCCTAAAAAACCCTAGGTTCAAGGGTTTAAAGATAAGAAATGTGAATTGCAGCCCATTCCACCATTGAATCTTGGCCAAACTCAGTGGAATGGATGGGCTTAGCATTTTTTTAGATATTTTTTTATTTATTAGATCAGGGGATGGAGTTTGGGGCAATTTTGTCCATGCCCTAGCCTAATATCTTCATGTGTTAGGCTAAGGTAGGTTAGTGATTTGATAGGACAACATGTTGGTAATGATATTTGGTGATAAAAATTGAATTTTGGGACCCTATGTGACATGTGAAGACTACTAGTGTGGATTTTTGGTGTTTGGATTTAGAATTTCTCATAGGTCCTTTGGAAAAGTGGCTTAATTTAGCCTTGTTTTAGTGTAGCAAACCTATTTTGGAGAATTTGGTCCAAAAAAACCCATATCCCAAATGAGATTGTTACAAAAGAACCTAATGCGTGTCTAAAAATTTGTTGGATTTGTGGTGAAATTGCCTTCTCCAAAAGATATGTTTGAAGAACTAGGTTTGGAGACCTAGAAGTTGAAGATAAGGAATAGTGAGCAATCCACCATTGTTGGATCTTGAGACTTGAAGAGGTGACTGAATTGCATTGAATTATGTTGTGTGAACCTATTCCACCGTTGCTCTGCATCAACAACACTAAACCAATCTCCAATGTCTAAAATGAGGGCATCCATATGATAATTTGGTAATTCATATAACCACTACAAAACACTGAATATCTTCTTCATGAATGTACATAGGAACTTGTATAAAAAGATCAACAAACATACACATAAGAAGGTGAAGAGAAAAAATAGCATTTTAGACGGTGAATGGATTTTCTTCACAAAAATGTGAGGGTTTTATGGAGGAGAAATAAAAAACTTGGTCTTTATTTTTCTTTCCTCTTACATGGTCTTGCATGAGTTGGAGATCACTATTTTTATGGCTCCTCCAATTTTCTACTCAAGCTAGTATTCCTCCATGTTGTCATGTAGCTATCCTAGCTATCATATGAATTTGTAGAATGGTTAAATAGCAGTATAAATGTAACCACATGCTTTTGTCCCCAACATGGATAAAACTTTGAAAAACCAATTTCTAGTCTCATGATGCACCATGAGTTTCCTTGGATTTATTCCATGCCAAGTAGTAGAAAAAACTCATTCTTCTATGCTATATGCCATAAATATTCAAGAAGGAAAATCAACATGGAAAATTAGTGAAAAGAATCTTTAGTTTTTCCTTTTAATTTTTTCCTTTAATTTTCTTTGGTGCCTAAATCCTCAAAAAGGATATTTCAACATAGCTTTTATAAACTTAATAAAAATAAATAAAAGATAACTTTGCTTGTTTTTTATAATTTCCTTGGCAAAAAAGTGAGACCAAAAGTATTAACAATTGCAAAAAGCTAATGTATACTAAAAGGAATTATCAAGTTTGAGAATTAATTGGTTCTAGTATTTATGACCACACATCATATTCAATCTCACATATTAATTATCCTTGCACTCTTTCGACTAAAATTTGGTAGATATTTGGAAATACCAATGAACCTCTATTCGTAGATGATCCTAGAATGGACTATCTTCTATCCCTTGATTATTATGAGAATCATTTACTTGAAAATGATACAAATGAGGAGATAAATTTTATTGTGATTGTTGTCACAAAAGTGTGCACCCTTGTTAAGCTGATAGAATCACTCAACCACCTCATGAAGCATGTGATGATCTCCCTGAGTGTGGACTTTGATGATGGAGATCAACCTCTAGAGAGGGTTAGTTCCCCTAGTGCTTCTCCTAATTTTTACTTTATCCTAATCTAGTATGACTATTTATGCCATGGAAAAGGGATAGAAGACTAAAAATTGGAACCTAAAACTATGGATAGTGATGCACCAGAATATTGAAGGCAAAATGTTTAAACTCATTTGTATATAATGCTCATTGAAAAGATGTTTCTTGTCATACAACTCCATTGTTCTACCTTATGTTCTAATTTTTTTTAGAATGTGACCTATATTTGTTGTTTTAGAAGGAAAATGGGTTCTTTTCATAATTTAAATAGCTAATATAGGTGTTTTCTAACTAGTAACCATGATGCAGGAGCATCCAGGGTGTAAGAGTAATCTTGCATCACCCAAAAAAAAAATGTTTTTTCTTTTTCAATAAGGGCTAAATTTGGCAAGGTTACTATTTTAGTAAGTTTGCATTTAAGCACAGTTGGACACAAAATCTTACATAGACCTCTAGAATGGTAAATTGAATCCAATGGTGAAGAAATCACTTCAATACCATTTGTCATTTGAGAGATATTAAAATTTTAATTTTCAAAAATCCTATTAAAATCTTTGGAGTCAATTTTGAGGCACTTAGAGGCTCCGGATAGGCTTGAAAATTGGTAGAAAATGAAAGTAATTGGCCTTTAGGCCTTACCTTTTGGTGGAATATTTCTCGAGAGCTTTACGAAAAGGTATTATAATTGAAAATCCGACAGTCGGATGAAAAGTTATGACCCCACGAAGTTGTAATACCAAAATTAATAAAATTTCAAAATATCTTCTAAAGGAAGTTACACTTTCCAGAAGATTCTATGGCGGTTATACCTTCCAAATAATGGATGTAAAGGGGGACTACAGAGGGGAGGCCAGAGCAAAGTAGATAGTGGCTCCAATTTGCAAATTTGCAGATTTATGTAATTAGAAAGCCCATGTGATGGAAAACATAATGTTGTAATTTCATTTTCATTTCAGTGATAATAGAAAATATTTTCTTTCCTTCTTGCATTTTGTTTGTGCCATTATCTATTGTTTTTGTGAGTTTTAGATTATAAGGGGAGTTCCCTTCATCAAACCAACACATAAAGAGGAAATTTCCAGGTTTTGTACGTGTTTACTCATGCATATTTAAGAGGTTTTAGTATAAAACATAGGAAAATTTCATAAAACTAATCAACACGCAACATGAGCCAGTATAATGAAGGTTAAAACATAATTTTTCATTGATAAAGATGTGTTACAGTATTACATGTATAGTTTGAAAGATGACTTGTTTTGATTAAAGATGCTTGAAAAGGTAAAGTATTGCAATGCTTTTTAGTCCCAAGACTAATTTTTTTGAGTTACAATACATAATAATTGTTGAATAGGACAATTGAGATGGGAGGGTGAATCAGTTGTCACATAATTAAACCTTTAATTCAATCACCAGAACTAATAGTTAATACTTGGGTGATCCCACAATACTAGTTTACAATTTTTGGCCAAACTGGACACTAAAATAGTTTTTTCTAACTAAATCTTCACTTTTGGGCACCTATAGCAACTAAACCGTGAGGAATTTGAAGATGATGCAAACTAGAGTTTTGTGACATTTTGTTTGTAGATTCTAAATATATTTTTTTCAAATTTTTTGGAATCAGATTGCACTTATTTTTCCATCTCCTTCGAAAACTAGTTTTTTTCATAAAACAACAATTTTAAGGAGTGATGCTCACCGTATAACGCATAACTTTTTTTCCATGAAGGATAAAATTCTAATTCTTTCAAATTTAGATTTGTAACTTTGATATCTAGTCTTTCCAATTGGTTAGATAGTGTTTTATTGAATATTCTTTCCTTAATCAAGTTTTGAAGTCAAACCAATTACAATTCAGACATAGGCGGACCGTATAACGCCTAACTTTTTTTGTACGTATCAAAAGTCATTTTTTTTTGGATCATGGACTTCAATATCTGGTGCACTCATATTTTTCAATTTTTTTTGATAATCTACTATTTTTCCACATGTGCAGAACAAAGAGCTTGATTTTCAGTGAAAAACCTATGTTTAATAAAACTAAAAAAACAAATGCATAATAAAACCAAAACATATTAAAATAATATTCGTTGGATAGCTCGTTCCAAGGACTACCATCATCTAGTTGGGTCTTTGAAGTATCCTCCATTTTCATCCTCAACCCGAGCTTCGAAGGGAAAAATTCTAATGTTTTTATGTGCCAGAGAGTGGGAAGGTGGGAAAAGGGAGGTTCGCTCGAACCAGGGTTCATTCAAGCCCCCTTTCAAAAAGGGTTTCCTTTGGTTTTTTTGGCAGGAATAGTGGGAATTTCATTAAATGGGTTCGCTCGAACCCTAGTTCATTCGAACCCCAAAAATGATTTTTTTTGGCATGTGGTCATTTTTTTCAAATTTTCCTTCCTCACTCCAATTGTAAACCACTTTTGTGGGTTCACCTAGTGCTTAAATGATTAATCATCAAATGCCAATGCAAAGACTCAAATCCAACACATATAGTAACACTAGATTTACATGGAAAACCCAATGAGGGAAAAAACACGGTGAGGATTAACTCATAGTATAGAGAATATCAAAATTGATTACAAAAAGACTCACTTTCTAAAATAAGGACTCACTATCCAAAACAAGGACTCACTGTCCAATAGGGCTACATCCCAGAGGGCTCACTTCCATAGAGATACAAAAGATGGATTTCTGCCAAGATATAAAAGTTATGGCTCATTTCCAAAAGTATGAACTAATAGGATACACCTTCCTTGTGTAGGATTCAATTCCAATAAAGCTCATAATATGAAGTCCTGCCTCATACAACAATCATTCAACAAATCTACACTATTCCACAACTGATAAAACATTTAGGCTGAAGTATTCACATACCCCTTAATCCTTTTCACACTCACCTTTCACTCTTTTTTTCACACACATAACCATATGCTTCAAAACATCTTATAGATGATTCATGTGATACACCATATTAGGTCGGCTAGGATATATACAAAACATCCCAAGGTGAATTCAATCTTCTTAATACATAACTTGTGTTCGGTCGGCCAAGACTGGGACCCAAAACAAAAAACAACTCTATCGAATAGAGAAACAACTGTAGTGTACAAAGTTAGAATCTATCATTAATAACTTACTACTCCCAACACAAAACATCTTAAGATCCCAAATATAGTTGTCTTAGTGAATCATAATGACATAGTTAAGATATCAGAGTCATAGCTTGTCTTGCGATAGAATCCAGACCAAAAAACCAACATACTGATTTATTGATATAGAATATCTTTGATAGGAAATAGCTTATGGTAAACACTTCATACATTTGGTACTATGTTGACATTGATGAAAACCATTTGATGCAATCCAATTTCCAACAATCTCCCCCTTTGTCATTGATGGAAACACAAGATGTGAAAAACCAACAACAACATCCTTTTTAGTTTTCTCTTTTTACTAAGCTGTAATGATTTTCATTTTTCACATGTTCTCTCTCCCCCTTTGACATCAATGGAAAAGGAAGGTTGATTTATCTCCCCCTTAGTTCAAAAATTTTCTACACAAAAATAGTCTTCAAAAATGGTTATTTGCCTCAATCCCTCTTCTCCTAAAATATCTCCTTGTATTTTTCTTTTAGTTCTGTAAGAAATGTCTTCTAGGAATCCACTTCCATTCTAATGTTTAAACAAATACTATTGTTCATCACTATCGAATCAATTGTTTCCAGAAGATTATCTAGGATAGTGATATTTTGTTCATTTTTCTGAACTTCCACCATAAGACTGGAAAGTTGTTCCAATCTTAATTCAATTATCTCTTTGACTTTCCAAAAATCTTTCACAATATTATCCCTCTATACCAGTATTCCTATTAGTTCAGACTATAAGGAATTGATCCTTTTCTTCTGCACTCCATCCCTGTCATTAAGGATATCATATATTTTTCCAATAGAATCCAACTCAAGCTCAATAGCATCGATCTTTGTTTTGTAGTTTTTGATAGCATTAGGCCACCGAAGACAATACCTATACACACTATTTACGCTTTTGATGCATGTCTTTAATTCATTTATTCTCTCAGTCATTTCTTCTGTGCATCCCTGCATTTTTCTTCCATAGCCAATTGAATCTCATCTTTTTCTTCTGCTTCCTTAGGTAATAGTACCTTTAGTCTATCTTCAATTTGCTCAATCAATACTTCCGATAAGACATTTTTCAATTCACTTAGATCAATATCATTATGAATTATTTAAGTAGCCAAGGTGTCTGTGATCTCATCATGTTCATATGTTGGTCAGGATAACCAAGCATCTCCAATATTCTTTATTTCATCAGATTGCACAAGAATCTTCAACACCTTTTCTTTAGTAAAATCTTCATCATCTGTTGATAACAAATCAATTTCCTCTGTAATCTTTACTTCCTTTTCTTCTTTCTTCTCCTCTATCTCTAGCTTCCTTATTTTTGAAGGGAAACTTGAAATGATTCTTCTTGCTTTCCATTTTTGGGGGGATGATCCTGCCTCAGATATCCCAACTAGACTAGAAACCATGCCAAAGCTCCATGCATTTATTTTGTTTACAAAGTTTTCTTTACAAATCTTTTCCTTTTCTACTAGACATTCTAGATACCAGTAGACCTGCTTACCAATCGGTACGACTGACTTCCACACAACATTCTCTTTTAATGGTAATGACTTTAGAAAATACATCATCAAACATATAACCAGAGATCCATAATGAAAAGGGTAATTGTCTTCCTTTGTCATAGTAATGTTTTCCATTAGTTGATTCCTCAATAACTCACACAAGTTAAAATTCTCATTCTTTTAAACCATTTGATGTGCAACATAAACAACAATTGCCGAAGTAGAACCTTCCTTATTTATGAAATAAACCTTATATGAAATCATATATGCCACATACCTTATCACAGGGTCAACTATAGTATGAATTTGAAGTTCCCTTTGGTCTCCTATCACTCCAATTAGGGCTTAGACCTCTTTGTTCTTTACTGACTTTTTCACTAGAATGGGTCCATTATTACATAATCTTGTAATTGTTACAATTGCTTCCTTTGTAATCCCATTGGGTTTGTCGAAGATCATCTGATCACCTTGAATTCTTCTTAGGACAAATTGAACAACATCTGTATCCAAAAAGTATTGAAATTCTCTCCAAATGTCTAAACCCTTGTGCCCTAGTCTCTTGACCTTTTATATTTGCTCAACTGAAAGGGAATCTTTGAAATTTTGAATCTTTTCATGGTTAAATTCATCAATTTGAAACTTAATTTCTGCAATATGTCATAGCATAGATCAAATACCACCATTTCCTTTGACTCCATTGTCTCAGCTTTGTTCTCTGTACTTTTTCTTGCCACAACCCTAACTCCTTATTTCTTAGCTACACTTTACTCCTCAACTCATTCAATTTGCAATGAAAAGAATGACCACTCAACGTCCTTATTTAACTTGTCACTTTTAGGGTTTCATCACAAAAAAATAATTTATCACTTATGACATCATCATCAATACTTTACTTTGTCAATACCTTCCCCTCAGCCAAAGTAGCGGGATCAACTTCCAAACGATGAAACCATTATACTAGAACTTGATACAATAGAATCATTTCCACAGTCTTTTTTCTCCAAGTCGTGATGCTTTTCTTGAATTCATCTATTTTTTCTCTAATTTTGCATTTATTGCTTTTCACCATTTAAGTTGCCAGATATACTATAAACCAAGAAGAGCTCCAAAATTTTCATGATTTACATCTTTTTTGCCCAAGTTTTCTCCAATACCTTCAAAATAATGTTTTACATTACTTATCCTTGTTTCATCACATGACACCTCATATTTTGAGGGCATGTTAGATTTTTTTCTATGACTGCTCTCCCTGAAACCACTATCGAGTTTAGTTCTTAGAATTAAGAGGTATTTGTACCAGATGCAAATACAAGATTATTTGATTCATCCTTGTTCTCAGGTTCTTCCTTCTTCCTCCAATTTTTTTCCATTTCTCTCCTTACTTCTTTTGGATCCACTTTGTTCACAAGCTTGACCTTCTATTTCAGATTAGTTTTCTTCCCAACTTTTCTCCTACATGATTTTGAGATATGTCCTGGTTTATTACAAATGTATCACATAACATATATTTGATCAAACATATTTGCATTTAATCTTTACCTGCACCAATTAGAATTGTGTCCAAAGATATTGCACGTGTAATAGTAGCTTTGAAAAAATTGAATCCTTTTGCTAGTATTAAACCTATTCATTATCAACTGGCTTCTACATTTGGTAGCTCTATGTCCAAACTTGTTGCAAACATAGCATTGTCCAAAAAAGAATCCAACATTCTGGCTCATTCTAATCTGGTTCATCCTACTTCTACATTTTGTTGCTCTATGTCTGAGTTTACTACATGAGAAACAAAAACCATTAAAGGATGGGTACCTTTGAGCATTAGGTTGTCAGATGGGAAACCTTCCGGTATTGTTCCTTTAGTTCTTATTTTGATAAGTATTGCCTTGAAATTTCCTTTGATTGTTCACTTCGTAGAAAATTGGTTTTGTCTTTGAAATTTTCCCTTCAAGTCCTAGACCACCTTTAACTTTATAGGTTTCTGAGATGAAATCAACTCATCAAGCATTGTAGAACTTGTCTTGAACCTTTCTTCATGAGCTTTCAATTTTTCTAGATCAACTATTAGGGTTACTACTTCTTGTTCAATCTTATCACATTTTTCTATCTTTTGATTGATAATCTCTTTCAAGCATCCTTCTTTTATCTTGCTTTGTTCAATTGCCAATTTCAGATTTTGTTCCACACTTTTTCTTTCTTCAATTTTCATTCTTAGATTCTAAATAGTCTCATTTTCTTCCCTTAGTTCTTGATTAACTTCTTTATGTTTCAATTTGAACTTCTAAATCTAATTCCTTATTTTCTAAATGCATTCATCTACCTTTTTGAAATTTTCTTTTAGATCTACACTTTTAGACTTTGTAGTCTCTATTCTTAATTATTCATCCAAGTTAGATCCCTTCACCATTTTTTTCAACCATCCAAGATCTCCTTCAAGTTGTTAAACTTATTCCAAAGGACCAAGCTCTAATACCAATTGTTGAATAGGACAACTAAGAGGGGGGTGAATCAATTGTCATAGAATTAAACCTTTAATTCAATCGTCAAAACTAATACTTAATACTACTTAAATGATTAATCATCAAATGCCAATGTAGAGACTCAAATCCAACACATACACATAGTAACACCAGATTTACGTGGAAAACTCAATGAGGAAAAAACCATGGTGAGGAATAACTCACACTATAGAGAATATAAAAACCGATTAAGAAAAGGCTCACTGCCTGAAATAAGGACTCATTGTCCAACAGGGCTACAACCCGAAGTGCTCACTGCCACAAAGATACAAAAGATGGTTTTCTTCCAGAATATAAAAGTTATGGCTCATTTCCAACAGTATGAACTGATAGGATACACCTTTCTTGTGTAGGATCCAATTCCAATAAATCTCAGAATATGAAGTACTACCTCATACAATAGTCGCTCAACAAACCTGCACTAATCCACAACTGATAAAGCATTTAGGCTCAAATCTTCACATACCCCTTAATCCTTTTTGCACTCACCCTTCACTCTTTTTTTCACACACATAACCATACGCTTCAAAACATCTTATATATGATTCATGTGATACACCATATTAGGTCGGCTAGGATATATACAAAACATCCCAAGGTGAATTCAATCTTCTTAATACATAACTTGTGTTAGGTCAACCAAGACTGGAACCTAAAAAAAAAACCTTTACTAAATAGAGAAACAATTGTAGTGTACAAAGTTAGACTCTGTCATTGATAACTTACTGCTCCCAACATAAAACATCTCAAGATCCCAAATATAGTTTTTTGAGTGAATCATAATGACATAGTTAAGATATCAGATTCATAGCTTGTCTTGCGGTAGAATCCAAACCAAAAGACCGGCATACCAATTTACTGATAAAGAACATATTTGATAGGAAATAGCTTTCGGTAAATGCCTCATAAATTTGGTATTATGTTGACATCGATGAAAACCATTTGATGCAATCCAATTTCCAACAATAATGACCAGAAAGAATTTTTGTAAGTTACAATACTTTTTCCAAAAATATAAGAACTAACTCTAAACTATCCCAAGGCATCCCTATATGTTGTCCAACAACTTCCTGAGAACTAGTAACATGTTTTTGGATCATAAATCCATTTTATTTCCTTTGGTTTACTTGGTCAACTTTCCTTGCATGCCCAACTAAATGGTTTCCTTTTTTCTTTTCTTTTGAATGAAGGTTGTTGAAGACAAAGACTTGATTGCTCTGACTTTATCCAGCTAAAGATTTTCCTAGATGCTTACAAAAGTGGGTGACTTGATCAAACTATCCCCTATATCTTCTCGCCTATCTTCTAACTCACCAAATGATCCCTATATGCTTGCAACTATCCATAACTCCTCCAAACTTCCATGATCATCCTCTCCCTGCCTTTAGGTCATGTTACAAGTAACTTGAAGATGATTAAATCCCTTAATAGGGTGAAGGATACCCCCTAGGACTTATAGATTCCACTTGTCTCACCCATTGGTATCTTCTTGCATTTATCTTTTCACTACCTATAAGAATATCATACACATTTACCTCTCTATTATCCATCTCATTATGCCATTAAACCTACGCCACACTTTATGTTTATGGCCCTTGGAATCTCAAGAAAAGATTCCCTTAATGAATCTAGCCTATGCCTTACTTTGCACTCCTTATAGGGTCTTCATTGTGCAAGGAAACTAGCTCTTATATGGTCATGGATATCTTGTTAATATTCCTTCCATCTATGCACATGAAATTCCTTCTCTTCTATCACTATGACCTCTACCAAAATTCCTACTAGATTCTTGTAATTGCTTTATCTCTCCTTTATCTTATCCAAATTTCCATAACCCCATCTACAAGATGATGGGGTATGTAATTTTAGGAGTTTGAACTGGAATATGACTCCTTGTGGCATAGGATGAGATGTATTCTTCGATGGATTTCAATGATATTTCAATTTTGATAGGAACTTTTAGCTATTTGGACTATTTCTCCCCATTTGGATAGTCCTCTAACTACTGGTTGTTCAGTAAAACTACCATGTTATAGCCTTGAATACCAACCTCTTTGCATAAGTCCTGTAGATTTTTATTTTAGCTACCTACTCTTGATCATTGTTATACATTAGCACCCTACCACACCTTGTCTTATAATAGTCATTTGAAGATTATTTTCCTATGTCAAGGTTATAAATCTTGTGGTTTTACAACAAGAGCACTAGATAATATTTGAGTAATATGGACCTCACTTGTTTGTGATGAAGAATCATGAGTAGCATATTCTTTTTACATTTGAATTTCTTCTTGTCACATCCTTAATTTTGACTCAATCAACTTATTTATTTATTTTTTTAGACTGCAAGAATCGGTCGGGTATTCATCCCCCTATAAATTGTAGTGCGCTTAATAAACTTTTTTCACATGACCGGTGGCCCTGGTGCGACACACCCTCTAGTACCACAGATTTGGGGGGACACTAGACCTCATGACCTCTTTGCTGTAATAGGGTGCTTTAGCCAATCGAGCTAGGCCCCCTACCCATCTTCAATCAACTTATTCAATACTCTTTTCCTTCTTTTGTTTACAACCTCAATAATCTACATCATGTATAAGAAAATTCAAACTCTCTACATAGAGCACAACCATACACTAGAGTCATTATCCTTCATTACTATCATTTCCATGGATATCTATCATTGTCTTCACTCCTTTAGACATAATTATTATAAATAAGCTTCTCATTGCTGCTAGTAAATTTCCCCTCACAACATTGTCAATGGACTTCTTGTATCTATAGACTATCTTTTGAAGGGTTGTAAATCTTGTTTATTGAATTATCCTATTTATTGTCAATGCTTGGTACTCTATCACAAGGTCTACAGGCTACTATTTTTGAGTGACTATCACTGTACACAATTATTTCTTCTAATAGTGCTTCCATATTGTTAGACTTCAAACAAAACTCTTGACATGAATCCCTTTAAAACACTATCATTATATCTCTTCACATGACAATGAAAACATTTAAAGAACATTGCCATATATTATCTATTGTTTTCTTCCTTTGATTATCATACTTGTTAAATGCACAAGACAACTAAGAGGGGGGGTGAATCAGTTGTATCTTAAAACTTCAAAAGACTCACAAACATTCAAATCCACATTAATCCAATTAACCCTTAATTTTTTAGAATGATTTATCATGAAAGTAGATAAAAAAATAGAACCAAATCAACACCATGCACAAGGAAACACTAGATTTACATGGAAAACCTAAGATGGGAAAAACCATGGTGAGGATTAACTCACAATATAAAGTAATATCAACATTGAATACAATAGGGCTCACTACCAGAGGGCTCACTTCCAGAATAGAAAAGAAGATAGAGAAGATTGTTACAATGAGAAATCCATCTCAATGCAACAAAAAATAAACCACATCACCAAAACCTTCACAATATTTCTAAAGAATTGTACACTTTTTGTTCACTGCATTTAGTAATCTAACACATGAAATCTCACACTGTACTTCAAAAATTTGTACCCTATAACTCTGAAATTCACATCACTCGCATCTCTCACATCTATCTTATTATCCATCAACAACTCAACACTTATTTATACCATCTTCAATCTTGAAAATATTCTCCAAGGTTGACTATGCACCTCAATTGTGCAAATTCAAATTAGGTCGACACTAAAACATTCCCGTGGTGGAAAGGAATGAAGGCGGACCACAAAACACCTTAGCTAGGAACTAAATCAACTCATATGTATGCCATTCCACACTTCCACAAACACCAAAGCAACTTCACAATTAGTGTAAACACCCAAGGTTGATCAAACCTGTGTTAACACCATTAAACAATTATGTACACGCTTCCTCAAATACAAAGATGACTTGTGAAAACCACATAACATTTGAATACGATCTAGAATATTGTACAAACACCCTAGAAAACAACAAATTCCTTCATAACAAATTTCAATTGAAGAATGTACACACCCAGTACACTCAATTAATTTTGTCATACATTGTAACTTAAGAAACTGAATTCTAAAGCACCAAACCACAAACAACTTCATCTGAAGAAAGATACACACTATCATCACCCTTCCAAATCCATAAGACCTAAAACCACTCTGCAGAGAAATATGGAGCAAAACCTTTCTCCCAGACACCTCTACAATACACAGTTCACACACTAGTGAACACGCCTTCCTTTGCACAACAATCCAACACACCAAATTCTAACACCTCTGAACACCTTTGATCAACATATCCAAACTGCACAAGTATATCTTCAACCAAGAAGAAATGTGGAGCCAAACCAGAACACTACTCTATAACATAGAACACCACTACAACACATTGTTTCCTCTTTTTAGTCAATTTTCTCAAAAGCATTTAGAGACTAAGCAGCAAAAACATATCATCAAAACCTTTAGTACTTCCTCATCACCACCAAGCCAACTATAACACAACAACTCAATACCAACTGCTCACACTCTTGCTACAATCTCCTCATACAAATGACGTCAATGAAAACACCAAAGCTTGTTGACATCAATGACAACACCAACTGCACATACTTGGAACAATCTCCCCCTTTGTCATTGATGGAAACACATGATGTGAAAAACCATCAACAACAAACATAATAGCTTTAATCCTCAATACTCTTCTTTATCTCTTTTCTCCTACTTACACAACTAACTTATTACTTTGTCTTTGATAATTAACACATTTCTTTTTCACATGACTCTCCCCTCTGAACATTTTTCACATTTCTCTTTCTCCCCTATGATATCAATGGCAAAGGAAAAAATATATTCATCATTCATCCTCCCCTTTGACATTAATCATACTATTTACCACTACTCTGCAACTTCCTTTCCTTTACTGCTTTGCATACTCCCCCGTAGGAGCACACACCAAGTTGCATCAATTAAAAACCACTACATAATGACAAAACTCACTCATCCTGACTGCAACAACCAATAATTCCACTACCTACTCCCCCTGAGAGGTAGCCACTAACATCAATCTAGACCAAAGAATGAATCTTGAGATCCACTAGACTGATGCACCTTCTTATGCATCTAGTTCAAAGAAGGAAGGGCAATAACCCCCAACTTCTCCCGGAGATACTCAAAAGTATCCTTAGGAAGAGGCTTATTGAATATGTCAGCAACCTGATCCTTTGTAGGCACATATTCAAGCTTCACTTCATTTTCTACAACCTTCTATCTCAAAAAGTGATACCGAATTGAGATATGCTTTGTCCTTGAATGCATTACTAGATTCTTTGAGATATTGATAGCACTTGCATTATCACAAAAGATAGAAATTGGTTCATCATATACCACTTCAATATCCTTTAATGTTTTCCTCATCCACAAAACTTGTGTGCAGTAGGATGTTGCTATAATATTTTTTGCCTCTGTAGTAGATAAAGACATTGAATCTTTTTTCTTGCTTAGCCATTACACCAATCTACATCCAAGAAAGAATGCACAATCATTTGTACTTTTATTGTCATCTACACAACCAACCCACTCAGCATCTATGTAAGAACTCAAAGTAAACTCAATATCCTTTGGATACCACAAGCCATGATTCGTAGTGCCCTTCAAGTATTTGAATATCCTCTTCACTATTGCAACATGTGACTCTCTATGATCTTCTTGAAATCTAGCCATGAGAAAAACTGCATGCATGATATCTAGTCTAGTAATAGTTAGATATAGCAGTCCTCCAATCATTTATCTATACTTTCTCTAATCAACCTTAGGATATTCATCATTCTTGCTCAGCGTTCAACCAATAACCATAGGGGTACATAGTGGTCTAGAATCTTTCATTCCAAACGTCTTTAACATTTCCTTAACATACTTTGATTGTGAAAGGAAAATACCCTTATCTTTTTGATTGATTTGTAGCCCAAGGAATAAATTCCTTTCCCCAAGCATTGACATTTCAAATTCTTTCGGCATCTCTTCTAAAAATTTCTTACACATAGCTTCATTTCCTCCAAAAGTTGTTGAACACCCAAAATACTAAGAGGGGGGGTGAATCAGTATTCTACTAAACCATTTAGCTACTAACTATTCAATAATTAAAATATATCTAATTGCAATTGTAAACAAAGACATGAAAGGAATCATAACACCACGTGACACATGAACACCAATACTTTTATGTGGAAAACCCAAGATGGGAAAAACCACAGTGAGGATTAGCTCACAATATGTTATACCCGGTTATAAGATATTACAAGGGCACATTGTTAGGACACACTGTCCTTGAAAGGCTCACAACCTAAAAAGATTACAAAAGGAGTATGGATCATTTCCAACAGGATGAACTAATAGAATATGCCTTCTATGTGCTAAGTTCAGTTCCAATTAGGCTCTGAAATACAAAATCTTGCACTAGTTTGTAGGTTTACTAGTAATGCATACTTCACACAATATCACACTATTGTGCATCACTTCTTATTACTTGTTGCATATTTCACATCTTCTACTACCTTCAATACAAAAAAAAGGTTTCATAAATATATGTAGTTACATCTACATACATCAATTAGGTCGGCCTAATTGAGTGTATACATACTTAATTCAAAATAGCTTTGTCGGTTCAAAACCAAAACTTCTTTTGCACACAAAAAAAAATTTGCAAGACATAAATTAGGTTGGCTCAGACCTAAGAAAGAACTCTTTAATCATCCATGAAGCATACACCACTTGTCTAAGTCATCCAGAAGAAGACCCATACAAAAAAATTGTAAGCCGAAATGTGCAAGACATAAATTAGGTCGGCTCAGACCTAAGAAAGAACTCTTTAATCATCCATGAAGCATAAACCACTTGTCTAAGTCATCCAGAAGAAGACCCATACAAAAAAATTGTAAGCCGAACTTTTTTCATTTATATCTTTCAGCCCATTCAGCCAAAATTGTTGAAATCTTGTCCATAGATGCAATTGATAGTCCTAAACAACATATTAAAACCACATAGGTTGATATTCTAATATAAACAATTCTTGAGAAAATTACTGGATCAAAGTAGCAGAGACACAGTTTACCAGATGGACAAAAATTGTCACCAACCAATGTTGGCATCAATGACAACACACCAAAGGACTTCTTCATTCTTCCAAAAAAAATTATGTCATCAACATACATAACCACAATCAAGATTTAATATTTTTCAAATTTGAATGAAAGATTGCTATCTGTGGTACCTTTATTGAATCCTTGTTATAACAAGTACCTATCTAACCTTACATACCAAGCTCTAGGAACTTGCTTCAACCCATATAATGCTTTCTTCAATTTGCAAACCATATATGGTTTATCTAATAACTAGAATCCTTTCAGTTGTTCTATGTACGCTTCTTCCAATTCTCCATTCAAGAAAGCAAACTTCACATATATTTGATAAACTTTAAAATCCTTATATACTGCAAAAGCCAAAAAAATCTTGATAGCTTCCATCCTTGCCACCAGAGCAAATATTTCCTCAAAGTCTATTCCTCGTACTTGTGAGTAACCATTACACACAATCCTTGCATTGTTTCTTACCACTTCTCCACTCTCATTCAGTTTGTTCCAAAATACCCACTTAGTTCTAATCACATTCTTGTTTGTTGGTCTTGGGACAAGTTCCTAGGTCTGATTCTTTTTAATGTGCATTATTTATTTTTCCACAGCCTTGATCCAATACTCATCCTTGCATGCTTCAATTACTATTTTAGGTTCAACTTCAAAAAGTAAATGTTACACCCCAAATGTAGAGTTACTACTTACTATTACTACATAGGGTAAATAAGGATGTAATGAGAATTCTAAAGATGAATAAATTATGCTTGTACCTTGTTATCATTATGAATTTTATCTCATTTGATGATTGTCTCATTTGAATGTTACCTCTGTTGATGTTATTCATGGTGAAAAACTGCATATACGTGTATGAAAGGTTATTGAATTATCATTATTCTACTTTTGGGGATGTTTATTTATATTGTTGTATAAGATTAAAATTGCACCCTTGCAATTTCACTTATATATTTTCATCTGCTCTAGTGTCCACTCCCTTAGCATCTTTAGTAGGCTCATTTTAACCCTTGCATCAGCCTTTTATCCCTCTCAAGATGCTCCAACACTCCTTTTTAGCTGCTACCCTTCACACAACAGCTTTACATCGAACCTTGTCCCTTTACCCTTAGTGTCATTTTTGTAGCGTGATGTGTTCGGACACTAGCGCGCTACGCAGACGTCTGCATGCCGCGTAAGCATCCTGCAACATTTCAATGCTCAAATGACCATTTTTGAGCATGTTTTCCACTTGTCACCTCCTTTGGTCGATGGAAACAACTTGAGATGCTTTGTAACTGCTCGGGAAGCTTCCTTTTGCTTCCTTTCTCTCTTTAAAAGATGTCCTTTCACTTCATTTGCATCTTCTGGAACTCTCCCTCCATTTCTAGCTTCATTCCAATCCCTAGCATTTTGCACAGCTTCATACAACTTGTTGTAGCAGCTTCAATCTCTCTCAAGCTCTCTTTACAACACTCCTTGTAGCTCTATTTCCTTTGCTTTGCACTTGTGAGCATCTTGAGATTCCATAGCCCTTACTATTTGCATACTTATTTGGTGATACGGGTTCTCCTCCTTGAGCGTGGTTTGCTTTTATCATCTCTTTTGTGATACAGGTTCTCCTCCTCAAGTGGGGTTTTCTTTTATCACACACTTATTTGATGGTGTGGGTTCTACTCCTGAGCGAGTTTTGCTTTCACCACACGCTTTGTTCAACACACTCTTTCTCTCTACCTTCTTGGTTGTCCATGGAGGTGGGAACACCAAATTGGGGGTTTGACTGAGGCAAACCCCTCTACAGCCCCAACATTCTCTCTAGCTATCACACTTGTAGGTTTTGAAGACATTTGTTCGGTGGAGGCTTCATCCCTCACGTGGTTGTAAGTATTTATTTCTTTTCTTCTTCTTATCTTTATTAGTTTTTCTTCACTCTATTTCAATTTTGTCACTTTCCTGCATTTTAAGATTTCTTAGCAATTTGAGTAGTAGTCACTTTAGCCATTTTTTGAGATAAACTCATTCTCTAGTCCATACGAGATGCCAGCATGTTGTGCTATCATCCTTATTTTTCACTTTCTTCCTTTAGCCGAGAGCATGGTAGTTTGTCTAGAAAATATCTATGACCTGCTATTTCGTATTCTGAAACTTTTGTGTTGTTCCATTGAGGTAGTTTAGGGCAGTTTGCCCCGTGAGGATCTTTGAACGAAGAGAACTCATGAGTAGCGAATCCCTCTATATTACATTTTTGTGAACTCGACATGAACAATAGTGTTCTTCGAAAAACTAGGAATTTATTTACCCCTACTTGGTGGGGTCATAACTTTTGACTTGGTGCTCGGAATTCATAATCGTTTGCACCGTTGGAAAGGTCTCCTAGAGAACTTGTTTAGTCCCTAAAATAAAAGTGTCTTTGAAAATTAAATTTTAGGGATGAACGCAAGTTCCGACCTCAAATTCCGCTCCAGAGACCTCCAAAAACACAAATTACTAGAACATAGAGAATACCAAAAAAAATCATAATGAATTTAATATCTTCTTTTATGTGTTTTGTATCTATTTTTGTTCAAAATGTTAATGATGTTCCATTTCATACATGTGATGGTGACGTGGCTTTTCCCATGTCACTTGGTATCTTTGATCCTTCTCACGAAAGTCCTCTTACTTCAGAGGATATTTTGTTTCAAGAAGATGAAATCATTGATACCTTTCTTAATGTCACTCTACCTTCTCTTCATTCCAATGCACCCTCTTCTAGAGATGATGCACCTGTGAATGATGAATCTTCTCTTCATTCCAATGCACTCTCTTCTAGAGATGATGTATTGGTGAATGATGAATCTACCCTTCATTCCAGTTCACTCTCTTCTAGAGATGTTGCATTTGTGAATGATGAGTCCTATCTTCGTTCCAACGCACTCTCTTCTAGAGACATTGCATGTGTGAATGATGAACCTCCTTCCACATCTGATTCTCCCTGGATCAATGTTGAGAATTCTTCTTCAAATAACTATTCCACATTTGATCTTGTTTGAATTGATGTTGAGAATATGTATTCAAGTAATCGTTCTACTAGTTGTGATGATTTAGTAAATGTAGTATATTTCTCTATTGCCCCTCAAAGGCCTAAGAAACAATCATTTACGTAACTCCAGCTAGTCCTTCTAAAAGGATTTGTTTTATTGATGGTGTTCCATTTTATGGTGGTTCTCCTAATCCTTCTAAGGCTCCCTCTTATAGAGTGGTAGCCCATACTTATGAGAATGATATGAATAAACAACCTAGCCTTCTTCAAGAACCTAAACCTATGACTAAAGCACCTAGTGATTGCCATCTTGTTGAGCAACCTCGAGTTTCTCCAGATAAGATCTCACTATGGGACTTGCTTCAATCTGCTCCAGTTTATCAAGGTATGCTTCAAGAAGCCTTGAAAAAGATCATCTTGCCTTCTTCCGCTAGGCCGACGGATGCTAATGCGTTGATGGCATATATTCATGCGGATTTTCTGAATATCACATTCTATCCACAAGAGCTCTCGCCTCCAGAAGTATAGAAGCAAGCAGATCCCTTAATGATTATAGTCAACATTAATAAAATTGGTATTAGATGTACTCTCATTGACATTGGTCAATGCTCAATGTATGTAGCATCGATCTATTGCCTAAGATTAATATTGACCTATCCTCTCTTAATACTTCTCCTGTTATCCTTCGTGGGTTTGATAATGTTGGTTGACAAGCCCTAGGCATGAAAGTATTTCCTTTCAAGTTGGGACCCATTACCATACATGCCCTTGTATATGTTATGGTGGAAAATTTACCTTATAACCTTCTTCTTGGTAGACCATGGATTCCTGCTATGGGTGTTGCCCTGTGTACCTTGCATAAGTCCATTAAGTTCATTGCTAACAATAAAGTAGTCATAGTGAAGGTTGACCCTAATGCTATGCACTTATGTGAAATGGCAGCTATTGTTCGAGCTTTGGTTGTGCCTACTCTTATCCATTTAGTGTCTTCCAATGTGTTGATGTTTACTCCAACAGTACCTACTACAAAGGATACTCTTGAGATATACGTCCCTAAGGAAGATTCTTTTGAAGCAAGAAATTATGAGTCTCCTTCTCAAAGGGATGCATGTCTTGGTGATGATTGGGGTCTTCTAGACTTTACAGATCCTTCATTTAGGAATATAAAGTCGACCCGATCCACTTAGACCTTCCAATAACATCTTCCACACCTGCTATCGAAGATGACCATTCTTCTAAATTTTAGGGTAATGTAGATGCAAGTTGCAATGTTCTTAGTATTGATCCTCCTTCTAAGGAAGAGGATTACACTTCTGCTAAAGAAGACAGTGTTGGAAGTCCTGTTAATAAGGATGATGGCGATCCCATAGAAGAGCATAATCCTCATTGTTGGAACAATGCCCTCTATGAAGACCCTCCTTCTCAAGACTTGCAAACATGTTATGGCCCTAGCTTTAAGCTTGTCTCTAAATATGGCTATGAGCGTAAAGGTTGTGGGCGTAATGAACAAGGCATTCAAGTCCCTATAGAATTCACACCCCGTGAGCGTACTTTGGGACTTGGTTATTCGAAGGAACGATCTAAACAAAAGCCATGGTTGAGTGACATGAATTCTTCTCAACCTCATTCTGTTTAAAATATTCTTCCTCCATTGTCTTCTACCTTCATGCCTTCTCCTTCTTCTTGTGAGAAGTCAAACCTTTCTCCACAAGAGAAAGGGTTGCTTCCTACTCCTCATCCTTTATCTAAGCAAGAGTGTATTTTGTTGCGGCTTCTGAAATCCCACTTAATCACTCTTCCTTCTCTTACACATAATAAAATTCATAAACATAATGAAGGAGAACATTCCTTCTGTGCATACGATCGAGTGCTTGGCCATTCCACTAGTGAATGTAAGGCCTTAAAAGATAAAATACAACTTTGTGATTCAAGTGCCATCAAACTCCCATCTGATTGATGCACCTGCCTTTACTTTGCATGACAAGTGATATCGATGTTTACCTCTATCCTATTTGTTCTAGCTATCTTGCGTGGTTCTCCTCCCCTGTATGTTGGGGGCAGTGATAACTCACTTTGGAGATGTGTGTCCTTCTTAAGGACCCTCTCTCTCTTTATATATTTCAAATGAAGCATCCCTTGAGTGGACCCCTTTTCTCTTTTAAAGGGTTTTCGAGGGACCTCTTTGAAATCTTTTCTCTCGAATGAATTCATTGGAGTCTAGCTCGGGGGCATCTTGACTAAAACTATTTCATGTCTTTGAGTCTAGCTTGGGGGCAACCTGACTAACCTCAATTTTCGAATAGTGTGTCCCTTGAGTGGACCCCTCTTTTTTCATGCTGGGTTCCCAAGGGACCCCTTTGAAAGCTTTCCAATTTATTGATGATCTACGTGACTATCCGATTTCTTGCCTACATGGCCACTTTCTGACATGTTCTATCAGCGGGTGAACATGTCGCTTTACAGGTGTGCCTGTGAAGCCACTTTTTGACTCTGTGGAGTCTGCTTCCTTTGGTTTCCTCCATGTGAGAGATATTGGGGGATACCTCCCTGCAGGTCTGTGGGTTTGTAGGGCACTTTATTAGGGTTTCCTTCATGTGAGAGATCTTGAAGGATACCTTACTTGCAGGTTTGTGGGTCTATAAGGTGCTTCCTCGGATTCTTCCATGTGAGAGATCTTGGGGGATGCCTCCTTGTAGGTCTGCGAGCCTATGAGGAACTTACATTTTTACTCTGTGATACGGGTTTTCCTCCTTGAGCGGGGATTTCTTTTATCACCTTTCATTTTGTGATATAGGTTTTCCTCCTCGAGTGGGGATTGCTTTTATCACTCCTACTTTGTGGTGTGGATTCTACTCCTGAGTGGGTTCTACTTTCACCGCACGTTTTATCCATCCAGTTACTCTCTCTCTCTCTTCTCTCTTGTATATACTGGATCAAAGATTTGCATCTTCTTCGTCCTAAGTATATGCCCTTCTTTTCTTCATCTTAGAATTCTTCTATGTATTGGAGACAATGCATAGTACTGAGACAACCTTCTACATCGAGGTCTCTTTACTTTGTTGACTCGAATCCTTTATCTTTTTTATACCCTAACCTTGTTGTCTCGTGCAGGTTTTTCTTCTCTAACACATTGGTTTTGCAAGTCTTCAACCTAGGGGCATGCTTCTATGATTCGAAGAGTTATCTGCTTCCTCTATAGTATCCTTTTGGCATATGATGTTACTTATTTTTAGTAGATTTCCTTTAGCGTGCATATTAGCATAAATTCATATGCCCGCTAAAGTGGGGGGAAAATGTATAAGAGTATAATTGCACCCTTGCAATTTCACTTATATATTTGCATCCGCTCTAGTGTCCACTCCCTTAGCATCTTGAGTAGGCTCATTTTAACCCTTGCATCAACCTTTCTCCCTCTAAAGATGCTCCAACACCCATTTTCAGTAGCTACCCTTCACACATCAGCTTTACATCGAACCTTGTGCCTTTACCCTTAGTGTTGTTTTTGTAGCGTGACGTCTCCAGACACTAGCGCGCTGAATAGACGTCTGCGAGCCGCGCTAGCGTCTTGCGATGTTTCAATGTTCAAACGACCATTTTCGAGTATTTTTTCCACTTGTCACCTCCTTTGGTCAGTGGTAACGACTTGAGATGCTTTATAACTTCCTAGGAAGCTTCCTTTTGCTTCCTTTCTCTCTTTAAAAGATGTCCTTTCACTTCATTTGCATCTTCTAGAACTCTCCCTCCATTTCTAGCTTCATTCCAATCCCTAGCATTTTGCACAGCTTCATATAGCTTGTTGTAGCAGCTTCAATCTCTCTCAAGCTCTCTTTACAACATCCTTGTAGCTCTACTTCCTTTTCTTTGCACTTGTGAGCATCTTGGGATTCCATATCCCTTACTATTTGCATACTTATTTGGTGATACGGTTTCTCCTACTCGAGCAGGGTTTGATTTTATCACATGCTTATTTGGTGGTGTGGGTTCTACTCCTGAGTGGGTTTTGCTTTCACCACACGCTTTGTTCAACACACTCTTTCTCTCTATCTTCTTAGTTGTTTATGGAGGTGGGAACACCAAAAATGGGGTTTGATTGAGGAAAACCCCTATACAACCCCAACATTCTCTCTAGATATCACGCTTGTAGGTTTTGAAGACATTTGTTCGGTGGAGGCTTCATCACTCGTGTGGTTGTAAGTATTTCTTTCCTTTCTTCTTCTTATCTTTATTAGTTTTACTTCACTCTATTTCAAATATGTCACTTTCCTGCATTTTAAGATTTCTTAGCAATTCGAGTAGTAGTCACTTTAGCCATTTTCTGAGATAAACTCATTCTCTAGTCCATACGAGACGCCAGCACACCTCTGAGATGCCAGCACGTCGCGTTGTCATCCGTATTCTGTGCTTCCGTCCTTTGGCTGAGAGCTTGATAGTTTTTCCAAAAAATCTATGTGACCTGCTCTTTTGCATTTTGAAACTTCTGCATTGTTCCATTGAGGTAGTTTAGGGAAGTTCACCCCATGAGGATCTTTGAACAAAGAGAACTCGTGAATAGCGAATCCCCCTATATTACAACTGCATATTGTTATGAACAATTGACTGTTGAGTGCATGTGTTAGTGGATGTAGGTATGTGTTCTATTCCTCCAGGTGGAGGGGAAGTATCACTAGAGGGAAGATCTTAGTCGAGTAACAGGTAAAAGTAAACTATCTGAGTATATACACATGCCACATTAGAAATATTGAGTTGAGTCAGTTTGAGGGTGATAGGTAAGTCATCCTTAGTCATTATGTCTGCATTTGAGAGTCTTGTTTACTTTTGCATGCTTTGGGTGATGTTTATCTGTTTGAGCTTTTGAGATCTTCCTTATGTTATTACGATCATATGGACAAGTGGGAATGTATGAGGAAGTATGTTTATATGTATGCACATGCGTGTCAATAGGATCTAACGACACGTATATGCATATGTATAGATATACCACATGCACACACTTAACAATATGATGGTAAACATGAATGGCTTTATGTGAAATGAATGTGAACATATATATATGTGTATACAATATATACACATATCCTTATGTATATGTATATTGATACATGCGTACATTAGCAAATGGGCACAATCATATAGATGCTACATTTTTAATGGAAATTCTCATACAGATGCATTGATATAGATATACCAACACATATGTGTACATAGAGGTATATACATTTATACATACATATATATATATATAATAAACACATTATACTAAATGTGTGTGTATAATATATGTATATATATACATGTAAAGTATTTAAGTATATATATATGTATATAATATATATTACATATACATTTATATATAGTAATATATATATATAGTATATATATATATATATATATATATATATATATTAAACATATTATATATGTCAATTGATATCGACTATCTCTCATTTATTAAAGTCGATACATAAGGCTACTTAATAGTTGATATAGACTATGGAATGAAGGTTGATTTTGACCATGTCTATGAAAGCCTATTTAATATCTATCAACTGCTAGTATGAACCAATTATCGTTAAGAATATCATGCAATACATAGCGTGGCTTCACATTTGGTAATGTTAGTTGTAGAAAGCTTGACTTAGTCGATGTGATAAATGAAGCGATGCTTGCCTTAGTCTAACATATTAAATTGCAAGTTGATTCATCCACCATTGGAATGATTGGAATCTATTGTCATAATATGGGAATTGAATGAGTTTGATGACACCAAATATAAAGGAAATATAAAATAGGTTGGCGCTACATTTGAGTTTGTTTTGTTGTAGATGTCTGCTCATTGAAACAATTCGAATTCTCCATGTTCATTTTGATTAAGTCTTTGAATTTCCGTCATGGAAACTAGGCAATTTGTAGAAGGTTTTGTTGAGTATGAGCTTAGTTGATTGCCACCTTATTACTAAGTTGCTTTGCATGAAACTTGTTGACATTTTACATGCCTAAACTGTAGGCTTTGTGGCTACTTGGTTGCTCTATAAATAGCTAAACCAATTCATTGAAAGGGACACATTCTTTCAAGAGATAACACATCTTTTGTATTTCATAATTCTATATATTTCCAACCATAGTTTGCATAGTACTATGAGAGAGATAGGATTGAGATCATTTAGCGAGAAGAGATTATATTTTAAGAGAAGTAAGCTACCAACAAGTGAGATAGTGAAAGTGAGATATTCTTGAGAAGCTGATTATCAATCCATTTGTTGTTGGAGAAGGCTGCATTGATGTCATTAGTTTGGATAAAGCGATAATAGGCATGAGGATCTCTTCTTCTTCTTCTTTTTTTTTGAATGGTGTGTTATGAATTTGCATGGTTGAGATTTCTTTCCAGTATATGCATTAGAAAGTTAGATTACTTTGAAAAGGAAAGTGAAATCATTATGTTGTTTTCATAGTGTGTTTTTATGTACTCCATAGTAGGAGATGGGTGTTTATCATAGATATTATTACTAAGTATGATTGAACATGAAAATCACATAGGTGTATTTAGCCAAGTTATTGAATTAACTAGTATAGCTTATGTGTATTCCTAGGAGAGGTCATCTAGTATGGGAGAGAGTTTTATAAACTTAAGAATAAGTAGGGTTATCCAAGTAAATAGGTTATCTTCGGAATGAAGGATTATCCATAGAAGGAAATACCTAATTTGTGTACCTACTAGTCAAGTAGGTATAACCCAAGTAGATTAATAAGGTTTTAGGTTATCTAGGATGATGGACTATCCATTGAAGGAAATACCTTTGCGTAGCTTAAGATAGCCTTACGTCAAATTGGCCCTAAGTAGTGTATGTGATAGATGACTCTCAGTAGAAATATTGAATGTAACTCTTTGATAAAAGTAGTGTGAATGTCCAAGACTCCACTCTAGATTGTGTGACTACTAAGACTAACGCTGTCACTTCACCGTGATCCAGTATTACATACTAGGCAGAGATTGTGGGATTACAAGTTCTAGTTATGTAGGACAAAACACTGTGCTTAGTTGGTTGTCATTATCAATTACTCTACCAATCTCTTTGCCAAAGGGAAGGGCCATCTATTGAATGATAGATGTGTAGGGGACTGCATTATGAGTCTGTGGTTGGCGGAAAAGTGCCTAAGTGATGCTTCTCCTCCACGAAAGGCGACAGAAGAACCAAGATTTGAAAGGAAGGATCTTGTACCATCTTACAACTATTAGTTCTAAAGCTCATTGGAGCTATGTTTGTAAATGTATGTATTCTTGTATTTTTTGTAACTTGTGAAGTTATTGTAATGAATGGAATATTTATTGTAACGTGATATGACATCTTGTTCGTATATTTTCAATAAAGAAATAAATTTTTTATTGCAATGGCTTGTTACTTAATTTATTTACTCGCAAGGTGTAAATTTAAAAAAAATTACGACATTGAAGGGTTGGCATGTTACATGTGGTATCAGAGCTAGGTTTAGCACTAGGAACCTATGAGCTCGTCATTTTTTTGGTCCAATATTATCTAATGTTGTGAAAATTCTTGTGTCAAGATGGTGTGTCTCAAATTAACAGCTCAAAAGCCAGTAATCAGAAACAAGTGCTACCTAAAGGCCAAGAAGGAAAAAGAAGCCATCATTTGAACTATAGAGGGAACCAACTATGATAATGCTATCTATTTGGGTGACATTGAAACTTTTAGTCGCACACTTTCTCGGATTAGTGATGTGAAGAGGAAGATGAAGATGGAGGCTATATACAATTACCTAACAACCATCTCACCAGAAAACTCTGAGTCATTACTACTTTCCAGGGATATGCCTTCAGAAGAAAGTTTTAGCACAAGATTCATCTTTAGGAATCCTAGAGTTCTACCACTGGTAGAAGTAATAACAATTTCTCTGAGTAAAGAGTCTGAGGGATATGTACTGAGGACACCGTCAAACGAGAAATAGTCTCATGAACAAATGTCAGTGAAAAGTGTAGACTACATTGTTGATGAACACCATATTGAAATTTCTTCTCATAATTGTGTATCGGATGATAAATCCGAAGGTTATTATCCTTTATGGGATAGGTATGAACAGATGAGAAATGGACATAAAGATAGGGAACACCAATTTTCTCAATCTATAGGTTATACTCCTTTAAGTTATGTGTCAGAGAGTTAATCTGAAGGATACTCTCCACTTGACTATCTGAATAGACACTCCATGTAATCAAAAGGATATTGAAATCCTCAAGAGATGAATAAAATTATGTGATTATCAAAAAAAGTGTGCGCTTAATCTTATGTTGAATTCTTGTGTACATGTGAATGTTTACTTTTATGCTTTCCATAAGATAATTAATAACATAATTTAGTCTAAACATGGATAAAACATTTAGGTAGAGACCAACCACATAAGCATGGTGAGGACACAAACTAATCTCGGTGGAATTTAGGAGGTTGGACAAGGAACCACTGGAGTAGAGGCTAGGCTTGACCAAATCTTGGCAAGGTTGGCTAACCTTGAACAAGAAAGAGTTAAGGATAGAGTAGAAAAGGAAGTACCTGTTAACGATCGTGAGGGAGAAAATTCTTCCCATGGGCATGGTAAAACCATAATCATGAGAAGGAAAAATCACCGACACCATCTATTGAAAGGAATAAGAAAATTGTGTCTTACGAACTTTTGAGAGACATGAAGAAGATAATTCCACCTAAGTTTGATGGAAGTGTTGGAGGTGATGAGGTTAAGGTGTGGCTTGTACAAATGGAAAAGTATTTTTAAATATGAAACTATGATGAAGTTACCAAAGCCGCATGGGGTGTGTATCAATTAGCAGGGGAAGCCTCTAACTAGTGGATAAACAAGAAGATGGAGCTTAGCATCAACTCATGGAAGCTAACATGGGGAGAATTTGTGGAGATTTTTCACAAAATATGGTTACCACAACTTTATTATGACAAAAAAATCTCAGATTTCTAGGATTTGAAGCAAGGAAACATGATAGTCAATGAATACTAGGAGAAGTTTACCCGACTTTTGCGCTATGTTCCCATATATCATAACGATGAGCGCTTCCATATTAGGAAATTTATAATGGGACTCAATAGTCAAAGTGGAGGTGAAGTGGATATCCATGGTTCAACAATAATGGATCTTGTATATGAGAAGGCAATTAAGCAGGAGCAAAAGCTTATGGCTAATTCCACTCATCAAGAAAGAAAGGAGAAAAAGAAGAATGTGGAAGTTCCTAGTAAGATAGTTTGAAAGAAGGAGGAATCAATGCAAAATTTTCCAAGAAAAAGGGGAAACAATTCCACAATAATGGAAAGGAGATTAGGAGAGAGCGGAAAAAGAATGACACTAGCATAGGTAATACCAATAAGACAAGTGATAATACCAATAAGTTTGGAGAAACCATAGGGAAAAGAGGTATGCCTACAAGATGTTTTATATGCAGAGGGGCTCACTATGCAAGTGAGTGTCCCAATAAAACTTATGGATCACGACCATATGGTAATCCATTACCCACTCAATAAGCAATGTTTTAGCATAAGATATATGCAACAGTGGACGACCATTAGGCAGAGTACCAAGTAACTCTAGTTGAAACGCTAGGTATTTTGTTTGGCCTACCTATTTCTATTCTTATTGATACTGGTACAACCAAGAACTTCATTTCACCTAGAATAGCTAAACAATTATCTAGAAAGGTGGGACACACAGTAATATCTTGGAATGTAGAATATGCAAACTATAAAATAGCAAAGGTGGATCAATGTCTATTCGAGGCTAGGATAGAACTACCTAGTTTTACTACAGAAATTAACCTTTATTTCACACCTCTAGGATGATATGATAGGAATGAATTGGTTGTGGAAATATAGGGCTATAGTGGACTATCATGCTAAGATTGTAGAATGTCTAGATGATTTTGGAAATCAAGTTAAATTTCAAGGGATACCTAGGGAGGTTAGGGTTCGACAAATTATGACAATGCAACTTATAAGAGCTAAGAAGAAAGGGTGTAAACTCTTCTTCGTAAAGATTGAATAACTTGAGAAGGATAGAGATGATTTGGAGTTCCAAAGTTTACAGGAACTAGAAGATGGTGAAATAGATGAAACTAGGAAATCAGATATGGAAAAGTACCCAATTTTGAGGAAATGTTTGGATGTGTTTTCTAGGTGAGTTACCAGGATTACCTCTAAAAAGAGTATTTGATTTCTCTATTGAAGTAGTTCCAGGGTCAGAACCTATTTCTAAGGTACCCTATAGGATGACAACCACTAAACTTATGGAACTTAAGACACAATTGGATGAATTGTTGTCAAAAGGACTGATAAGGCCAAGTGTATCACCTTGGGGAGTGTCAGTCATCTTTGTTAAGAAGAAGGATGGTACATTGTGTTTGTGAATCAACTATCGTATGCTTAACAAAGCTATGGTTAAGAACAAGTATCCGTTGCCACACATAGACGATCTATTTAATCAAATGAGGGGTGTCATTGTATTCTCTAAAATATATATGAGATCTGGATATCACTAATTGAGGGTTAAAGATGAAGTTATCTTTAAAAATACATTCAAAACCAGATATGGGAACTATGAGTTCATTGTTTTACCCTTCGGTTTAACAAATGCACCTGCAGTATTTATAAACCTAATGAATAGTGTGTTTAGGGATTAGCTTGACAAATTTGTACTAGTTTTTCTAGATGATATTTTGATCTATTCTAGAAATGAGGAAGAACATTGCAAGCATTTAGAAATGGTCCTACAACATTTGAGAGAGCATAGATTGTATGGTAAACTTTCCAAGTGTACATTCTTCCAAAAGAGGGTACATTATTTAGGTCATGTGATTTCAGAAAATAGAATTACTATAGATCCAACAAAGATCAAGGCAGTAATTGAGTGGCCTATACCTAAGAACGTATCAGAAGTAATAATTTTCATGGGTTTGGCAAGATATTATAGCAAGTTTCTCACAAAATTTTCTAATATTATTTTTCCAATAACTTCTTTGCAAAAGAAAGGGAAGAGATTTGAATGGAATGAGAAGTGTCAAGAGTTTTTTGACCTACTCAATGAAAAATTAACCACTGCACCGATCTTAAAAGTACCATATCCTAAAGGTAGCCTTATGATTTTCACAGATGCATGCGGAGAAGGATTAGGAGATGTACTGATGCAAGATGGGCAAGTAATTGCTTATGAATCTAGGAAGATGAAACCATATGAGATGAATTATGCTTCATGTGATTTAGAGTTGCCACCTGTAGTTCATGCATTGCAAATGTGGAGGCACTATTTTCTCTAGGAAAACCCTTTGAGTTGAAAAACTAACCATAATGGGTTAAAGTACCTTTTTATTCAACCTAACCTAAATGCTAGACAAAAAGGATGGTTAGATTTAATAGTTGACTATGATTTTAATATCAGTTATATTAAGGGAAAAGAAAATTGGGTTGCCAACACATTAAGTCGAAGACAACATATTGCTTCCATAGTAACAATCCAAATCGATTTTAAGGGGAAAGTACTCCAAAAGAGAAAGGAGGATGGGTATTACTTGCAAGTGAATCAAGCACTCATGGATAATCCACAAGATTCTAGGTATGAAAGTTTTCAATTTGAACCTAATGGATTACTTAGATATAAGGGTAGAATGTATGTACCCAACCTAAAGGAATTAAGAAATATGGTATGGAAGTAAATACACAAAGCACCATACTCTGGACATCTAGGAGTGACAAAATTATGGTTGATGTAAAACTATTATACTTCTGGAAGGGAATGAAGGGAGATGTTGCTAATTTTGTGGCTAGGTGTCTTGAGTGTCAAAGGGTGAAAGTTTAGCATCATCATCCTACAGGCTTGTTATACCCACATGATATACCAGAAAAGAAGTGGCAAGTCATAAGGATGGACTTTGTGTAAGGATTTCCTATGTCAAGGAATAAGCACAATGCCATACTAGTGGTAGTAGATAAGCTTACAAAAGCAACACATTTATACCAGGGAACTTAACTAATGGAGCGCCTATCATTGCAAGAAAATTTGTGTAGGAAGTGTTTAGATTGCATGGAATTCCTTAAAAGATAATATCAAATAGGGTTGCATGAGTCAATGTATCGAATCCAAAAATAGATGGGAAAACGGAAAGGATAAACCAAGTATTGGAAGATCTACTTAGGATGTATTACATGGATCAAGAGTACAAATGGGAGGATTACTTACCCTTAGTTTAATTTTCTTACAATAACTCTTATCATTCTGCAATTAAAATGGCTCCTTTCGAAGCATTGTATGGCCAAAAGTGTAGAACTCCTATAAGTTGGGATAAACTTGAGGATCAAGTAAGTCTTGGGCCATAAATGTTGGCTAAAATGGATGAACAAGTTAAATTGGTTAAGCAAAGGTTAGTTGAAGCTAACAATCGACATAAAAGCTATGTTGATGCTAAGAGAGTGCCCCATAATTTTGCCTTAGGTGACAAAGTATTGTTGAGAGTGAAACCTCACAAGAGCTCCATTAAATTTGGAAAGTCTTCTAAGTTAGCCCCACATTACGTTAGACCTTTTGAGATTCTAGAAGAAGTGAATCCAGTAGCCTATCGGATTGCATTGCCATCATCTCTTGCCAAAATGAATAATGTCTTCCATACATGTCCTACCTTAAAAAGTATATACCAAGGGATAATCATGTAATTGATTGGACTGCTTTATAGGTACATGACCCCAGAGTAGTAACTCTCGAGCCCATCAAGGTGCTAGGAAAATGTAAGCTACTTTTGCATAACAGAGAGGTCTTGCAGTGAAAATTCCAGTGGGACCAGTATGCAGAAGACACAACTACTTGGGAGGACTATGCAGAAATTCAGCAAAAATTCCTGATATTCTTGATGCTTTTGAGAGTGTTGAATAATATAATTCTAGTTGATATGTTTGAATAATACCTTAGGTCATTGGGGACGATGATTCATAAGGGGGGAGTATGTTACACCCCGAATGTAGATTTACTATTTACTATTACTACATAGGGTAAATAAGGATGTAACGAGAATTCTAAAGATGAATAAATTATGCTTGTACCTTGTTATCAATATGAATTTTATCTCATTTGATGATTGTCTCATTTGAATGTTACCTATGTTGATGTTATTCATGGTGAAATACTGCATAAATGTTTATGAAAGGTTATTGAATTATCATTATTCTAACTTTGGAGATGTTTATGTGTACTGCATATTGTTATGAACAATTGACTGTTGAGTGCATGTGTTAGTGGATGTAGGTATGTGTTCCATCCCTCCAGGTGGAGGGAAGTATCACTCGCGAGAAGATCTTGGTCGGGTAACTAGTAAAAGTAAACTATCTGAGCATATGTACACACCACATTAGAAAGATTGAGTTGAGTCAATTTGAGGGTAATAGGTAAGTCATCCTTAGCCATTATGTCTACATTTGAGAGTCTTGTTTACTTCTACATGCTTTGGGTGATGTTTATCTATTTGAGCTTTTGAGATCTTTCTTGTGCTACTTATCATATGGACAAGTGGGAATGTATGTGGAAGTATGTTTATATGTATGTACATGTGTGTCAATAGAATCTAATGACATGTATATACATATGTATAGATATACCACATGTACACACTTATCAATATGATGGTAAGCATGAATGGCTATATGTGAAATGAATGTGAACATATATATATGTGCATACAGTATATACGCGTATTTGTATATATATGTATATCGATACATGCGTACGTTGGCAAATGGACATGGTCATACAGATGCATCGATATAGATATACCTACACATACGTGTACATAAAGGTATATACATTTATACATATGTATATATATATATGCACACATTTAGTATAATGTGTTTATTATATATTATATTTCTTGTAGTCTTATATGAAAAAATATATATTGTGAACCTAGATCCTAAACCTACAATAACACAAGAAACAAACAACAAATTAGGTCAAATGCAAGCTAGAATGTAGATTCCTCAAGAAATTTATTTAAATTGCAAGAGAAAGAGGAAGTGAAATGAAGAACACAACAAAACTTAAAACATATCAAATCCTATCCTAAAGCAAAGCAAACTCTTAATCTTTTGATGGAATTGGTGTCAATTTGATGTGAAAATTGGCCCTTTCCCAAATCCAATGATACAATGGTGATTTGGTGATGAAAATTGATCCACTTTGATGAAGATTGATGAATGCTCCAAGGTAAAAACCTGCATAACCTAGCTACAAATTCAAAAGTATGGATGAAGATTGCTAAAGATTTGAGCATAGTGAGTTTACTCAAATTGTGGATGCCCAATATAATAGAGGAGCTCTCTATTTATAGAATGACAAGTTGAAATAATGCCCAAAATAGAGCTATGTGGGATTAAATTTCATCTAATGGCAATGTTCCACTCGTCCACATGTGAATGGTTGAGGAATGTGCAAGTTTTGATGAATGTGCCAATAAATGCCAATAATTGAATTTTGAAATTGTATTAATGGCAAGGTGGAGGGAGAGTCAAATGGAGTTATGGCCACTTGGCTCAATGCAAAAGGACTTGTAAGAGGGAATGAATGCCTTGTTGGAAGGACAAAGTCAACTTAGATTTGAATTTCAAATTTGAATAATATTCTCCAAAGATGCCATGTTGAAGATAAATAGAGATTTAATAAATCAAATAACTCTATTTTCACGTGCAAGTGGCAAAAGATGGAGGATGGGACATGAGAAGGGATTAAATTAATCAAGGTTAATTAATTTAATGAAGGATTAAATGATGTGACCTATTTGACTTAAATTTATGGATTGATTTAAATCAAATATGAGAAGAATATGATTTAAAGATTTAGTTAAATAAATATATTTTGATTTATTTAGCTAAAGGGGATGATGTTAGCTTAAATTAAACAAGGTTTAATCTATTTAATTTAATAGATAGACTTTAGAGATTTAATCAAATAAAATTGATTATTTAATTAAATAGGGATAATTAGATCAGACTGGTTAATTTAATTATTGAGAAAGGATGACTTAATTAGATAACTGATTTATTTAATTAAGAGAGGAATATTGATGAATTTAATCAAATAAAGACATTTGATTAAATGGTTAGACCGAACGATGATTCAGGATGAAGCGATGTTAGTGGTCAAGATCAGATGTCCAATGTCAATTAGTACATTTTACGCATCTACATATATATATATATATATATATCAAATGTATTCATACATTATAGACTTACGATATATATATATACATATATATAAATACATGCTAAGTATTTAAGTATATATATGTGTGTGTGTGTGTGTAATATATATTACATACATATTTATATACAATAATATATATATATATATTAAACATATTATATATGTCGATTGAGATCAACTATCTCTCATTTATTAAAGCTAATACATAAGGCTACTTAATAGTCGATATAGACTATGGAATGAAGGTCAATGTTGAACATGTCTTTGAAAGCCGATTTAATAGCTATCAACTACTAGTAGGAACCGATTATAATTGAGAATATCATGCGATACATAGCATGGATTTTCATTTGGTAATGTTGGCTATAGAAAGCTTGACTTGACATGATAAATGAAACCATGCTTGATTTAGTCTAACGTATTAAATTGCAAGTCAATTCATCCACCATTGGAACAATTGGAATTTGTCGTTATAATCTAGGAATTGACAGAGTTTGATGGCACCAAATGTAAATGAAATAGAATAGAGGTTGGCGCCACCTTTGAGTTTGTTTTGTTGTAGATGTCTGCTCATTGAAACAATTCAAATTCTCCATGTGAATTTTGATTAAGTCTTTCAATTGCTATCATGGAAACTAGTCGATCTGTAGAAGGTTTTGTTGAGTCTGAGCTTAGTTGATCACCACCTTATTGTTGAGTTGTTTTGCATGAAACTTGTTGTAATTTTACGTGCCTAAACTATAGGCTTTGTGGCTGCTTGGTTGCTCTATAAATAGCTGAACCAATTCATTGAAAGGGACACATACTTTCAAGAGATAACACATCTTTTGCATTTCATAATTCTGTATATTTCCAACCATACTTGGCATAGCATTGTGAGAGAGATAGGAGTGAGATCATTTAGTGAGAAGAGATTATATTTTGAGAGAAGTAAGCTACCAACAAGCGAGATAGTGAAAATGAGATATTCTTAAGAAGTTGATTATCAATCCATTTGATGATGGAGAAGGCTACATTTTTGTCATTACTTTTGATAAAGTGATAATAGGCATGATGATCTCTTCTTCTTTGTTATTTTATTTTGAATGGTGTGTTTTGAATGCATGGTTGAGATGTCCTTCCAGTATATGCACTAGAAAGTTAGATTACTTTGAAAAAGAAAGTGAAATCATTATGTTGTTTTCATAGTGTGTTTTTATGTACTCCATAGTAAGAGATGGGTTTTTATCACATGTATTATTAATAGGTATGATTGAACATGAAAAGCACATATGTGTATTTAGCTAAGTTATTGATTTAACTAGTATAGCTTATGTTTACTCCTAAGAGAGATCATCCAGTATGGGAGAGAGTTTTATAAACTTAAGAATAAGTAGGGTTATCCAAGTAAATAGGTTATCTTTGGAATGAAGGACTATCCATAGAAGGAAATACCTAACTTGTGTACTTACTATTCAAGTAGGTATAACCAAAGTAGATTAATAAGGTTTTAGGTTATCTGGGATGATGAACTATCCATTGAAGGAAATACATGTGCATAGCTTAAAATAGCCTTAAGTCAAATCGGCCCTGAGTAGTGTATGTGATAGATGACTCTCAGTAGGAATACTGAATGCAACTCTTTGATCAAAGTAGTGTGAATGTCCAAAACTCCACTCTAGATTGTGTGACTACCGAGACTAACATTGTTAGTTCACTATGATCCAGTATTACATGCTAGGTAGAGATTGTGGGATTACAAGTTCTAGTTATGTAGGACACAACACTATGCTCAGTTGGTTGTTGTTATTGGTTACTCTACCAATCTCTTTGTCGAAGGGAAGAGCCATCTATCAAATGATCATATATGTGTGGAGGACCACATTATGAGTCTGTGGTTGGTGGAAAAGTGCCGGCGTGATGCTTCTCCTCCATAGCAGGTGAAAAAAGAACCAAGATTTGAAAGGAAGGATCCTGGACCATCTTACAACTATTAGTTCTAAAGCTAATTAGAGCTATGTTTGTAAATGTATGTATTCTTGTATTTTTTTTAACTTGTGAAGTTATTGTAATGAAATGGAATCTTTATTGTAACATGATATGACATATTCTTGTTTGTATATTTTCAATAAAGAAAGAAAAAAATTATTGCAATGCCTTGTTACATAATTTATTTACTCGCAAGGTGTAAATTTAGAAATTTTTATGGTATTGAAGGGTTGGCATATTACAGTAAACATAGATTTACTTGTTCTTCACCAACTTTCCTTCTTGCCAATACACCTTTGTGTTGGCCCCATAGTTGTCATTGCACCAAAAGGTCAACCTAATAATGCTTGATACAACTGCCAAAGTTAACAGATCCATGAGATGTGGTTAGTCCATGTCACGAATCCCGACGGAAGCACTAACCATCTGTCAATAATCTCCCCCTTAGTGTTACACAAGGGGATCCAAACCCGAGACCTTTGGATTTGATACCAATAGTTAGCACCATGTTTGTCGTTGCACCAAAAGGTTGACCTAATAATGCCCAATACAATCGCCAGAGTTAACGGATCCACGAGAGGCAGTTAGTCCATGTCACGAATCTCGAGGGGAGTGTTGACTATATATCAACACTTTGTGCTTATCACCAATGATCTGTTCTTCAAAATTATTCTTCTGCACATACTTAGGAGTTTTAGAATTCCTTTCCAAAGCTTCTTCCTCTTCGATCTACATTTCATTTTCTTTAGCTTTTTCTTCTTCTCTGCAAGAAGAATCATCTGATTCATATCCATCTATCACCACTGAATTCTTCTATAGATCTTTCTCAACCTTGACAATTGCACTCTCAAGAATCTTTCTCAGCCTCTTGTTGTACCACAAGTAAGATTTGCTTTTAGTAGAATATCTGAGGAAGATACCTTCATCAAACCTTGCATTAAACTTTCCTAATTTTTATTCATCTCTTCTTATGTAGCATTTGCTTCCAAACACTCTAAAGTATTTGACAATAGGAATCCTTCCATACAAAATCTCATAAGGAGTTTTTGTTCTATTTGCTCTTGCTTGCATTTTGTTAAGTATATAAACAATAGTATGAACTTCTCTCTCCACTAGACTTCTAGTAGATTTGCTTCTTTCATCATTATCCTTGCAGATTATTGAACAGTCCTATTCTTTCTTTCAACCACTCTATTTTGCTGAGGAGTCCTAGGGGCAGATAAATGCTTCATTATTCCATTATTCTCACAAAAGTTCCACCTCTGTCAGACCTCAAAATTTTTATTGTCATATCCATTTCATTCTCAACCATTAATTTGAATGCTTTAAACTTATTTAGAGCTTCTGATTTTTCTTTGAGAAAAGTAACCCATGTCATTCTAGAATAATCATCAATCAATAGCATGAAATACATGTCACCTTAAAGAATTCTTACTCTGGTAGGACCACAAATATCTGTATGCACCCATTCCAATAGTTCTCGGTAGAAGATTTTTCTTTGACTTTGAAACTTCTTCTTGCTTGCTTTTGAACTTGACATTCCTTGCAGACAAAATTGATAGGCTTTGTAATCTTTGGAAGATCTCTCACAGCTTGAACTGAACTTATTCTCACTAGGCTATCAAATTTGATGTGACACATTCTTCTATGCCACGACCAACTCTCATTGATTTGATTCATGAAATAGTAACCATCAACATCTTTGAGTTGATAGACATTTCCATTTGTCCTTCTTCTAACAACAATCATAGTTCTAGAGCCTTTTTTGATCTCACAACCATCCTCCTAAAACACAAGATTATATCCTTTTCTATATATTTTTCCAACACTCAAGAGGTTATGTCTTAAACCCTTAACATAAAGAACATCATCAGTTTTATGCTTGCCATTAAAACTAATTGAACCTTTTCCACATATCTTAGCAGATGTATCATCACCAAACTTAATAATTCCTTCATATTTTTCAAGTTTAAGAAACTTACTCTTGTCACCTATCATATGATTAGAGCATCCACTGTCAATGATCCAAAAGCTCTTCTCCTCTCTAGTATCAAAAGTAGATACCAAAGTGCCTTTAGTATTAGCACTTTCTTCTAGAGCCATTTCCTTCACACATCTTTCAAATTTAACAAACTTAGTTTCATCTTTTAAAGCCATGAACAAGCATTCACCATCCTCATCATCTCCATAATTAGATTCATCATCAGATATACTTGCATCTTCTCTAAGATAATAACTTTTTTTAATCATATTACTTTTTTCTCCCTATTTTTGTCATTCAAAGCTTTGTTTGGACATCTTGAAACATAATGACCTATCTTTCCACAACTAAAACATTTGAAAGGCAACTTACCTCTGTACTTTCCAATACCTTTTTTCATTCTTCTCACAAATTTAGCTTCTACATCATCAAGATCCTCTTGATTTGATTCCACAGTCTTCTCTAATTTTCTAGCCTTAATTCATTCTCAACTTTTGCACTAGTTGTATCAAATTATCTTATCTCAAAAGCAATTAAAGAATCATACAACTAATCTCTAATACATTGATTCAAATTTTGTAACTCTACAATAGCATAAAGTTTATGACTATAAGCTTTAGGAAGAGTTCTAAGTACCTCCTTTACCACTTCTTTCAATTATCCACCTAGACCTTTAATACCATTGACAACTTCATCCACTTTCTACAAGTAGCTTGTGTTGTTTTCATCTTCAAACATTCGTAGGGTCTCAAACATGGTCTTCAAATTCTGCATCTTATCTTGCTTGATCTTATCATATCCTTCATAAATGCTTTCTAACTTTACCCAAATTTCTATAGCAGATTTCATATTCATAACTTTCACCAATTCAAAATTAGCAAGAACACTTAAGAGAGCATACCTTGATTTACCATTTTTTTTATAGGCTTTGATCTCATCATCATTACTCAAACCATTTGCAGGTATAGTGTATCCTCTCTCAATAGACTTCCATATTTCAAATCCAAGAGAAACTAGAAAACCTTCCATCCTTGTATTATAGAATGCATAATTTAATCCATCAAGCATATAAACATCTTTCTTGGGCACCATCCTAGATCCACCTCAAGCGGTTAAGATTTATTCCAAGGAACCTTGCTATGATACTAATTGTTTAATGCATAAGACAACTGAGAGGGGGGTGAATCAGTCGTACCTTAAAACTTTAAAACCCTCACAAAAATTCAGATCCACATTAATCCAATTAACCCTTAATTTTTTAGAATGATTTATCATGAAAGCAGATAACAAAAACATAACTAAATCAACACCATGCACAAAGAAACACTAGATTTATGTGGAAAACCCAAGATGGGAAAAACTGCGGTGAGGATTAACTCACAATGTAAAGTAATATCAACACCAAATACAATAGGGCTCACTATCCAGAAGAAAGAAAGGCTCACTACCAAAATAGAAAAGAAGATAGAGAAGAATGTTACAATGAGAAATCCATCTCAATGCAATAGAAAAATCCACCACAAAATCACCAACACCTTCACAATATTTCTAAAGAATTGTAGACACCTTATACTCACTACTTTCAATAATCTAACACATGAAAGCTCACACTGCACTTCACAAATTCACACCCTACAACTCTACAATTCACATCACTCACATCTTTCAAATCTATCTTATCATCCCTCAACAACTCAACACTTATTTATACCATCTTCAATCTTGAAAACATTCTCCAAGGTCGGTTATGCACCTCAACCTGCAAATTCAAATTAGGTCAACACCAAAACATTCCTACAGTGGAAAGGAATTAAGGAATACCACAACACACCTTAGCTAGGACCTAAATCCACTCATACACACCATGACATGCTTCCACAAACACTAAAACAACTTTGCAATTATTGTAAACACCCAAGGTCAACTGAACCTATGTTAACACCATGAAACAATCAAGTACACACTTCCTCAAATCCAAAGATGACTTGTATACACCACATGAAATTTGAACACAATCTAGAATATTCCACAAAAATCCTAGAAACCAACAAATTCCTTCACAACAATTTTCACTTGAAGAATGTACGCACTTAGTACACTTGAAATAAAAAATTTCATACATTGTAACTCAAGAAATTGACTTCTGAAGCACCAAACCATGAACAACTTCATATTAAGAAAGATACACACACTATCAGTGCCCTTCTAGATCTATAAGACCTGAAACCTCTTTGTGGAGAAATGCGGAGCAAAACCATTTCTCCTAGACACCTCTGCAATACACAGTTCACACACTTTGTGAACACACCTTCATCTACACAACGATCCAACACACCAAATTCTAAATGTAACACATCTAAACACCTTTGATCAACATATACGAAATGCACAAGAAAATATTCAACCTAGAATAAATGCAGAGCCAAACCAAAACACTACTCTGTAAAATAGAACACCACTACAACACACTATTTCCTATTTTTATTCAATTTTCTCAAAAGCACTTGGAAACCAATTACCAAAAACATATATGAACAACTTCAGTACTTCCTCATCACCACCAATCCAACTACAACATAGCAACTCAACCACACATCTATAGAAAAAAGCTTATCAAAGAAACACTAGAGGTTTACACTAGTAACTTACTAATGACAACACAATACAATTAATCAAAGCATCACTAGAGACAACAAAAAAATCTTGCAACAATCTTCTTCTCATACAATTGACACCAATGACAACACCAACTTCACATACTTGAACAATATTGTCATACCTAATATTGATTGTCCTTTGTTGATAGTCCTCCTCTATCTCCTAGTGTCAACACCACTTTCTCATCAACTTATTCACTAGTTGTCATTAGTATAACACTGAATATTTTCATCATGTTATTCATAGTTCCTTGAATGATGATTGTCCTACTCTTCATGTTAGTTTGATATTATCTCAAGGATTTGACTATCCCACATGTGTGTGAGGATTTATTCATGATACCACTATCATTTGGATATTGTTATGCTAGAACAATTCTATCTCTACTATTCCTTATCACATTCTACACCCTTCTTCCTAATTGTATTGTGCATGTGAGTTTGATTTATGCCATGCTTTGAATATGAAGATGATCTATTACTATTTCAACTAATTTGCATCATTCTTCTTGGAGAATTATCTTCCTTCTAATCTCTTTGAGACATTTCCATTCACTATCCATTATATTGTCCTCTAGATTTGGTTATTGACTATCAAAGGGCATTATTTCTTGTATCATTGTTACCTATACTTGGAATCTTCCCTCTTTATCTTGTTCAACTGTCACTAGTGATCTTCTCATTAACATGACACAAACCTTTCAAAGCTAATCCATAACACCACTATCATTAAAGGCCTAAAAGCTTCCATGTCATAAATTTGGGCTATCTTACCACTACCTTTTGACCTACCATGAAACTTTCACAGTGCATTGTCCCTGTGGTTTAGTCATACACTTCTATACTCCATTGAAATTTTCTTCATGTTTCTTAGTTTCAAAACCAATGTCCTTTCACCTATGTTTGAGCATCACTAAAATATCCTCTTAGGGTTTATTCACTGTGATGTCAAATTTGAACTTTCTTCTATCCATCTATAATCATTTAAGACTGGGTATGTTTAACTCCTTGAATTGAAATCCATATCTTCCCTACTTAACCCTTTTTATTGTCACCATAGGAATACCTACAAGCCATAGGGTTTGTATCTTTCCATCTCCTCAACTTCTAAACTACCCTTTGATCTGTTCATTCTCTCTCAATAGGTTTGTTCTTTCTTTCTCCATAAAACTATTTAATTGTCTTCTACTATAGGATATGTTCATGGTGTTGGATTCTTGCTTTCTTGTCATGCACAAATCTACTTGATGTTCTTATAATCTATCCATGATACTCTTAAGGTTTGATGAGCCTTTTACCATTGTCCATCTTTAAATTTTGACTACTCCATTCATGGTAGTCACTTATGGATTCTTATAGATTTGACTTGTAAACTTAATCATCTCCCTATCTTCTATATACTGTCACTTATCATTGCTCCTTGTATCTTGGCATATTATCTTTGAACCATGACTCATGAGCATTGTTAGTCTAGTAACTTGGACATTCCATAATGTTTTCATGTTCACACAGACCATGTTGAACCCCTTATCCTTAAATCTCTTGCTTATCAAGATATGGCATTGCCAAAGACATGAGTTGTGAAGGAGTTATGGGGTGAGTTGGGTTAGACATTATTTTTCTCAATAAAAATAGTAGCATTCATTGTGATGTAGAGTTTATTTTAGCCTATTTTTTTAATCCTCTTTCTTAAAGCTATCATCCACTTTATATCTTGTACTAATTGTCTCAAAAGAAGTCATGTCAGGTCGCCATTGATTTTCTTTTGAAAACTATTGCCTCATGGATCATTATCCTCTCAATCTTTTGCCTCTTTTCATTTTATGTCTTGAAATGGCTATCCCCATATATTATGTGCATAGACCTTCAAAATTCCTCATACTGGTGATAAACTCCTTTGGGATTTTTTAATTATCTCTATCACAATCATCCTTCATAGATAACTATCATTCGTCAATGTCTTTATTTATTTTTCTACTAGCATTTGCTATGTCTTTTGAAGGTCTTTCAATATTTCCATAATATTGCACTTTTATTCATCTCTTTTGGAATGGTCTCAACCATACACCAAGATATATGAATTTTAAGATTACACAATTGTTCCTCAAAGATTTTAAGCAAATTTCAAAACCTATACTTCTCATAAACTCGAATACCTCTATAGAGTTTAAAACTTTAAGAAAAATAAGGAATACCTGGCATAATATGAAGATAAAGATGCAATTTCAACGTGGGTAGAGTGCAAATGGACTCTTGCAAAACCTCCAATGGCCTTGCAATGTTCTCAAACTTCATCTAAAACCCTATAATGTGGTGTTTCATCTGCATAGACTCTTTCAATGTACCATATCCTATACTTGGTCTCTACAATATGGTATTATCTCTTCCTTACCTTACAACATGGTTAAAAGGCTAAAATATTTATAGAAGACTCCTTGGACACCACTAGGGAACCCTATGTTAATCAAGACAATTGAGAGAGGGGTTGAATCGGTTGTAGCAAAATTAATCTTTAAAAAATCTACCAGAACTTAGATCAATCACAAATCCTTTACTCTGCTAAAATGATTAAACATTAAGTGCAAAGGCAGATACTAAAAAGTAACACACATACACAATAACACCAGATCTACGTGGAAAACCCAATGAGGGAAAAACCATGGTGAGGATTAGCTCACAATATAGAGAATATCAAAACTAATTACAAAGGCTCATTGCCATATTAGGCTCAATGTCAAAACAACGACTCACTGCCTAGATTAGGACTCGCTCTCCAACAAGGATTAACCACCCGAAGGGCTCACAACCACATAGATACAAAGAATACAATCTCAATGCAATGGAGATTTCCACCACGATTCACTCAACCACTTGCAAACATGCATGAATGATAAAGTACACCTTCAACTCACTACTTCCGAAAACTAAACATTTAGATTCCACACTGATCTGCCACATTCACATCACATACACATTGATTCACATCTATCTCGCATCTATCTACTCTATTTCTTTGCACCACTCTTTGTACACCTTTCACCAATATATCATCCTATATATATACCATCTTCAACTTTGAAACATATCCAAAGTCGTCCATCCATCATTTAAATTCAAATTAGGTCAGTGCCAAAACATTCTAGGGTGGAATTAGAATGAGGGTGCCCCAAACACACGCTTGATGAGGACCTAAATAAGTCCCAACATGCTTTATGATCTTCGAGAGTAGTGTTTAACACAAGGTCGACCAAACCAGTGTAAAACACATAGAACAATAAAGCACACACAATCCTTAACCTGATCCAATCTTTCTAGACAAAAAAATTCTTCAACACGATCATAACAACTTAACTCTAGAATAGTGAGTCATGAGACTTAAACAAAAAGAAATTTGAACTAACACATTTCTCCCAGACCTTAACCAAAAACCCTAAAAAACCATAGTTCACAACTGGTGAACATAACTCGCACTGTACAATGAATCAAAAGTAAAAAATATGGATATAGCAGCTTCCAATAACCATGATCAACATATCTGAACCACATGAACATAGGAGAAAATCCTAGAGCAAAACTCAGAGCAACCACTGAATACTTGCACCCATTTTTTATTACAATTTTCTCAATATCCTCGACATATACAACCAATAACCTTCATCCATGACATCAATAACAACAACTAATTGATAACTAGTTGACATAAATGACAACACCTTCATTCTTGCAACACCTTAATATCTTGGGCTTCTTCTTGCTACATGGGTCTTCATGAAGGAAAAATTGGAACTTTTCTCTTTCCCATTTTGGCGCCTAGACTTCAGCCAATTTTTTTTCTATATCACCTTATATCTCTTCTATTACAAGCTTTAAAATTTTATTAAAAAAATCCTTAGTTTTAAAAACTGGCCATTTTTAAAACAAAATATGTCAACAATGATTATGAATATTTTGATAAGAATTTTTTTTCTTAGTTTTCCTTCTACACCTGTATCACCAATAGCTTTGCTAATTTTTTATACTTTGGAATTTGATGTGGGAATACTACGGAATAATAATTATACTCACATGGCATGCACTATGATTCCACCTCCTACTTATATTAGAGATTTTAGAGTCACTTAATCATGGTATTCTAGTGATTTTCTTTAGCAATTTCACACTTTTGTTCTTGATCATCAAGATGTGTACTTATCTGACAATATCTTTTGTTTATAATCTCACATGCCAGATCTTGATGATATAATCAATAACATATCTTATATTTAATGAAAAATCACATCAAGTTTCATTTCTTATTCTAGATATCTTGAATGTGTATTTTGAACCTTTTATTCTTTCTATGTCTTATCATTCTTATATATCCATGTATCTAGTTTACATCAATTTAGATCTCACACCATCATCAAGGTTCATTCACACATTTTAATTATTCTAAATATCTCATAGTACTAGGTCCTATTGATAAATTGTATCCACATTTCAACATCAACTATGATACATGTGAGAAATTTCTATATATATATTCATTTTTATTCCATCCTAAAATCCACTTGAGTAGGAATTATGTATTTTGATAGCTCACTTTATTATATGTGGAGGCACACATGGACCTTATATTGTATTAATTTTAAGATATTATCTTTCCTCTCCTTGGGATACACTTTTTTCTAATGAGTTTTCTCCTTCTCTTCTTTTGGGGGACACATTCTCTTTGTACCTTTGGGTTCATTTAGAGTATGTAGATACCTCACATAGCTTGTTTTGCTAGGACTAATTTCTTTTCCCTAAGTTTCACTTAAGGGGTTGTTGATGTAAATATAAATAAGGAAATAAGACCATACATTTTAATTCCTTGGTTGATGGGAATCTTGTGCCCCATCTACTTCATTCACTCTTTGATTGATATCAATTGAGTATCACAAATCCCTCATCAAGTGAGTTATATTAAAACTCCAATTTCCACATGTTAATTTACTGCACTAGATTAATGGTTAACTCAACTCCTATAGGACATTTGTCAGCCTAACTTATGCATTCTAGATTCTATATATTGTAGTTATTTTTGTTCTTTTCAAAGTGAATCTTAAATAAACACATTGGAATGTTGTTTGAATTTTAATTTATGTCATCATTGATGTTTATTCCTAGACTAGAATTATTATTACACATAATTCTTTTTGAATAAAACACACATACATCAATATTTTAAAAACTCTTGTTTTTTTATTAGGAGTAAAACAGGTTTTGATGGGACTCAAAATCCAGTACAAAATGCTTTTGAAGGGGCCCGTAACCCTATCAAATCAAAGCATGTTGCTTACAAGATAATACACAAACCAACAATAACCCAACAACAACATCAACTAAAAAAGACAAGACTACACAAGTTGCATCAGAAAAGAGAAAAGGGACTGAGATCCCTTTACAAACAAGTAATAACCAGGACTTGGAACCCTTAGGTAAACAAAGACATTACCTACATCAACCAGGCACTAGCAAACCAGTCGCTCAGTGAAGACACCACTAAGCCAAGAGAGACACTCATTTTAATGGTGTAGAACACCATAAACCCCCTAAACAAAAACACTTGAAAATCCAACAACCCCACCTCAATAGGGGAGTTAGAGAACACAAAGGAACCCTGAAGCACATCAGCCTTCTTGTAGCAGTGCCCCAATAGACAAGCCAACCCCAACTCCACCTTAATAGGAGGGAACTCCCTGTTAGCATATGGCTTCTAGTGTGACAACCTAAGTCATTATTTTGGTTCGTAGATCAAAATTTGTTCCTACCAACAGGCAGAGTGAAGAACAGAGTTTTACCAAAAGTGAGAATGGAGAATAGGGTATCCGGTTAGTATGTTGATCTGTATACTTCACTTGATTATCATTTTAGGTTGTGGATCTCGGGGAAGGTTGTTGAGCATCTATATTATCTTATTGCTAAGTTTTGTGATGTCGCATTAATCAGTGTGTAAGTTAGGAGATCTGGTAGGATGATCTTTCTGTTTGTTTGTTCATGGTGGCTAACTCAGTGTATATGGCATGTCACAGATGTATAAGGAGTAATTGTTTAGATATTTTTGTGTTCGAACATTTTTTTTGGGTCCTAACATAACATTAGCCGACTTTGATGGGTACGCATCAAATATTAAATGTGGATTCAACCGACTATTAGAGAATATTTTTATTTCGCTAAAGCAGACATAAAGTGACTAAATCCTTGATAAAAGATATATATGTGAGTTCAGGTAATTCATTTTGATGTGTGTATTGGTGTGAAGAGCAGAGTAGATGTGTGTGCTACTATCAGAAGATTAGTTGAGAAAATTTTGCTTGTGCAGAAGAGGATTTTTGTGAAATGAATTAAGGTAGAGCAGAGCAAAGTGCAGAATCAGACAGATGGTCCAGAGTCTAATCTATGAGCTTCACCAAAACTGATATTAGACATTTGCATATGCTACTTTCTCAGTTCAACCTTTTGTTGTAATTCAAATATTTTGTAAGGTAGTGAGACTTCCTTCTTTTGAGTAGTGAGCTCTAGGTAGTGTGCCTGAATGTATGTGCATTCCCTTTTTCTTCATACTTTTAATAGAGTATAAATTATGGATTAATATCCACCGTGGTTTTTCCCCTAACAGGGTTTCCACGTAAAAATATTGGTGTTATGGTGTTTTGTTGGTTTCCTTCATGTGCTTGCATCTTTACTTCTGTTGAAATGTTGTAAATGGTTTAAGACCTAAATTGAAATTTAAATATTGTCGAACACTGATTCACCCCCCCTCTCAGTGTTCCTTGAGTCCAACAATTGGTATAAGAGCAGGTTCCTCCTATAAATTTTAATAGCTTGGGTGGATCTTGGAATGCAATGGACTCTGGTAGTCTTCAACAACAACTTTTAGTGGCACTTGATGATCTTGATCAGTCTAAAGGAGAATTCATGGAATTAATAGCAAATCTTGAGGATGTTAAAAAATTCATTCAATCATTAAAGGATAAAATCAATGAGTCAAGAGAAAAGAGGAAGGAACTATGTGATCAGTTAAATTAGAGAGAAAGTAAAAGCTTGTAAGATGTTCACTTCAATCAGGCCCTAAAAGGAATAACTAAAGAATGTGAAAATCTTGCTAGAGACAATGTTGCTCTAAAGCTTGAAATGGAATCTATGATGATGAGGCAAACTAAGGAGATTGAAGAAAGAAGGAAGAATGAGGAGAATTTGGCCCGGTCCTTAAAAGAAATATCTAAAGAGTGTAGCAGAGTTAATAGTGGATTCATTTAGCTAGAGATTGAACTGCAACAATCTAGAAATAATGAACAAGAGCTTGAAAGACAGATAGTTATTCTCAGAGATGAACTCACTACTGGCAAATGAATACAAGGAGAAGTTCAAGATTAGTTCTGCTAAGCTTGATGAATTGACTAAAGGAAAAAAGGATGCAAATGACAAGGGACGTCTTGGATATGAGAAGGGAGAAAGCTCTGCATCTGAATATGAGGTTTCCAGTTAAAGAAATCAAATGAACAAAGGCAGAAGGCATCCGGTAAGACAACCCAATGCTCATAAGTTTAATGGTCACTGCTTTGCTTGTAATAAAATTGGTCATATGGCTTCTTAGTGTAGAAGTAAAATAAATTCAAGCAGTCCATCATTTCCCGGTCAGTGTTTTAGTTGCAACAAGTTTGGTCATAAGTCAATTGAATGTAGAAGTATGTCTATCAATGTAAGAAATGTTAAATGCTACACCTGTGGAAGATTTGGGCATGTTGCTAATAAAGTAAAATTAAGAGGAAATCAATGGAATGAGTGGTCTAGACAAAGAAATCCTGTGTGTTACAATTGTAACAGATTTGGTCACATTGCAAGATTCTGCAGGAACAAAAACATGGATAGAAGAGGTCTGGTATACAAAGGCATAATTTCACAAAAGGATGATAAAGGAAAAAGGAAAGTGATTGTGGAAGAGATAAGATATTAGATGAAGAAAACATGGGTAAGAAAGAGTGAATCTGATGAAGGAAATAAGCCCACACCAAAAGTAGTTTCTGGTAATTCCTCTAGAAACTAATCTTAGGCCATTGGTCTAGGGGGAGTTTTTCAAGAAAATCCTTTGTCCCCCTGTCAAAAGTTGGCACTGGAATGCAAGAAGTTCTTAGTAGTTGTGCTAGTGGTTTACAAGTGTATCGATGGTCATTTATGTAGAAATTTGAGAAGTAGAAGGTCCACATATGAATTTTTCCTTTGTTGTATGAGGAAGTAGAGTATCTGGAACACCTAGGGAAAAACATTTAATGTGATAAAAAGGTTAGGTGTGCAAGTTATGAAAGGGTATTTGCAGCCCTCATTTGTCATCGTGCATTGAAGAAGAATAGAAGGAGAGCCTTTTCCGCATAATTTTGAAGGAGTAAAGTCATTTTGGTGGTGAATTAATCAGGGATTTCAGTTGCTTACTTAATTTGGTGTTTGGTAGAAAACTTGTTTGGTACAAAAGGAAAAATGAAGCAAATCAAAGGAATGGTGAATTTAGATGAATATAGTAGTGAGAAGATTAGGGATGTGAGAAATTTATTGTCGAACGATGAATTGAAATGGCTTGAAGGTGTGAAACACAAAAGTTTGGACATTTGGAGTGAATTTCCATACTTTGTTAACGCAGAAGTCGTTAGGTTTATCTTGAATAGATTGAATGATGACATTCTAATTCTGGATAAACCCTATCTCATTTCGAAAGTGGTAATTAAGAATTTAACTGGATTATGCAATATTGGGGATATTTCAAAAAAGAAGTCAATTCAGAACAAGGAAGTCGAAACGCTAACCAGAGTAATTGGAGATCAGAGGGCTTTGATAATTTCGGCGATCAAGGATCTGATAACAAGGTATATTGTGCATGGAATCTCATACAAAATCTTTTTCAAAAATAGGGAAGGCGTAACTTCAATAGGTGCAGTTTTCATCTCTCATAAAATGATAATGGAGGATCATGATTTTGATCTGTGTGGATTGCTAAATGATCAGTTGATGGAAAATGTGGAACTAACAAAGGAGGTAGATTTCCCCTTCAGGTTTGGTACCTTGGTTACATGTCTTGTGATGTATTTTCTGAATTGCTTGCCACAAAACAATAATGTTGTATGGAAAGAGAATGAACTGGTTTGTAAACATATTTTTGAACACTCTAATACTTTAGAAAATTATGAGCAAGAGTATTCAAATTTCTTTAAAGAATTGCTAGGGAAGTTTGGAGCAATTAGCATTTCTATTCCGGTAACAACACTTGAATTTGGATCTTCTTTCAATGAGATGGAGAGGAAGAAGAAAAGAGCACAAGAGATTGTTGATTACACTCCTCCAACACACAAGAATCCAAAAATTGAAGGAAAATATAAAAATCTAATGATTGTGGACATACCAGATGAAGAATTTGATGATTACACTCCAAGGGAAGAACCAACATCAGTTGAATCAGATGTAGTTATAGCAGAAGGAAGCAAAGAAGAAGGTGTTTTATCCAAAGCAAAGATATTGTAGCTTGTTCAGGAGAAAGATGGGATGCAAAAAATTGCAAAAATATGGTTTGAGAGACCCTCTTATGAGTAGGAGCTGATCAAAAGCACACTAAGTACTTATTTTATGTACAATAACATTGGTTTGGAGAGTTTGTAGAATGTGTTTCTTGAAGAGATGATTAAGTGCATTAAGGATGCCATGGTCTCTAAGTCTCAGGACAAAAAAGAGGAAGAAATAATTCTACATCTAAAGGAGCAGTTCAGGCACCAAACTAAAATGGCAAATGAATGTGTTGAGGCAATGCATAAATACAACCAATAATATCTATGACTATTGTCTCCATTGGCCTCATGCAGTTGGGAAATACAAAGATAAGCTGGAACAGATTGAATCTAAGCTGAAAAAATTTGGTCAAGATTATAACATGTTTCAGGATTAGGATAGTGCAGTCAAGAAAAAGATTCAAGTGTTGCAGTCTGAGCATACAAAATTTTTGTTCACCAGAAACAACCTTGTGGACTCCTTTTGGAAGGTGAAGGATTTAACCGAATGCAGGTTGGAGCAGTTAATTGAGGTTCTAAGGAAAGGAGAGAAATTAGAAGAGGCAATCACAATTCTGGAGTCCCTCATCCAGATTAGCAACCGAACATCAGAAAACAACTTGATCCTAATCATTGGGATTGTAGTGGAAGCATGGAAGAAATTTCTTCTAGAAATGAAAGATAAGTACAAGATAATTTTCTGACTCGAGTAGCAGTTGTATTTCTTCAAATTTTGATCAAATTTTTGAAAGGGAGAGAGAGAGTCTAGTGAAAAATATGTTTGTCATTGATGTCAAAGAGGGAGAGAGAGAGTAGTGAAAAATTCCTTATCACTCTAAGGGGGAGCTGTGTTTTGAAAATTTGAAATCTGGCAGCGTAATCTTATTGGCTCCAACACTTAGTCATTTTTCAATAAGTGTTGCCATCAATACCAAAGGGGGAGATTGTTGGCATATGGCTTCTAGTGTTGACATTGATGGCAACCTAAGTCATTATTCTAGTTTGCAAATCAAAATTTGTTCCTAACGACAAGAAGAGTGAAGAACAAAGTTTTACCGGAAGTGAGAATGGAGAATAGGGTATCTGGTTAGTATGTCGATCTGTATGCTTCACCTGATTATCATTTTAGGTTGTGGGTCTTGGGGAAGGTTTTTGATCATCTATATTATCTTATTGTTAAGTTTTGTGATGTTGCATTAATTGGTATGTAAGTTAGGAGATACGACAAGATGATCTTTCTGTTTGTTTGTTCATGGTGGCCAACTTAGTGTATATGGCATGTCGTGGATGTATAAGAAGTAATTGTTTAGATATTTATGTGTTTGAATATTTTGTTTTGGGTCCCAACATAACATCAGCCGACTTTGATGGGTACACATCAAATATTAAATGTGGATTCAACCAACTATTGGAGAATATTTTTATTTTGATGAAGCTAACATAAAGGGACTAAATCCTTGATAGCAGATATATATGTGAGTTCGGTAATTCATTTTGATGTGTGTATTGGTGTGAAGAGCATAGAAGATGTGTGTGAGAATATCAAAAGATCAGTTGAGCAAATTTTTCTTGTGCAGAAGAGGAGTTCTGTGAAACAAATTAAGGCAGAGCAGAGTGAAGTGCAGAATCAGACAGAAGGTCCAAAGTCTGATCTATGAACTTCATTGGAACTAATATCAGGCATTTGTAGATGCTACTTTCTCAGTTAAACCTTTTTTTGTAATTCAAATATTTTGTAAGGCAGTGAGCCTTCCTTCTTTTGAGCAGTGAGCTCTAGGCAGTGTGCCTGAATGCAAGTGCATTCCCTTTTTCTTCATACTTTTAATAGAGTATAAATTGTGGATTAATCTCCACCATGGTTTTTCCCCTAATAGGGTTTCCACATAAAAATCTTGGTGTTATGATGTTTTTTTGGCTTCCTTCATGTGCTTGCATCTTTACTTTTGTTGAAATGATGTAAATGGTTTAAGACCTGTATTGAAATTTAAATATTATTGAACACTGATTCACCCCCCCTCTCAGTGTTCCTTGAGTCCAACACTCCCATCTATAGGAGAGGAAGATATGAGAGCCCAAACCTCCAAATCCTTCACTCCTCTTCCCACACAAGCTCCACCTCAATAGGAACAAGCAAAAGAGAGAATTCTCCACCAAATCTACAGCCACCACCTTCACCTCAATAGATGAGGACTCTACCTCTATGGGAGTAGTCTCCACCTCCATAGAAGACACCAACTAAAGATCCATAGAGAACTTTAGAGGGAAGGGAAATCACAACCACCTTTGGCAAAGCAAGATATTGGTACAAGAAAGAAGAATGCACTTTAGCCACCAAAATAAGAAACCAAAACTTCTGAGCCTACAAAAAAAGAATTTGTAACCGCTTAGCACATGAGAAACCCTTGAACTCATTATTCCAATAGAAAAAAAACACCACAGAACTAAAACCAAGGCCAGGATAAATCCACTGGGACAAAAAAAAAACTTAACACTCAGCCCAGCCAAAATCACCCCTCTAAAAATAGGGATAAAAGAGACAACCATAGGATCCAGAAGATAAGGATCATAAGAGAGAAAGCCCCCATTAAAAAAGAGAACAACAAAGACTAGAGGGGGAACAAACACAACACTAGAAAAACAAAGTAGGAGAAAATACCTTCCAAAATTAGAAAAATCACAGTACCAAAGAGGACAAACCCCTCCATCTCAGCCTCAATAGCAAAATAGTCATTAAGCCTGACCCTCTTGAGACACAAATAACCCCTAACCACCACAGATGGCCAAAAGAGTTGTAAAGAGTCAACACCAAAAGAGGAAGGCATCAACCTGCCTCAAAAACTAAAAGAACACCCCCAAAGAGTGAAAAAAAGCACAAGGAATCATCTATGGAGCAAGACCAGCCAAATAATATTATAATGGAACATATTGATAAGACTAGATATAATAATAATATTCTTGATGTTGTTCATAGAAACGTCTCATGCTCATCTTCCAAGACATAAATTATGCAAATCAAGTTTCTTTTCACCCTTATGGAGTGTATCCACACTTAAAGAGAATTGTTTACCTTTACATATATTTTTAGAGGTAAAAATTATGTCCTTGATACTTTTCCCAATCCATTTTGGACTCACTTTGACCCTTTATCCTTAATTTAATAACCTAGTTCTCAAATGACATATTCATGTTCAACAATTGAAATTTACCTTAAATATGATCTAAACCTAATTCCTTATTTCCAAAGGATTTAAATCAAACCCTTAATCTTCTTGTTCCCAATCCTAGGTCAAGCCTACCCATTCAACCTTAAAGCTAATTTGGGACCACTAGAATGACCATGATCCTATTTTCCAATATTAAATTTAATCATGGGACCAAGATAGCTTAACCTCACCTAATCATTACCTACCTACTTAAGCACAAAATAATCAATTTTGAATGAGCTAGGGTATTATATAAAAAGGATAAAAATTGTAGGTTATTTATATATTGAGAGAAAAATCATATGATTGCTTACAACCATAATTAAACATCTCAACCAATAAGGTTCAAATATGTGATCGATTTTTCTCATGCACATTTCAAAAATAATACAAAATAATTAATTTACCAATCTTCTAGGACATGACTAACATAGATCTAGTATCAAATTCATAAGATATATCACAATGCACATGTTACAACAAAATATTACCTAACTACACATAGATTTGATCACCTCCTTCCATCTATCAATTTTAGTACATGTTTAAATTATTTATCTTGTATCAACTCATTTACCTAGGTTAAATATGGCATGTATTTCTTACTTAATCAATTTACCTAGATATTATTAGAGGGTATGTTTTATCCTCTCCATTTCGTAAAATCAACATTTTCTTCACCCCTTTAGGTTTACCTTAGGGCACTATCTAATATTTCTAACTTATTTCATCTTTAATTTAATATTTGATTTACATTGATTAGGCTTTGGACCCACCCTTATACACTTTTTTTTATTTTTTATTATGGATGTCTTTTCCACCCTTCTAGCCACATTTTCTTGATATCTCATTATGCATTACAAGCTCACCCTATATTCATGTGATATTTCTAAGAATGATTATTTATGCGATGATGTTACAACTCTATTGACTACTCATAATGGTGTTATGTGTAGTGATGGTATTATGCCTACATCACATCATCTAGTTTTATCTCTTTAAATATATGTGCTTTTTATTTTTCATCTTACAAGGAGACTAGGGATATTGGTGTGCATAATTCATATTATTCTATGTGCATGATATTTTTTGAATTAGGATGATATTTCTTTAGCGTGTCACAAAAATTCCATGGATAGTACTGATGATTCATTTCTTTGTGATACCTTGCACAATGATATTGCTAGTCTTATTAAGGAAGTAATTCTTAATGGATTTGATGGTACTAATGCTACATGTTTACATGTTAAATTGTTCTTACTACTATGTTATGAGAATATTGATGATGATATATTTTTAATGAATGAAATTAGAAGTAATTTAAAATTGAAGAGGCATTGTAATGCTAGGAATTTGTTGTAAATTTTTCATGTTTTACAATAGTACTGGATTATAAAATCATCTAAAATATTAGGCTTTGTGAAATTGTTTCAATAGGGTATCCAATGAACCTTCAATGTAGGGGTTTGGGAGTAGTAATTGTTGCCTATTTTTCTATAATCCTTACTTAGGTCATTAAATGATTGGCTTAATGTTTTTTTTGTATTTTTAAGTCTTAGTCTTATAATAAGGAGTTTCAAAGAATTCCTTGGTTCTAACTCAAGTAAAAAAAAGGGGCTCTAAAACATATCTCAAGATTTCCAAGTCCACGCCCACCAAAAGGGAGTAAAGTTTGAAGTAAAGTCTAAGTTTTATTAGGTTGTGGTCAATAATCTTAGGGTTATCATTTTGGAGATATTTTATCTTCTTCAAAGCTACCATGATATCCAAGAGTGAAGAAGAAGGTATGACAGAGGCTACAAAGAGATTGTATTGGTTGCAACAACTTTGTGACTAGGTTTCATCAAAAGAGAAATGCATGAAATGAGTTTTTTGTTCATTATCTTTTGTTCTAAGTGTGAAGGAGCTTTGTTGAAAGGATATGTATGTGGGAATTAACATGCAAGGTGAAAGAGAAAGAGTGGAATTGATGATGGGGTCTTTGAACATCAGTTTCCTTTAGTTATGTACCTATTCATGAAAAGATATGTACATTGGAAACATGGTGATAAAGAAGTAGGTTGTTATATGTAAAAAAAATATTTCATCTTCACTATCAAAATGAGATGCCTATAGTTTTATTGTAAGATGTTTTAGATTCTCATAATCCTTTTACTGCATCAATAAAGGAATATGTAGAAGCAAGTTTTAAAGTTTTCAAACGAAAAAGACATAAATATGACAGAGACATTCATGAAACCCTCACAAAGGGGTTGAATATAAGAAAGATGCATGTTATATGATCTGATAGTGTCCAAAGGATCTAAAAGGAATAATATTAAATCATCATTGTTCCGTAATAGAAGAGAAGTAAACTCTCAGAACCTTATGTCAAATCAAGTAAAAATGTTGCCATGAAAGCTTAGGACTACCCTATTATAAACCTTTGCCTAAACGCTAGCCATTGATGAGTAAATATTCAAGGTGTGTATGCATAATGAAGGTTTCAAAGACAGTGACCATGAAATATGTTCAAAGGACAATAAATATCTCATCAAAAGCACATCCAACTAAGTGACAAGACTATTAAGAGAAGGAGACCTTATATAAAGGAAAATCCATAGGAAACACACACAAACCAAGGGTTTAGTGGGTTGTGCAAGAATAATGAGAGGGTAGTGAACAAGGGTTTGTAATTGAAATAGGACATCCATTTCCAAGAAGAATAGTGGTATGAAGGATAAAACATGATAGTCATCTTGAAATGTAGAAGATAGTGCAGTCAATAGTCCATTAAAGGGGCAAAGTCATGAATGCATGATAGGTATCTATAGAAAGAGCCATATAAGATTGTAGACCTTAAATAAGGGTTAATAAAAATTATATACCTTGACCATAAGGCAAGATCAAGGGAAACAAGTGGGTAGTATCTTGTAGATCTCAAACCTCCATGACAATTCTCATTATCAAGGAGAAAATAAAAGGATATGAAGACAATCATGTCAGAAATAAGTTTGTGATAGTCAAGAACAAGGTTATGTCAAGAACAATGTTATGTGAAGGAAAGTCAATATGAGGTTTTAAAAATATAGTCAAGAAGCGATGAGGAAAACTATTGAAGGATGGATTGAGGAGTCACCAAGATGATAGTCACCATGAATGTGAATAAAGGAAGTTAAGAGCAAGGTTTTCAAGTTGTGACAATGAAGAGAAAAGCTACAAGAAAGATAGTCAAGATGAGGCTATCAAAGGATAGCCATGGAACAAGGTCTTTAAAAGACAGTCATATCAAAGAGTTTGAATAGTGGTATGAAGAGAAGAAGAGGGAAAAAATTTGATAGAGGGTAGTCATCTTGAAACATAGAAGATAGTCATAATAAGGTTCCAAAAGATAAGGATAATCTTCAAAGGCAACAATGATAAAGGGTAAAAGTTTACAAGCAAGTAATTTCATGATCTATGAAGAGGAGACCTAGGGAAGTCAATTAAAAGATAATGATAGATTAAGATTTGACAGTCATATCAATGAGGACAGTCTTGAAGGCACAAGATAGTGAGAAAATAGAGGGTGGTGATCTTGAAACACAAAAGACATCCATAAATACCTTCTAAGAATCAATAAAAATATGAAAGCCTCAAGGAGTCTATGAAAAAAATGAAAGAGCTAGTATGTATCATGAGCATTTAAGAAAGAGATTTCATTAAATGATTCCTTATCATGAAGACCTGCTATTATTAAATGTGTATTGATAAGGGGCACTAGTGAAAAGATAGTGAGAGAAAATCAAGGGTTCTCTCAAAAGGTAATGAATAGTTCCAAAAAAATTAATAACAATCCATGGGTAACTCAAAACTTCTCTGAGAAGCAACATACAGACAAGGAATAGTCCATAGGTTTGTATCACCATGAAGAAAGCATGTGAATATGCCATGATAACTTATGAGAGATATTTTAGGCTTTTTTCAACATGATCATGCCAAAGCATCAAGATAAGGATAGTTTTAGACCTGTAAGGTAAAGGGTAACATAGAAAATTCTTGCATAAAAACCTTCATCATAGTTGAGATGTGAAGATGAGAGATTCATAATAGATGAAACAATGCATCATTTAATAGCCTAACTTTATCGCACACTGCCATCCTAAGGATTTTAGCCATCTTTAAGTAACTCCAACACATGTCCTGTCATCAAATTAGTGGTATATAGGAGGTTTATCAAGGGAACACACCCTCTTTGGAGGTTCATCTTCACTATAATCTATCCACATCTTGAAGATGATCCCATGTTTCACATGATAGCTAAGTTTTTCACTTAGCTAGGGTGGAATCTTAGTCGCAATAGAAGACCTAATAAATTTTTAGCCATTTTCAAGGTGGTTAATCACCCCATGGTTTTATGTCCATTATTTTATAATACCACACTTATTGCTTACCTATTTTTATGTTCCTATAAATAAAATTGGGAGGAAGCATCTTATTGTATGATCAAGTTGCTAGATTCACTATAGAAGATACAATTGAAGATCCTTTCTATCTCTTTATGGTCATTATTTTATACTACCACTTATTGTTTACCTATTGCAGTGTTCCTATAATTAAAATTAAGAAGAATCATCTTATTGTATCTTGACTAGATTGACTATAGAAGATACAATTGAAGATATCTTGTATCTTCTATTTAGAGCATTAAAAATTTACATTTTATTATAATCCTAGTATTAATATTAAAAAATTAAGTGACTAGATTGACTATAGAAGATACAATTGAAGATATCTTGTATCTTCTATTTAGAGCATTAAAAATTTACATTTTATTATAATCCTAGTATTAATATTAAAAAATTAAGTGTTCTTTGAAGTTTTATTGTTTTCATAAAAAGGTTTTCCTATCATTTATCTTGTGTTATCTCTTGATTTTACTTTTCTAAAATTTGTATAGATATGTTCTTTATTGCATTGTTTCTCTCATTGGATTAGTGTGAACTTAGTCTAGTTTCCTTTCATTTGGTACCAAAGATAGATTAGATTGCTAGATCTATGAAAGGATATGTTATTGTATTAATACTTATTTGAGTAATTTTTTTAAAATTGTGGTATTACTTTCTAGGTATATAATGGATGACACATATCAAATAGATATTGAATAGTTTAATGATACTAAATTTGATATTTGAAAGCCAAAGGCGGAAGACCTTATTTTGTATAGAGATATTTGACCTATTATTTATAGTTAGAAACCCTCTAGAACATCTATAAAATATTGGATAGAAATTGATAGAAAGCCATGAAACTTATTTCACTTCTAACCTCTAGATGAAGTTAGCAAACTTGTATTAAACAAAGTTTCATGTGAACAATATTTTTCTATGAAATATTTTGTATTTTGTGAGGATGAATGATATAGATCCCATGAAAAAAAACCTAAATGTTTAAAATATTATGTTAATCTCATTGGATTCTATGAGTGTGAATATAGATAAGGAAGACTAGTGCATCACCTTGTTCTATTATTTTTCATATTCATGAGACAACTTGATTATGAAGATTAGTAGTGTTATCTTAAATTTAAAGCTTTATGAGGTGGTTGGTGCCTCATTATTAGAATAAATGAGGCCAAAAAAAATAATCCATCAAGGATTATTTTTTCCTTAAATTTTGGTCAAAGGAAATGGGAAAGAACAAGAAAGGAGATTAGAAATCCATGGAAAAATATAAATCACTTAGTAAATCAATAATGAAATGTTGGTCATCTTAAAAAAACAATGAAATGTTGGAATAATAGAAAGAATGGTATATACACATATAATGAAAGGAGAACAAGATTTAAGGAATAATATGATGATGATTTAAACTCAAATATCTTTGATGATCAGTTTGGAGATGTGTTATTGGTAGTTACACATGCATGTGATAATTCATGATTTATTGATTCTAGTGCTTCATACCACATAAATTATAAGAGGGGGCGATTTACAAATTATGAGAACTATAATGGAGTAAAACTATTTTTGGGATATAATCTATTTATTAAGATTTTTTTGGTGGAAAGGTCAAGCTCATGTTCAATGATGTAATATTGAAAAACCTTTATGATGTGTTGCACATTCTTAGTTTGGTGAGGACCCTAATATCTATAAGTAAACTAATCATTTGAGTTTGCATGTTTCATTTAGCAAGGAATGATGTAATATGGTAAAGGGATCCATGATATTGGAAAAGGAGATATGTGTTAGAACCATATTTACACTCAATGCTAACACATTTATTAAATATAATAGTTATAAGGTTTATATTTATAGTAACATAATATTCTTGTCTAGAATACAATATTGTGGGCACAAACACATGGGAAACTTAGTGAGAAAGGTGTAAGTAAGTTCAAATATAAGTAAATGGAATAATTACTTGTAGATAAATATATTATTTGGAGATAAACTCATTTCTTAAGATTATTTTTTGTGAAAATTTCAAGCTCATGTTTAAGGATGGAAGATTGGAAAATACTTTCTCATGTGTTGCACATTCTTGATTTGGTGAGGATCCTAATCTCTATAATTAAATTGTAGGATTTGAGTGTGAATTTTTTATCTAGCAAGGAATGATGTAAGATGGTTAATGAATTCATGCTATCGATAAAGAGGATTTATGTTGGAACCTTATTTAGACTTGATGAGATCACATTTATTAAATATAATAGTTCTAAGGTTCCTATTTTAGAATACCATAATATTTTTGTCAAGAAGACAACGTTGTGGCATGATAAGATGGACCACATAGTGAGAAATGTGTACAATTACCTTGAAATCTACATAAATGGTAAAATGAACTATAAATTATTCTTTAGAAAAAAATTGTGAACATTGTATTTATGGGAAATAAAATTATGTTAAGTTTTACCCTAAATATACTATATCTAAAGGGATTTTGCATTTAATTCATATTGATGTATTTGGACATATTTAGTTCCTTCCTTAAGAAACTCCTTGTATTATGTATCTATTATTGATAATTTCTCTAGGAAAATATGGGCATTGTTTCTTAATCATAAGTTTAAAGTATCATGTAAGATCAAAGAGTTTAAGGATCTTGTTGATAGCTAATCTAAAAATGAAGATCAAGACTCTAAGAATTAGATAATTCTAGAAAAAAATATTCAAAGAAGTTTAAAATATTTTGAAATTACAATGAAATGGAATGAAAAAAAAAAACTTCATACACTCTATTCATTCTTAGGCATATGGGTCCATGATTCCTAAATCCTTGTTCCAACGCTTAAGGCCAAAAAGTGTCAATATAGGCTATATGTAGGACTTATGATTAGAATGTTCCATGTATGGATTAATTATTATGAGTGGAAAGGCTTATAGTTATCTTTGGACTCAACTAAACTTAGTAGGGTGTTTCCCACATACTAAAGAATGCTCATGATATTTTTTTGTAATTTTTTTTTTTAAAAAAAATTGTTAGTTTTTTACTAGCCATATTTGTTGTTTTGAAAAATCATGTACGTCATGCATAAGATAAACTTATAATTTTTTTAATTTTTTTCAAATTGAAAATAATTGTTTAAAGATCACCTACATATAATTCATTTTTCAAAAAAAATATTTTAATAAAAAAGTTATTAAAATACTAAAAAACCTTGATATTTTACCTATCAAAAATACTAAAAAACCCTGATATTTCAAGTTTATGGACCAGTTTCATCAAAAAATATTTGAAAAATATAAAAAATAATCCAATTGTTAAAAAACTACATATTTGGAATCTACACAGTCTCATCTATAATGAGTTTTAATTTCATCAAAAAAATATGCAAAAAAGGTCTTTAGACATATGTCCAAATTCACTCTTTTCCTATGACATTGACATGACCTTCAAGTTGCAGGTCAAACCAAGTCCAAAGCTTAGGTTTGGGTCCACAAGCCTTTTTTCGAACCGAAAAACAAAGTACAAACCCGACCAAAAATTCATTCAAAAAAAAAGGGATCTTGGTTTAGGAAACGAGACCCTGATTCCTAAATGGGATCTCATTTGCTTTATTTATTATTTTGAACGTTGGAAAATGAAACAGGATCCTGTTTGCTATGGGATCCTGATTATAAAATGGGATCTCGTTTTATAAATGGGATCCCATTCCATTTTTGACCTTTTTTAAAAAAATTTACTGCTAAAAAAATTACTATCAATTCTGCAACTTGACAGTGTATGGCCGACGGCGACAACTTCACCCATTTTCTATCAAATTTTGTCTTCTACAGGATCTTGAACTTGCAATTTGATTTGAATTTTGAAAGGAGGCATCATTGGGATAGTTTTGGAGTGGAATTGTGTTCATTTTCTATTCATTTGAAGGAGGAACATAGAAGGAAGACTTTCAGTATTGACATTCATTTGTACTTCAGAATTTTGTAATCATGGGATCACAATATCGTAATAAGAGGAAAGATAGGAAGATATTGACCCTTGAATAAATTCAAGCAAAGAGAGAGGAGGCAAAAAGACAAAGAGATATAAGAATGAGGATTCAATCAATGAATAATGTTGAAGCATCCAATTCCACAACTATTGAAGATAAAAACATTGAAGGGACCATGGAAGTAGAAGATGCAAATTTGTAAGAGGTGAATGTGAAAAACAATATAATTATACAAACCAATCGGTAATATGTATTCAAATCCACCTTTCAATTCTATGGAGAATGTGATAATAGGCACAAATCTAGGTACGTCTTCAAATCCACTTTTGAATGATATGGAAACTTTGATTGTAGAAGATTTAAAACAAGCTGGATTTAACGATGTTGAGATCGATAATATTCATAGAGATAATGAATTTAGAATTTTTGTTGTTGAAAATGAAAATGAAAATTGTTTTATTGTTGAAAATGAAAATGAAATTTGTTTTGTTGTTGAAAATGAAAATGAAAATCATTTTGTTGTTGAAAATGAAAATGAAAATCGTTTTCTTGTTGAAAATAAAAATGAAAATCGTTTTGTTGTCAAAAATGAAATTGAAAATTTTTTTGTTGAAAATGAAAATGAAAATCATTTTGTTGTTGAAAATTAAAATGAAAATTATTTTTTTGTTGAAAATGAAAATGAAAATTGTTTTGTTGATGAAAATGAAAATGAAAATCCTTTTGAAGTTGAAAATGAAAATGAAATTCCTTTTGAAGTTGAAAATGAAAATGAAAATCCTTTTGAAGTTGAAAATGAAAATGAAAATCCTTGTGATGTTGAAAATGAAAATAATTTTAAAAATATTGAAACTTACAGTTTTGGATAATCTTCCCGATAAGATTTCTTGGACACAAATAAGAACACATGCCAATAGGTTGTGATGAGCCCAAATTATGCTCATAGTTTGGATATCATGGTGTACTTTTAATACATTTACTTTTGTTGTTCATGGTTGTTTAAATCTTTTGAAACCTTTTATTGGGGGATATCCTATAGCAATACATTTTCATGTTCCTGCAGCCTATCATGTTGACATATCTATATTTATTACCCTGTTTGACTCCCTAAATGACTGGTATAACGCATGTAGTTTTTGAATGATGAAATAGATTTAAATGTGTGATTAATGAATGGATATTGTGTATGTGCCATGCGTCTTTTCTTTCGCATCTATTACCTTGTGTTTCGCAGGTTGTTGAAGAAAGTATGATTGATTCAAGCACAGCGGATCTCGACCTTGCAATAAAGTCCATTTCCTGCACGACTTCGAGGAAGCTCTGGCAAAGACTCTTTGACCGAAACTATTGGGAAGGATTTTCAATGTCAGTTAATCTGGAAAGAGTGGAGTGCTAGATTCTCTCTGGATCGGGTTGAATGGATAAACTCATTTATGAAGTCTGTTCCTCGATTTCGGGATACATTTTACATCCACGTCTTTCTCTGTTAAGGTTAGTTAGTTAGTCATTTTCATGATTTAAATAAGTGTTCCTCCTGCACAGGTGAACAAGGGAGAAGAGAACAGAAAAATAGGAAATAGATAGAGAAGCATATTATGTAAGAGTTAGAGACATAATATGAATTAGAGTTTTTGTTAGTTTTCTGAAGCAAAACAATCAATGTAAATGATTTCACGTTATGAATAAAAGTTGATGGAGTTCTGAGTACAATCTTCTGTGTAAATTAGTTGATGCTTGATAAGGGGGCCCACTTAGAAACTATCTGTAGGAGAGTAGTTGTTTATCCTTTACGAATTCAAGTTAGATTTCATTTTAAGAAGTTTTAGCACAATCTCAGTCTTATATTGTTCCTACGGCATCGGGAATCCATCCCTGTGTTTGTTCCTGCATCATAAGGTCAGTTTATAGTTTTTCTCTCAGTTGTAGCTGTTATGATTTATGCTTTGGTTAAATTATGGTTGAGTTAAGAGAACTTTGCATTACCTTCTTGTAGCATAGGTAGAATTTCTTTCCAAGTATTTATTTTCAATAGGTTGTGACCGAAACTGGTTCTTAGTGCACATATAGTGTTACTCCATTTAAAGTATACGTTCCCTGGTTTGACAAGTAAATGAACGACCACAGAGAGATGTTAGTCGCCTGCTGGAATGTCCAATTCCCAAGATAGGTTTTGCCATGATTTTCATATCCTTTTGTGGGTGCGACCAGGTTGTACAAACAATTTTTTATCATAAAAAACTATCATTTCAATGTCAACTCATGATGAAATTGATGAGAATATGGAAAATGACAAAATTAATGAAAAAGTTAGGCATTTTTGTTAAACCAAGAAGAAAAGACGAATCACTTAAACATGTTATATCTATTGTTGCTAGTGTCATTGAGTCTATTGGAAAGAATAGTCGATCTAAAGATAAGAATGTGACACAATGAGCTATAACAACTGCTATAGTTATTAAAACAACTTTGAATACAAGAATGTTAAGCAATATTAGTGAAATTTTAAAAATACATCCTAAAACATTAGTAAGAGTAGCAAAGAGAAGAGAAAGTGTAGAAATTGATCCAATCAACCAATCTTGGATTTTTAGTGGTTGACTCCCAAGGTCTGACATGAAATTGAATATTGAAATCAAATGTTTGGTTGGAAAATATTGGCATGATAATACTAGTGTATCATCTAATTCTAGAGATATTTTGAAATTAAGAGTGGAGTCCAAAATTCATGATCCTCACCGAAAACACCTACTAGACACGACTCAAACCGAATTTTACAGAAAATTTTGTGATGATTCAGTGTTACCTGGTAATATTAGAATAATTCAAATATCTTTTGAAAAATGTAAGTTACCTTGGTATGTGAAAATTAATAAGCAACAAATCTATTGTTGTTGTAAAAAACACGTACAATTTCATTATTATTATGATATTTTTTGATATATATGTTGTACTTTACATACTAACATGATTATGCAGGAATGTGGTATTAATATACCACCTGAAACAATCAAGGAGTTTATAGCAGGTTTATTTTGTGAAAGATCTAATGGGAAATTATTTTATTAAAGTTCATGTATTTTGGACAATGCACTAGTTGTGGCAATCTTTCATTTTTAGGAGTTTGTATGCATGAAAGTGTTGAAAATGATTTTGGACAACAATTAGTGGATGTTAAAAGATTTAAGAATGTTGAGTATTATTTGAAAGATGGAAAAATTGGAAAGCGTTGCAATTTAATTATAGAAAAAATTAGTGTACATGCATTCATATTAGAATTTAGGAGTAAGATTGTACCAACATATGTCAAGCACTCTCAACATGCTCGATGGCTTGATGGACAATTTCACACATGTAGAAACAAATTTCTAGTTGGAACTACACTATCAGTGGTGGATTTTGTGAAAAACTATACTCTTTCTTCGCAAGAGGAAATCCAATCACAATATTACAATTCAGTGCAAGTGGCTATGTTTGTTCATATTGTATATAGGAATATAGATGATAGCACAGAGGATGATAGAATTTTTTTGAGTGAGTATCATTTCTATTTGAGTGACAACTGGTTACACTCGTCAGAGTTTATTCAATACTATTTCAATATATTTTATACAAATTTAAGAGAAAGAGGAATCCAAATGATAGAACATCTCATATGGTCAGATAATTGTATGAGATAGTTCAAGAATGCTCGAATGTTCTATTGGTTAAGTAGGGTTCACAAGGAACATAATGCACAACATATGTGGAGCTTTTTTGAAGCTGGACATAGTAAATGAGAACACAATGGAGTTGGTGTGTGTGTTAAAAGAATTCTTTACAAAGATAAATTGTACTTTGAGGATGTGATAAAATTTAAGATGCACATGGGATTGTGGATTGGTGAAATACAAAATTATCTACAGGATCAAGCAAGTACTCTATAGTTCATCAATTCTTTTGGTTGGTTGAAGAAGAGAACATTCTACCTAGACTTGATTGCGAGACAATCAATGGATCTACTAAATGGCATTCATTTAAGAGTTTGAATGCAAGCATATGGACTATTTGAACAAGGGAGCTTGCATGTTTTTTGTCAATTTTGTATTTTAGGAGATTGGGAAGCATGCGAGAATACATAATGGGTTGAAGAGTGGAAGCAAAGATTGTTGACACTTGCACAAGCACACAATCATATGAAACAACAATTGAAAACAATGATCAAATGTTTGCATGGATGACTAAGATCATGTTTTAGACCTTGTACAAGAAGGTAATTTAATTCAATTTATTTTATTTTATTTCACTTTATTAATATTTTGTAATGCTTATATATATATATACATGTATGTAGATTGGTCAAATTATATTGAAACAAGTTTTTACTTTATTACTTTATTAATTTTTATTTTTTTTACAATTCCTTGTGAAGTGAGAGAAGATAGAGATACATGTTTTCTATTCTTGTATTAACAAGGCATGTAATGTGTTTTAAGTGCCAACTTTTCTATCAATCACTACCAAGTTTTTAGGGAAACAAATTGTATGATTGCTATGATGAATCATCCTAAATTCTAATACTTAATTATATCAATTGTGATTGAACATGAGACATGCACTTTGAATTATTTGATCCCCTTAAGACACCCTATTAGGACATAAATTATATTAACATTAGCACTATTTTTATATAACTTAAAGTAATAGATTGAAAAGAGATAAATTTATTTATAGAGTTCAAACAAGATGTAATGAGGACCACAAGAAATATTTAGACAATATGCAAATAAATGAGAAGTTTTATATTTGGACCATGATCCTCTAAAAAGGATTCTAGATAATGGGATAAGGAAACTAAGGTTATATGCATTCCAATAATGGAAAGAGGCTAAAATAAACTAGGAGATGATCAACCAAAGGAGGAATTAAATAGATTCATGATATAATAATAATGATAATTCCCCTTTAATAATTTATGATTTAGAATTCTAATACTCAACTCCACTTTTTAGTTTTTTTTATAATTCCTTGTCAAATGAGAGAAGATATCTAGATACATGTTTTATATTCTTGTATTAACAAGGCATGTAATGTGTTCTAAGTATCAAATTTTATATCAATCACTACCAAGTTTTTAGGGAAATGAATTTTATAAACTTGATCAAATTAGGAAATAAAAGAAAGGGAAAACAATCATTTGACAAAATTTTATAGGGGTCTTAGCACTAGACGGTGCTACATGTTATGAGCTAAAGTTCCCAAGGGTGCTAGTGTAGACTTATGATATATTTGATCTTGAATCTTTATAAGGAGTTTTATTATGATTTCATGAGTTTAGGGCTCTTGTGGGGTCATTTTGTGATCATTAAGGATGTTCAAATCATTAAAAAATGGTCCTAAGCATACAAAGGGTATAAACACTATAATGAGTGTAAAAACATAATCTATGTTATCTATAGAGTTATATCTAATATGTATTAAAATGGCTTTACCTTATGTCATCTCATTTGTGTTTAGATGGAATAATTTCCCATTTATTTAGCATAGTCCTTTACATTTGTTTATGTAGTTAAAATTGTGTATATTGATTTGCAAAAATATTCATGTTAGGGGTTTTTGGATCATCTTGGCATTCTCATGCTTGTGTTGGTGTTGCATAACAAACCCTAGATTTATGATTTGATTCATTTTTTAGTAGTCTTAGGATAAAATCCTTCATGGATATGCTAAGTTGATTGGATTGATTAATTTGATCAAGGTTTGATTCCATATTGGTCGATTTGATCAAATTTTAGGTGTTTACTTGAGAGTTTTTTAAACCTTTCCTTTAAAGGAGGTTCAAGGATTATACTGGTAGAAAACTATATGTATGTTAATATGTTAGAGAGTAGGTGTTTGTGCTTGGGTTCATATGGATTCCATGTGTTGCAAATTGTAGTTGTATGTGGCTAGATTAATACTAATAATAAGTGCTAAATAATGGAATGAAATAAACTTAGACAAATCTAGATTTTTTCTCAAGGAAATTAAGTACTAAACCTGATTTTGAAATATTTGCATAGAGATTAAAACATAAAGCAATGGAAACATTTTTCATTTTGAAATACAAAAAACATAAGGGTGATCCCACAATACTGGTTTACAATTTTTGGGCAAACTGGACATTGAAATAATTTTTTCTAACTAAATCTTCACTTTCGGGCACCTATATAGTGGCTAAATCGTGAGAAATTTGTAGATGATGAAAACTAGTGATTTGTGACATTTTTTCTATAGAATCTAAATATATTTTTTTCAAAATTTTTAGAATCAGGTTGCACTTCTTTTTCTATCTCCTTCGAAAACTAGTTTTTCAAAAACAACATTTTTAAGGAGTGATGCTCATCGATAACACATAACTTTTTCCATGAAGGATAAAATTCTAATTCTTTCAAATTTAGATTTTAACTCTAATATATAGTGCTTCCAATTGGTTAGATATTTTTTATTGATTTTTTCTTTAATCAAGTTTCAAAGTCAAACCAATTACAATTCAAACATAGGCAGACCATATAATGTGTAACTTTTTTTGTATGTATCGAAATTCTTTTTTTTTTTTGGATCAAGGACTTTAATATCTGGTGCACTCATATTTTTCAATTTTTTTTATAATCTGCTATTTTTCCACATGTGCAAAACAAGGAGCTTGATTTTCGGTGAAAAACCTATGTTTAATAAAACTAGAAAACAAATACATAATAAAACCAACAAAATTAAAATTATAGTTATTGGATAGCTCGTTTTGAGGACTACCTAATTCTAGTTGGGTTTGTGAAGTCTCCTCCATTTTCATCCTCAACCTGAGCTTCGAAGGGAATTTTTTTAAATTTTTTTGGTGCCAAAGAGCAGGAAGGTGGGAAAAGGGGGTTTGCTCGAACTGTGGCGAACCCCCAGGGTTCATTCAAACCCCCTTTCAAAAAGGGGTTTTCATTGTGTTTTTTGGTGGGATGGTGGGAACTTGCATTGAATGGGTTCGCTCGAACCCAAGTTCTAGTGAACCCTCTTTTGGTTCGGTCGAACCTATTAGTTCGCTTGAACCCCAAAAATGAAATTTTTTGGCATGGGGTCATATTTTTCAACTTTTCCTTCCTCACTCCAATTGTAAAACACTTTTGTGGGTTCACCCATAAAGCAATGCAATTGCAAAAAAATTCATTTTGAAATATCTAAAACATAAAGCAATGCAAATAAAAATAATTTTTTTCTAGATTTTTTCCTGAATTTGAAATATTTCCATCAAACTAACAATAAACATTGCAAATGAAAATAGTTTAGGGTTATTTTTCTTTGTACCAGGGTATGTTTTTTGGTTTAAAGGGTAATTTTTTTGTTTTGATTCAATTTAGGGTTTTTTTTGTTTGTAGGGCAAGTTTTTGGTTTTCAAATTGAATTTAGGGTTTATATACATTGTTGAAGATTAAATGAAATAAAAATCCCTAAATTACCAAATAAAAGAAAAACCAAAATATCAATCACCAAATACTGAAAAATGAAAAAAATGCAAAGAAACCTTACCTGGAGGGCATAAATCTCGTTCTTGGACCTGAGATCCCGATCTTGCTTTCACTGTCATAACTAGAAAATGAGGTCATAGGCCTTTTGAAAAAAATAAATACTTCTAAGAAATGGGATCCCACTTATTACAAATCGAGATCTCATTTTGTAGTAATCGGGATCCCATTTCTTAAATCTAGGTTTAGGACACTAAAACCAAAGGGGATCCCATTTTGATTTAGGCTAGGGACCCCAAAGCGAAACAGGATCCTGATTTCTAAAAAATGGGATCTTGATTCATTTTGCCTGATTTTTGAATTTTTTCTAAGGCCAAAACTTCCACTAGAAGTGGACTCATATTTACACTTTTACCCATCAATACATTTATAATTCTAACTAATTTTAGATGTCTTGCAGGTTCAATCCATGAGAAATCAGTTTGTAACATGTGATGCATATTTGTGCTATTATATATACTTATAGTTATATATGTATACAGGTATAGTACATATTTATAACTATAATTATTCAAGTTGACATGCATATTTGAAATAAAAAATAAGACCATACCAGTAAAATGACAGTTTCATATATAAACATAATATGATTTTTACACTTTCATTGAAGAATCTTCACGAGAAATATAAAATGTTTACCAGTATACTGTGATTCAAATACACTATAATTGCATACTATTGTTCCAATATTCAAAAATTAAGGAATAACACAAGATATTTATAACAACATTGGGAATCTATGTATGATTACTGTTAGGATTTGTCCTTTAATCTAGGTTTAATATTTTCATATCGGATATATATGAAATCAACAAGCATATTAATTATTTCTACAACTAAAAATCCTTGCGTAGGTTCTTAAATTTATTGTGGTTGTCACTAAAAGACTGCATGCAATTGGCAATACTATTATGTTTTAAACTATGGAGATAAAACCATATGAAAATTAGAAGATTGAAACATCAAACTTCTTGATTTTCTTTCTATAAGGTATTTGGTACTTACATAATTAAAGGAGAAAAGTTTTGAGCTGCTAAAAAGATCAAGCATTTGTCCAATAATACTAGGCAATGTAGCATTCTAATGAGGGTCTTATGCTATGTTTAGAGGTTACTAATGATTAACTCTTGTTTGATCGGTTGCAATAGACCTAGTCATATACATATAAGTCTATGAGCAACAATAAGCAACAATGAATAAAGGGGTACTTACCTCTAGTCTTTTTTCTCTTGTATTAAATCCTCACTCTGCTCACATGCCTAGCTCTCAGTCACGACCCTTCAGTCTACCAATTATGATATTCCAAAACCATTGTGTCTTTCCTTTGTTGAATTCTCTTATTTATGGTTTTTCACATGCAATAAAAAATCAACTCCAGTCCCTTATTTTAGAATTGAACTTTCAAATGCATGATTTCTCATGCAATTTTAATTTGCATTTTAAACTTATGTTAATAAATTTTAATAAAATCTATTTTAATTAATTTTTCTTTTCTTTTTAATAATAAACTATTTATATATTTATATAATAATTAAGCTATTTATATATTTACATATTTATGTATATAAATAATAATATATTTATTATATTATTATTAATATATATAAATTTAAATTATGCAATTTATTATTATCAAACATTTGAAAGTAAAATATTTTATTTTTCCAACCAATTAATTTAATTTTTGAAAATAAAATACCATAGGACATATTTTTATTTTTATTTTCATAAACATAATAATCATAATACATAATTATTAATTTAAATCATAGTACACAAAAGCAATGATGTAACCAAGATAACACAGTGAAATCATATCATACACAATGCAAAAATGAATGCAACTATGTGAGTGTGTGCGCGCATCAAGTTTCCATCATACTAATCATTGCCAAGCGGTTATGATACCTCTACCTCAACCATGTTCTCATCTTTGGCACACTCCTGCACTCATTCACACTCAGATTTACATCAATAGGTTAGTCCATAAAACCATAGTTGAAGCACGTGCACACAACATCTCATCTCCATTTCCATTTTAATTTTATACATTTAAAAATAACATCTAATTTAAAAACACATTTATCCATAATCAAACAATCATAAGATAATCAACCAATAATCTCAACCAGTTTTGTTTATTTATGAATTAAGTTTATGCAAGCAAAAATGAGATGTGACACTCATTTTGAACTCAATATGATCCTTTATCCTTAACACGATAATCTATTTACAAGTTGATATTCCTCTTAAACTTGAGTTGAAGTTGAGCCCTAATTCCCTAAAGATTCAAATCTAACCCTCAATATGAAATTTATATTCCCAGTCTTGGTTCAAGATCACTCATGCAACCTTGAACTTGGTTTAGGACCATTAGGGTGGCCTTGATCCCCATTTAAAAAATAAAATCTAATCATTAGGCCTAAGTTTAATTGACCTTAACTAGTTATTATCCATTGAATTAAGTGAAATATTCAAATTTGAATACCAAGGTGTTTGTATAAAAGGAAAAATTCCTAGATCATTTATATATTGAGAGGACAACACATAATCACTACAATAATTTAGAGCAATCATTGCATCAATATCTACATACACCATGATAGATTCAACTATATTCATGTTGTACTTAGCATATCTTTGAACTTGTTCAAACATCATTGAATCGATATATAATGCTTGACTACCATCAAGATAAGAAAAAAGTTCCCACCCTTCATAGTAGGTCTTGATGATTCTTTTTGGCACCACTTAGTCTAGATACACACATGAGATTTTTTTTAAGAGTTGAGACAAAAAGTTCAAGGTCATCATTTTAGTTTTAGGGCTTCACTTTAGGTCAAGGACATGAATTCAAAAATTAGGGCCATCATGTGGGTTTGAACATTGATACAAAATAACTCAATTTTCTATTCTACTATGTAATTTAACTAATTTAGTTCTAATATCAAATTCCTAACATAAATCAAAACATGTATGCTACTGTAGACATCTAAATTTAATCACTCCCATATGATTAAATTTACTCCATTTTCGTCTAAATATTAATTTATTAAATTAACATTACACCTTTTGTCTCATATCTATAACGTATTTAATTTAATAATTAAATGCTTTATCTTTCACCTTCTTCCTCTCTAAATTAAATAAATACACCAATTTATTTAATTTAGTCATTTGATTTAAAAATCAATTTAAAATTCTTCATTCTCTCTCTCCTTGTCACATCCTCCATGATCTTGCTCTAATCTGAATTAATTTAATTAATTCATAATTATGATGTGCATCCTCTTAATCAAAGATTAAGGTCACATCCTCCTACATTTGCCACTTGCCTCTAATCTTCCATTAATTATTCTAATCCACCATTTGCACAACCTTAACCAAGGTCATTAGCCATATTTAACACCACCTTTTTAGTCAACCTTTGCATTTATCTCTTTTTAGCGTTGACCCTCTTCCCCATGTGAATTTTTAATTCACATTTATTTATCCTAGATTCCCCTCTTTTATATGTGAAATTTTAATTCACATTATATCTTTCCAAGGCTTCTAGAACCTTGGACTTGTCACAATCTCCACATGTGACCAAGTCCCACCTTTTTGGAGCCCACTTTTTATCCTTTAGATTCTCCTAAGAATGTGAATTTTTAATTCACACTTATTTCTCCAACCACCTCTCCTTTTTCCATGGAGATTTTTGAGGAATTCCAAAATTCCTCAAATGTCCCTTTCATTCTCACTTGGGGACAATAAATTCTTTTTTGAAGAAATCTTCTCACTCCCCAAGGTACTTGGAAGGTACTTGTCCTTCCTCCACCTCATGTACCTTTTGGCCACCTCACTTACACTTCATCTCCTCTTAGCCACTTCACCATCCACATGTCAAGATGTGAGGGCTTGTGAGTTATCAACCCACCATAGCCCTTCATCTTGACCTTGTTGGATGAATCTCAATCGTTGAATTCTCTAGAGAATTCAAATTCTCCTATAAATACCCCCTCCTCAAGGGCATTTTCAACACACTTTCACTTTGAGCAACCTTATGCTGCCAATTTGCATTTGCTATCATTTAATCATCCACTTTAATCATTTTGCATATGTTGATCTCGCATTTAGTCACTCAAGAAGCCATCTAAGGAGCACACAAAGTCATCTAAATCAAGGGCCAACCAAGGAGTCTTCAACAGCAAGGAAGGTATAATCATCTGCATCTCATTTCATCTATTTTTCTTCTTGTTTTATCACTCCTTAGGCTAATCTTGAAGTGTCCTTAGTATTTTATCACTTGCATTTTTAGTTATTTTGCACATTAAAATAGGGTAAAATTCCAAGGTACACAACTACAAAAAAAATTAATTGTTTCACATAGAGCTAAGCACCTCCCTCTTTATCAATTTCAATTTGTATTTCAAAAATTTATTTAAACTCAAATCATTTATCCAAAATTATTATGTTGATTACTTAGTTAATTGATTTACCTAATATTCTTTAAAAAATATGTTTCATCCTCTTTAATATTTCAAGCATTTGTGAATATGACATGTTATTAAAAAAAGCTCATGTAGCCCTAGTTATATCACCCTAGATCTTGAAGCAAACCAACTTTCTTTTTGAATCTTTATATCGTAAATTTTCCTTATAAAAGCATACGTTTTGAATAGATGATAATTTAGAGATATGACAATTTTGTTTAATGTCAGGCTCATTCCTTTAGCCTTTACATATCCCTATATACACACATTTAAATACATTTATTTGCATTATATCTATTTCTAGACATCCCTTTATATAGACCATATTATTGCACCCTCCATGATTAGACATTCATTCCTTACACAAACTTGACCATTTCATCACCTTTGGTCATATTTATGGGTGCAAGATTGATCACACATCTACAAATCTAACCCTAAATTTCTAAAAGTTAAATTCAAAATTTGGCTTACTTTTGCCTATTTCATTACCCCTCACGAGTTGACTAAACCAATATTTGTGTGATTAATTGTTATGTACTTGTATTTAAAGACATCTTATTACATTCATTACATCATCCAAGCCTCACATTTGATCCTCTCATTCGAGAGCAATTAAGGAGTAATTGTGTTAGAGGAACACTTTGGTTAGTTGAACTAAATTGAATCAAAGTCTACTTATTCATTATAGGGAATTGCTAGTTGTTTGTTGATCCTTTTCCCAATTATAAATCCTATTTTTGGGGTTTGACCTAGGAGAACATTTCCCCTAGTGATCCTGACAACCCTCTAAAGTTATTCACAAGTATTGTCAATCTAGATGGTAAATAAAATATAGATGAATCCAATGAATCACAAAGAAAGAGTGTAAAATTAACAAGGTTAGATCCACACAACAGATAATAAATTTATAGATGTAGAAGTGATCTAGAGGCGCATACTTGACCTAGGATAGAGTACATGTATAACACAAAATCTTCGGGGAAAAAATAACACAAAATCCCAACCGATACATTGATAAAAAGGTCATGTTCTCAAATTTAAGAGGCAAATTCTAAAATCTTCATCAATTATTCATCTTTGAAGCTAGAGCTAAGTACACCTTATCCACTTTACATTGACTTTCTTAGATTTACATCTAATTTAAAATTGCACATCCCCACAAATCTTTCAATTATTAATGGGTGCTGTCATAATAGTGGTTTACAATTCCTGAAAGGAACGAATTTGAGCTGAAATCACATATTTTTAGAAAATATAATGATTTAAGCCTTAAAAAGTTCCATTTTAAGGATTCCAATTGAAGAGGGTTTGATCAAATCACCTTAGATCAAACCCCCTTGGATAGAACCTCGCTAGTTTTAAACCATAACTATAAATGCGTCTCCTTTACACCTATCAAAATGCTGAAAAAATCACTTTTGATTTAGCTTTTGGGGATCAAATGAATTCATTTAAAATTTATTTCAAATGATTATGGTATTCCTTAGAACAAGCTATCCAATGAATATAATTTTAATATGTTTTGGTTTTGTTATGTATTTGTTTTTTAAGTTTTATTAAACATAGGTTTTTCATCGAAAATGAATTTCTTTGTTCTTCACATGTGGACAAATAGAAGATTATCAAAAAAAAAAAATTGAAAAATATGAGTGCACTAGATATTGAAGTCCTTGATCCAACAAAAAAAATTAAACTAAATTTTGACATATACAAAAAAAGTTACGCGTTATATGGTCGCGCTGTGTCTGAATTGTAATTCGTTTGACTTTGAAACTTGATTAAGGAAAAACTATTCAATAAAAAATTATCTAACCAAGTGGAAGCACTAGATATCAGAGTTACAAATCTAAATTTGAAAGAATTATAATTTTATCCTTCATGGAAAATAAGTTATGCATTATATGGGCAGGCACTTTTTAAAATGTTGTTTTCTAAAAAATTAATTTTCGTGGAGATAGAAAGAAGTGCAATTTGATTCCAAAAATTTTGAAAAATATTTTTAGAATCTACATAAAATTTGATGAGACTCTAGTTTGCACCATCTTCAAATTCCTCATAGTTTAGCCGCTTATAGGTGCCCGAATGTGAAGATTTAGTTAAAAATAATAATTTCAGGTCCAGTTTGGCCAAAAATTGTAAACCACTATTATGGGATCACTCTAATTTAAGTTTATATATATATATATATATATATATATTCTATTAAATTACACTAGATTAAACTTAAGGATTTTTTTTTGTTATAATGAATTTACAATTAATTTTTTTGGATAAAAAATATATTCCATTCTTTCAATATAAATAAAGTAATTTAATTGATTGAATTCAATTAATACAAATAATGTGCGTTCCTTGATTATACCATTCACAAAATTCAACTCTTGTAAAAATATTTAACCAAATTGGACCCTTAAATAATTTAAAGAAATTAATTCCCTTATTTATAACATAGCTATCCTTATGATTTGGAAAATGTTTTATAAATTAAATCACCATTTATAATAATTGAATTAAAAAAAATACATACCATTTTCTCTTTTTTAAATATTTTTTCTATAAAATAATCTTTCATTTTTCTCTCACAAAGTTTGTCATGTTATGATAAAAAGTCCGAATGTGTATTCCTTGATTATTCCATTTGCAAAATTCAAATCTCGTTAAAATATTTAACCAAATTCAAACCTTAAATAACTTAAAAAAATTAATTCCCTTATTTATAACATAGCTATCCTTTGAATGCTTCACTGTTTTATAAATTAAATCACCATTAAGAAAAATACATACCATTTTCTCCTTTTTAATTTTTTTTCTATAAAATAACCTTTCATTTTTGTCTCACAAAGTTTGTCTGGACTCCGATTCTATGATAAAAAGTCCGAGTAAAACAGAATTGTATTAATCTTGTAATTAAGCAAGAACAATCTGTCGGACATTACAAAGAAATTCAATCTGCTTGAGTCATTTATTGCTTTGGTACGTATTAAGCAGTTCAGAGGTTCCAGACCAGTTGCAGCCTGCATCTCTCAGCCCACCGGCGGTCATTGCGGAGTAGAATGAAGAAATAATGAAGCGGCAAATTTAATTGCTTGTTAAACCGCAAAATTTCTTCTTCATGAAAAATTGCTGAAGAATGTAACTGTAACAAAATATTGTAATTTTTGAACGTGTAACAAAATATTGTAACTTGCAAAGAGACTCGAGCTTTTGGTCTGTTTAGTGTCGGAGATCTGGAAAGTCTTCAATAAATATTTTACATAGGTAGTGAAGCTTGTTTTACGGGGTTTTGACGGCTAAGTTGTTTGTGACGTGGCGGCTTACTTTTTAAGCTCAGAATCCAACGATTAAGAAATTAACTACAAAATGTTTGTAGAAAATTTCACAGCTGGAAAATGAAGACAAAAGGCAGGTGACATGTTGAATTACTGTGATCCGTTACCGTCAATACACGACGATTTTGGTAGTACATGATGTGATTTTTATTGGTTGCTGCCGGCTGTACATTTAATGTCGTTGGAAACTCATTAATTTATTGGATTGGAGTGAGAAAATTAGAGTTGGATTGTATTTAAAAAGTACATTTGTGTGAAGTGAACTGAGGGAAATTTTTTGGATAAGCTGAAGAATGAGATATTGAGTGCTTTGATAGTACCGTATACGCCAGATTTGTGGGGTTAAAAGAAGCTCCGGGCAGGGTTCTCGGTAAATACAGGCTGTCCAGACAAAAATTGTGCTGGAAAACTTTTTTAAAGTCGTATAATCCACTCTTTATAGAAACGCATCCTGCTGAATTCGGACGGGCGACATTTTTCTGCTTTACAAGTATGCCGCGAAATTATTTTATTTGAATGCTGGGAATAATGGAAATCCTCGCTAAAGCTTCGGATTATATTATTACTGTCATTATTATTCTTGTTTAGCAAGCATATTTTTGGATCTGTAAGATCTACCTGTCATTTGCCTTGGATGCTCAGTCCGACTAGTTTTTACGGTGTGCATGAATTAAAGCTGAGGCGCATGGCGTTTCCAATTGAGGTTAAACTGGCGGTTAGTTTTTCTGGAAGTGAGTGTTTTTAATGAATGATAGAGAAGTGATTGAGAGAGGGCGAATTATTGAGCAAAATGGAGGCACAGGACGGCAGATCAGGAGCGGCGTTCGAGACACTCAAGATTGCGGAAGATCGGCCTGCTACAGATCAGCAAGGGGATCAATCTGGAGTGGATGTGGTGGCTGCAATTAACCGTGATATTGCCGTTTCGTCTCATGTCACTAGACAGAAAGTTGCCGCGGCCAAACAGTTTATTGAGAACCATTACAAGAATCATCTCAAGAACCTGCAGGATCGCAAAGAAAGGTATGCTAATTCTCGATTTTAAGCTTGTTTGCCTAAATTTGTGCTATTAATGAATTCTATTGAGGAGCTTTGATGCTTCAATTAATTTGGCATTCTATCAGGTTTTCTTCTTTCTTATGTGGCTGTAACGAGAATTTTTTAAACTAGTAGAAGCGATTCTGATTGATACAATTTTTTTAAGCGGAAAGGCATTTTTAAGTCCAGCGTTTCCTGAAAACGTAAGATCTGTCATTGAGATGCCCCCAATTAATGATTTAGTCCAGTATTTCCTGCTAGGTCTTTCTATTGAAATAAAAGCAATGTGAATGTTACTTTATAAATGGTCCTTTTGGGATCGCATTGGATCTCGAGAAGCTCACAATGCGTGTTAGTGTAGGGTTCTTAGGCCACAAAAACTCCTCAAACTAGGTCCAACGAACACAACCATCTTGAACTTTTGAAATTCAGTGCTAGTGTGATCGTCAATTCAGTTGTCATTAATGTAATATAGGGATCCCACTCTGTTATGTAAGCATAGACGGCTGGTCCCGTTAATGCCTTTGATCCAGATCATATAACAGGTCTATTTTGAATTTGTCTTTGCTGTTTGGTCACAGGCTAACTGGCTATAAGTTCGTTCTTTGTTTTTTAATTTGAGCTGTTGAGGCATAAAGATGAAATGCTCGTCCTGGTGTATTTAGAAGTTCCATTATGATGAGCTTAGCTGATGAAGCTATGTATGGCATGCACTTTTAGCCGCAACAAGACCTTGCCCTTGCCCAGCAGGGGAATTGAGTCCAGGTCTTCATTGTATAGTGGTTATTCATTACTGCTCATTCACACCCAAACCCAATGGTTTCACTCACTTCCCTGATAAGAGGGTTTCTTCGATCCAACTAAGCAAAATGCCGATGGTAGAAGAATATCAATAGTTTTATTTAAGTACACAATACTTAGCCTATAGGTCAACAGAACTGCAATTTTTTTCCAAAAGTGAGAGGATAAACAAAGAATTGACTCAGAGCAAGAGACCTAAATCCAAGCCACCGTGCCTTCTTTTTCCAAGGTGGATCTTCCATCATTAATTTTGTTCAGAAATTCCCCTGCTTTTGTTAAATTTTTCTCTTCAACAAATGTGTGCCCACTCTCAACTGTCGATATGTGACTCATAGATATCAAACACAGTGGATTTCAGGAAACTACTGTATTTTTAAATTTCTTTAAATTATTATTGGTGGCATAAATTTTAATAAAATTATTATAAATTATATTATTTACTATATATTTTTTCATAATCATTTATTTATTTTAGTATATAATCCTCTATACAGAGATTACTACCTCAATATCACTGTAGATGGGGCACTCCCTGATCTAAGGCTGTGCTATTTTCACATAACTTAAACAATAATGTTCTTTGCTCCCACTCTTCCTTGCCACGGTTGCCATATATTTGCGGTCGTCTTAGCTTTGTGTGTATCGTGTACGAACAGCTACTATGCCCAAATCAAAGACCATCAGGATCCCACTGCAACGCAGACGGCAAGAATATTGCTTGAGACCTTCCATAGTTATCTAATTTACAGGCACGGAGTACAGAGTTAGGTTCATTCTTAAAAACCAAGGTATAATTTTATAAATATAAAAACATGCTAAAGGAATAAGGAAAATACGGGGTTTAAAGTTGTCTGGTACTTCCACAATTGCCTTCTGATAGCTCACAATTAGAATGCCACTGCGAGCAGCTGAGATTTTGAAAGAAGCAGGAGTTGACTTTGCGAATTTGCTTCTAAACAGAAATGCCAAATAATATGTATGAAATCTTTGGTGAAATAAAAAATTAAAAAACACAGGACAGTAAAATCGGAAACAGAGTAATCACTTTGAACAAGCTTTTTCCGCCGGACCAGTGCATCGGATTCCTTCGGAAAGGATTATAGATTCCTCAGTCAGTAGTTGTAATTTGGACCTTATCAATAAATATCATCGAATACGGCATGTTTATAAATAAAAAGCTATCTGTATTGTAAATTGCTTATTCCTTTTTTAATTATATTATATTAATAAGTAAATTAGGGCCTAATGAATCTAATTTGTAAATGTTAAAAAATTGCAGAATATGTGATAATCCAGATAACCATAAAATAATCAAACAATATATACAACTACAAATGTGATAAAATTAAGAAGTATTTACAACAACAACTTAAATGAGAACAAATTATGAGAGATTTTATTATCATAATTACAATGCTAATAAGGGATGAATTGAAGTGTCATGAATAGGAGTCTATTGAGTCATAGAATGTCTTAATACGAGTTTTGAATCTTGGCCGCTCACTTTCAAAAGTATCCAAGTAACATTATATTGCCACCCAGTGGACTTAGTCCTAACTCAATTGTGATACCATTATCATAGTGCCCCCATTAATGAAGAGTCCATTGAGTGGTAGATTGTCTTAACATGGAGTGAGATTTGAACCTTGGCAAACATCTTTGAAAGCATCCCATTACCATTATCCAACCACCCAATAAACTTATATATAATACACTTGGCAACAATGATCTCTTGTATATAATACATAATCTTATGCTAGATTTGCTAATTTGAGACTTTGGTGACCTTCAAAAATTTGACGGTTTTTGTTTGAGCCATATCTGTTAGAAAATAAAAATAGGACCAAGCTCCCAAACAACATGAGAATAGTAGCTATCGTTGGTGGCCAATTTATGCTCACCTAGAATTCAAATAAGTAGCATGAATGACATGCTAGTTGTAGATTCACCACTATTGCCCCCAAATACCTGAAGTAAAGGGACATTAGAAGAAAACATGACTAATAAATTATTCTTTAGTATTGCGCATAACACATTTTGAAGGGCCTTGAAGTCTTTTCTTTTTAATATTATCTTAGGTGAGACATTTGTTTTGACAAAGAAACCATATAAAGAAGTTATATTTTAGGCTAGTTGGATTTGTTCCTGATTTTGTTCAACTAAGGGAAATCTCTATTTTCACCATTATTCAAATAAAGGGACTTGTAGCCAAGAGCCGTTATATAAGTTTCTTTAGGATCATGATCCCACGTGAGAACATTTGCTTCCTCCAGAGAGAAACGTGGCCAACTCGCAAGATTGGAAGATAGGGTGGTATGGGCTTTAGGAGTTATCCCTTTAGGCCATTTGCTAGGATATTTCCAATGATAGATTACGGATGCTCTTTAGTTAGAAACCTTAGACCATCCTGCAACCATAAATACATGGTTCAAAGGTTGTAGAATATGAAATGAAGAGAGGAGCAAGGGTGGAGATCCCAAACATCATTTTAGAAGAGAGCCCTTTAACCATTTTGACAATCCAAAAGAGATCATCCTTAACAAGCAAAGCCCCATTCTTAATAGTACTCACCTAACCTCTTCCTATCATATATATTCTTAGAATCAATTTCTCCTAGATATTTCAAATTAAGAGTTCTAACCTAAGGCTGATTTGGATGCTTATGCCATCGCCAATAAATCTTAGTGGCCAAGGCTTTGCTATTGAGAATGATTTTCCTAAGGCCCAAGCCACCATTTTGCTCAAGCCAACTAATTAGACTCTATTTTGAGAATCCAAATTGCCCGCCCATAAGAATTTCTTGGACAGAGCATCAAAGTCATTAATGACACTTTTGGGGGTAGATGAAACAAGGAATCTATAGATGGGTAGAGTTTGTAGAACAAACTTTAGTAGAGTTAATCAGCTAGAAAAAAGACAACCATTAGAAGGTCCAATGACTAACCCTCATTCTAAATCCTTTAATTATCTTCTTCCATTGATCTCTTTTGGGATTAACAACAAATAAAGGGGACACCAAGATAATTGAATGAAAGCTGCCCTATTTTTAAATGAAGAATAAGAGCTATTATTTGTTGGATGTTCAAGGATGTATTAAAGAAGAAGATAAATTTCTTGAGACTAGCAACTTCTTGGAATTTAGAAACACCTAATAAAGTCATGTCATCAACAAATTAAAGACGAGTTTGTTAGCTAAGATCTTGTGCAATAGTCCACCCATGGATGCAACCAATGGTTTTGTAGTTCTTTAGCAATTTGCTCAAACCTTCAACCATGAGAATGAAGAGGTAAGGGGATAAGGGATTGCCTTGTTGCAGCCCCTAGAAGCACAAAAGGGGGGGAGGGGATACCATTAATTAAGGTTGAAAAGGAGGGAGAGCTCACATAGCTCATCACCCAATTAATCCATTCCAAACAAAACCAAAGGCCATAAGAGTATTCTTGAAGAATGATCATCTAATCCTATCATAAGCTCTAGACATATCCAACTTGATGAACATTGCTTTATCCTTGGAGTGGGACATATAATGAAAGGTCTTAGTGGTTATAATGATGCCATCAAGGATTTGGTGACCCTTTGCAAACCCGCTATGCTTAGGAGAAATGAGGGAATCTAGAATTCACTTGACCCATAATGAGTTTGGTGATGATCTTATAAGAGACAACATAAAGAGCAATAGGGAAAAACAAATTGAATGAGTCAATGCCCTCCTTCTCATGAATCGAGCAAGAAAAGTGGTATTAATTGCTTTTAGCATTTGTTGATTATCTTGGGACATTCAAACCACCTCCAAAAGATCAAGCTTCAAGATATCCTAAAATTCTTGAAAGAATTCAATAGGAAAACCATTTGGGCCAAGAATTTTCCCCTTTTCATCTAAAACACATGTTTAAGCTCCTTAAGAGAGATGAGACTCATAAGTGAGTTGTTCATGTCTACGAAGAATAGAGGAGGAGTGCAATATAGAATGATTTGCTCCTCCTCCATGGAAAGAGGGCCACTTTCATGAAAGAGGGAAGATTTTTTTTGGACCACTTCCCAACTTATATCATGGAAGGAGGATAGATGATTTCCTTGCGCTGAGAAGACAGTAGACATAATGTTCCCACTTCTCTTATCGTTGACCTAATTATGGAAGAAGGAAGTGTGATATCTCCCTCTTGTAGTAAAACAATTCTCAAATTTTGTTTTGAGAATATGTCCTCCCAAGAGAGCCATTCATTAAGCTCTTTGAAGATAGTGGATTCCTTAAGAAGGTGATCCCGAGTCATACCATCTTCCTTGATTTGAAAAGTGATGTCATCCAATTTCTCTTGAACTAGCTTCTTTCTCTAAAAAGTGTTTCCAAAATAAGGTATGTTCCTTTATTTGAGCTTGAACTTCACAAATTGAAGTCTTTAGGAGAAAGAATACATATAATTACCCAAAGCGAGTTTCCCCTCAAACCACTAAGTAGTAATGAGTTCATGAATCATTTGATCTTTGAGTCACGTCAGTTAAAGCTTGAAGGGGGAATTTTCAAGAGGGAGAAGAGGGTGGGAGAAAACTTGATAGGCTATTGATTTTATCCTTTCCAATGTATAATTTCAAAGGAAGAGACCAAAGTTACATTAACGAACAATTATAGACCAAAAATATATCAAGACACTTGAGATAGAATCGGGCCCACACCGTCTATTATTCCAAGTAAAAGACTAGATTTAGCTTTTACATTAACAAGATTAAAAAATGATGTGTTTTCTCTTAGCATAGAGGAAGATAGATCTAACTGGTTAGAACCTCCTAACTTTTCATCCAAACTGAGAATAACATTGAAGTCACTTGCCATGACACAAGGAGTGGAAGGGAAAAAAGAGTGAACAAATCTAAAGGAGTTTAGAGGAGGTTTTTATCTTGAAAATTCGATGGAACATAAACATTGGTTAGGAAAATAAAACTACTTAATCAAAGTTGAAGTTGACCAAGGAGATAGAGATAAAATGAATGCTAGATATCCAATGGAAGGAATAAGTTGATGAGGATCCCATAAACAAGCTATAGAATGTTTGAAGATCCTTGTGCCCCAATATGTTGGCTTTGATTGCTTAAAGAAAAGTGATATCAAAATTATGCTCCCAAATAAGGTCCCAAACAAATTTATGAGGATGGGTGTTCCTAAAATCTCTAGTATTCCATTAAATAACAATCATTTATGGGGAGTAGAGAAGTGAGCATCTAGTGTTCGAATGACACCATATTCCACTAGGGTTTCCCCAATCATCTTTACCTTTTCTTAATCTCTTTTTCTCCTAACTTTGGAAATCTTATATGAGGATCTTTTTGAGATTCTTTTGATGAAGGCCTCAAAGAAGTGTAGATTTCTTCTTAGAATAATATTTTGAGCTTTGGGCCAGATATTCTTTTGGCAAGGCAAAATTAGAGGTTTCTTCAATGAGAGTATTTGTAGTGAAAGGAGAGGTGGTGATCATAGGGGTATCCACATTATCAACTTCTTGATGCTTGGAATATCCTCATTGCTATAGGGAGAGATAGCGATGCACACATTTAGGGGCACTTGCAATTAAAAAACATCATGATTTTTTTGTTAGGCGAGGAGATACAACAGGGTTGTCTAGATCTGATTCTTGGATTGGTTCCTCAAAATTTTATAGGACATTAAATATGTTATTAAAATTTCATCTTGATAAGTTTCCTTTTTAGCAATTCAACTTCCTTCCTCTATTGCAAGTCTTCACATGCATGAAGCCATCTACATAGGTCGGGGCTTTTCCTTTTGCTTTAGCTTTAGCTATAGAACTGTTTTGAAGAGGTTGGGAGGGAATTGTAACAATTTGTGGGCAAACTCTTTGTAAGTTCCCATAGGCATGACACACATGATAACAAAAGGGGATGACTTCATAGTCTAATTGTTGAATCCATTGCATGTTTCCCAATATAATTTCTATAGAGTTAGGGTGAAGCTTATTGAGATTAAATTCAACACAAATACAAGCATATATAGTTACCTTCCTTTTCATTGTGAGATGATAGGAACCCACGGGTTTCCTAAGGATTGCAACAATGAATTGTAGAATGTTAGGTCTCTAGAACTCCATGCACAACCACAAAAAATGGATCCAAATATGCATTCGTGAAGAAAGCTCTTCCATATGATCAAATCCCAAATGCTATGGTTTGATGAATAAACTTGCTTGATTGCAAAAATCAGGGCCTCCTTTGAAGGCTATATTTCAATTGGCCATTCTTGAAAAAATCACAAAAATATATCCATTCGTAGCAATGATAATCTGTATGACCCCCTCTAGTTCCCAAGTTTGAGGAGTCCAACTCACCAAGAAGGGAAACAACAACACTTTGACTCTCATAAACTTGCAAATTAGAGCATGCTTTGAAGGTATTACACATTGTTTGCAACAAAGTCAAGCTTGATGACAATAATGGGTTGATTCTCACTCTTTTGCAAGAAGTCATTAAATCTTGGGTGTTTTTCAAGTTTATATTTGGATTTAAAATCATTTGTGACCAGAATAAAAAATTGAACAACATTTTTATGTTTAGAGAGTGAGGGATCATTAGCCCAAATTGCATCATTGAAATAGAAGGGATGCCCCCTCCAAAAGAGATCATGGGCATTGAAATGGATAGTCATTACTTGGATAAAAAAATAACAAAACCCTAATCCATCTGTTACTACTCCTTTGCTTCATATAATATATTAAGTAAAACGAAAAGTTAATATGAATATATTTAAGATATTTATATTTGTAAGTAAATATTATTGACATGGTATAAGGAACATTTGCTTTGCTTGGAAAACATTTATGTTAAAACCCTTTTATTTTGTTTCAAATTTGCAATCCCTATTTTTTTTCCCATTTTATATGATTCAATAGCCTTGTCAATTGAAGGCTTGCTTCTATCATGAAGGCACATGTTCCAATTCATGGTCTAGGATTCATATTGTTGCAAATTTATAATCCCCATTTTTTTCCATTTTATATGGTTCAATAGCCTTGACAATTGAAGGCATGTTTCTATCGTAAAGTCACATGTTTTGGTTTAAGGTCTTAGGGGTTTGAAATCTAGATCCGATATGTGAGGTCTTGTATACTTAAAACTATTTGATTAGTTAAACATGGTTTGGCACCTAAGGTCGTGTATACTTAAAACTATCCCATAGTTTAAGAATGGTTTGGTACATAAGATCCCATTTACTTAATACTATCCCATAATAAAATCTTGTACACTTAAGACTATTTGATAAATTATGCATTTTCAATACCTAAGGTCTTGTATACTTAAATCTATCCCATAGTTTAAGAATGGTTAGGTACATAAGGTTTTGAATACTTAATACCATCCCATAATATACTACATAATTTAAGCACAATTAAGTACACACTTTTTAGCTATGCATACTTAAAATCTATATATCTAAATACATGAACCTTAAAAATTCTTTTCCTATTACTATACCATTTGATTCTAAAGTACCAAATTTCAAAGGGTTGTTTTAAAAAGCTACCTCTAAGGAGGTTCCAATAGTTGTGAGTGGACTTGTACATTTAAAGACGATTACATTTAGTTTTAATAGTATATTACTATTAGTTATGGCTTCAAGGTTCTTAGTCTTGATCATTATTACTAACTAGTGAATGAAATGAGCTCATTAGATAAAAAAGCAACAAATCATGTGATGCCGCATGGGCACACCAACACAACATGACTTAATGAGTGCACTTATACATTTAAAGACTATTACATTTAGTTTTAATAGTATAATGCTATTAGTTGTGGCTTCAAGGTTCTTAGTCTTGATCATTTTTACTCACAATTGAATGAAATGAACTCATTAGATCCAAAAAGCAACAAATCATGCGATGCCACATGGGCACACTAACACAACATGATTTAATGTGCAAAAATATGACTAACTTTTTTTCTTTATGTTTTGACACCTCAACAAAAGCAAGCTAATATAGCATCACATTTGATGATGTGGACTTGACATCTTAGATTTAAGTAATGCACTTGCCAATTAAGCTGTTATAAAAAATTGAAAGTTATTTGAAATCATTGTGTATGATTTTGAGAGGTTCAAAGTTAGATTGAACAACTATTGGATTGTTTTCCCTAGCATCAATTTTAGTGGCCATGTTTTTTCATGTCCATTAGTTTTGATATTTATGTTTGTAATGGAGTATACATTCTAGTCCTCACATTGCTGCAAGATTGATTTGTTTTAGGTCTAATAGGAGCAACTAGGAAGTTCTATTGGAGCCTAGGTTAGGCTTGTGTAAAGGGAAATAAACTTTCCCTAAACTTAATCTAGGCTAATCATATAAGATACAATTTACACCTAAGCATAAATTAACCTAGATTAATTAATGACAACTATGGGCATAAATGTTAGGAAGTTGGGAACATTTAATTTTAGTTGTGTGTAAATAAAGGTAATAATTAAAGGTACTTAGCTTTGTGATTGAATAATAAATGAAGTCTAGTATGGTGTTGTAATCTCAATGCCTCGGGATTTGGAATAATAAATGATAGACTGGGAATTTCGTTGAAATCAAAATATTCTTTTCACTTTATGTAGGGGTAAGTCTGGGGATTAGAGATGAATCCACAATTGTGCATCTATCATGTGATTGCAAACTTGTATTGTGTAATCTCGAACCTCTCGTTCCTCAATTTTCTTGATCACCCTTGACTTTTTCTGTCTTCTAATATTTGATGGATTGGTGGTATTTATAAATGCCTTTGTGGGGTTGTTGCTAGGTCACAAGGGGACATATTCTTCTAGGTCAACCCTCATAATTGTATATAAAAAATTGCAACCAACATTCTTTGGTTAAATGCTCTTATGAATTCTCATGCAAAAACTAGAGTCCTTTTAGCTCACCAATTAAACAATGTAAATGTGAATGATATATGAATATTACTTAAGAGTAGGAGATTCTTTCATGTCTTAGAATGGATGCATGAAACACCTTTAAATATAAGGATTTAGCAACACATCATGCAAATTTGTGTTTAGTTGGTTCTAGGAAGGAAGGGTAAAGGTGTGAAGTCAATCAAATTTGAATTTAAATTTTTAAATTTGAGAGGGACAAGTTAATGACCTGAATTAGTCCTAGGACATGAAAGGGGTTAGATCTTAATGGATAATGTCTGCATGGAAGTATATGCATGCATAGGTGTGATGAATAAGCAATCATTTTGAATATATGGGGATGTGTGATCATATGGGTGGGGGTGAGTGGTGAGTGTATAGGAACATGTGTAGCGAGTTGGTGGATAACATAGGGCAAGGGACTTGACTGTGCATAAACTACACCATTTGTCATTATATCTATATATCAAGACACTCTCCTTAAAGTAAACACAAAATTAGATGGGCAATTGCATAGGTATACAAATTTTACCATTACAATTTGATTGACCATTATTGATTGAAGAGGATTGTGGATTTGTTTCAATTTTAATTAATATATATGATATTAAATTTGTAATTAATTAAGATTATTATAATTGTATAGTATTTTTATTGATTTTTATGTCTAGCAAAAATAAATAATTTTTAATGTATAGTGTCTTGATATATTAAATAAATACTTGTATTGCAAAATGATTATGTTCTATAATAATTTTAAAGTTAATATAAATTTTAAAATAATTAGTTGAAAAAGTTAATAGTTTGCATGCTAAAAAATTGGCTAGCACCAAAAATATTATTTAAAACAAATATTTGTATATGAAATCATTCATATTATTACAAGTCAACTTTTAAGGAAAAATGCACACCCTTAAAATATCTAGGCTAATTAAATAATGCAATTAAGTATAAATACTATTAACTTAGATAAAAGAGTTGGGATTGGAAACAATAAATGTTGAGTTAAATGAATTTAAATGTGATACTTAGTTAAATGTGGAAAATGATGTGGAAGACGTTAGGAATTGATATGCCACATTGTTGTAATTTTAGGGCTTGCTAAGATGACTGCCTCTAATTCTGCAAATTGACTATGTTTCATTTTGATTTAGATCCATGCCTACAAACATCAACATCTTTGGAGAATCTGCTAAATTATGAGGGTCATATACTCCTCAGTTAGACTCCTAGTTAGACTGATTCAACAACTTTAGAACAAGGATTGGAGACAACAAGCAAGTATTCAATAGACCTAGGATGGTGATGTTGATGTGATACTTTGATAGTGCTACTCCAGTACTCTCGTTAATGCTTTATGATAAATGCTCTTTAGTGATTCTTAGTTTGTCCTTGATGATTTAAGCATGATTTAAAATGAATGAATGAATGTCTTTAAATACAACAACATAACACACAAATCAACACAAACATGTGCTAGGTTGGCTCATAATGGCTAGTGGAAGGAAGTCAATGATATTTAATTTAGATTTAAATTTGAATGCTCATGGTTTAGATTTGCAATTGTAGATATGCCTTGGGTCAAGCGCATACCCACTTTTTAGTGATTAGTGATAATAGGATTTAGATAGGGTGATATCGTGAACTAAATTCATTCACTAAGAATATACCACTTGTAGACTACTTATTGCATTAAAGTCACTCTAATCTAAGTAAGCCCAAAACATAAGGGAAAAGAACATGGGTATGCAATTTTCACTATTACACAAATAAATAAATGTGAAATAAACTTAATATATAATTGCATGGTAAAAATATTTTTAATGAAGACCCTACTAATTAATTTAAGTAACTTAATTCAAATGAAAACTAAATCAATAACAATCAAATTTTCTCAAGTAATATCGAGTTGAGACAAAACATGTAATTGATAATTAGAAATAATCAAAGTGTATAAGATATGCTTGCTAAGCTCTTTTTGTTGATGTGGAAGATGTAGTTGTGTAAAAATGTTCAACTACCATATTTGGTGTCTTGCTATCAGGTTTTTGTTGTAAAATCTATTATAGACCAATCTTGGTTTTCTTCTTTGCATTAGGACATGAATGCACTTGATTTTTTCTAGGGATGGTGTGATCTTGTCTAAGACACTTGGATTCGCTCGTTGTAGTCATAGTCTCTTGTACCTACACACATGCAAATGATATATGCTTTGGATCTAGTGTGACAATTAGAAGTGCTATTGGGAATCTACTACGAGAGGAGTGAAGTATGAAACTTCCTTAGCTCCCAATAAGACACATGTGCCAATATTTACAAGACTAAAGACACAAAAGGCACCAAGTTGCAATATGCCTGAATATTGTAGTATATGTTGATGATCGTACAAGATTGATTGTTGCAACTTGATAATGCGATTTAGAAAGTCTTTTCATGATTCACGTATGAAGTTGTTTATTAATCTTTGATTATTGCTGATGTCTTAAGACTTTATTTTAAATACATAATCCTAGGGACTCAATCAAAATATTTTATTGCACAAACTGACAAGTAGTAGTTAAATTTGGTGAAAGGGTCAATTTAGAATAAGTGGGAAACAAAATCTACTCTAGGATGTGGGAATGGATGTAGCTAAAGTTGGCATGGGGTGTTGTGGTTGAGATAAGATGATGGAGGGTTAGACTTAGGTTTATGTAAGCTTGTATGTAAAATAGATCAAATTAAGTATTAGGATAACACATTTTAAGACAAGGCCAAAGTGAGTGTAAAATGAATGGGAAAATGACACTTTTCTCCTCTATATTTTGCCCCCACTTCGACATGCATGTAAAATACATGAATTATACATGCTAAAGTAAGATAATAATTGAAATGGTGGATACAAAGACTCATGTGGTAAGCTAAGGTAGGTGTTAGCTACATATGCCAATCAGTTCAATGTTTATCCATTAGTTTTTGCAAGATTTATTTAGTTGGTTTTTTTGTGGCCTAAGATTGACCATTGCTTTATGGGGAGTAAGGAAAAGAGAAGTTTTTGAGTATGAAGCTTTTCGAGGAATCTTTTCACTTTTCATTTTTGGAGTAAGTTGACATTGTTAATGACAATGACAATAGATAGATTGATTCTAGGTATGATTTTTTCATAAAAAAAAATTACAGATTTGGATGTTATGGTTGATTTCAAAGGGGCAACCTCGACCCATTTTGTTTTGTAAAGTAATTAGTAGGAGTCACTATGAAAGTATGTCTGTCTAATGAAGTAATGTTATCTACCTTGCCAAATGAAATCTCCACATGGCAAAAGGCAAATGAAAGGTGAAGGATTGAAATTCTTGAGTTAGCATGCATCTTAAGTTTCTATACCTTTAAGAAGCGGAGCATTTTTAAACATAATTATGGAAACTTTAAGAAGCGCAGTATTTTTAAACATAATTATGGAAATCTTTTTTCATCTTGCTCCAACAATAACCTATATGTAATAGTTTTTGAATTGACATTTGACTATTCATGTGGCCACTAAAATGCCTCTATGGGCTGTATGAAGTGCAATGGTATTTTCATTATCATTCAATCATCTAAGAGACCATTATACTCATGATGATAAAGCACAATGATAATGACAAGTATTTTGCATTATGTTCCATGGCATTTCAGGGATATAATGTATCAAATTTTAAATTAAAATTAAATTAAAGATTCTAAATCTGATTGAAGTGGTTGATAACAATAAAAAAAAAAATGGAATCTATAGGTGATATGATAGATAGAGAAAATATTACTTTTAAATTTGATAGAGATAGCAAGTGTGACTTTAGAACCCTGTTGGTGATATAATAGATATATTTGTTTTATCATAGAAATTGTAAAATTTTAAATGATTTTAGTAATCTGCATATGTAAAATTAGGATGATGCTACCAAATGTAATTTAAATCAAGCTTATCAAAAGTTTAGTGGTGCTAAATGAGACCTCTCCCCAAGGAATAAATTCTTAAATGGTGAAACCATATTCCGTGGTCCACAATTTACAAATCATATTATTTGACAAATTCATTATGTTAAAATTAGATTCCATAACACAACTTTTAATTTTGTATTTTAAAAAAAATGAAGTGAGTTTTTTAAACACTTGGGAATTTTTGTTCTTGTTAGGGATACTTGGATGTCCTTGACCATCACAAGGATGGAAAAATGCCCTAGTGACATTCTTACTTTTTGAATGGCATCCTAGGGACATTCTTGAAAATTCTTTTAGACTAAGGTTGACCAAGGGCCTTCCTTTGTCTTCTAAAAGTCTTGGGAGTAGCTATGGGGAAGGGGATGGGGGTTTTAGAGGGTGAACATGTTCCCATGTAACATAGATTTTTTATCCTTTTTACAAATGTTTATGAGTGAATTCTTGAAGCAATTTAGAGGCAACGCTCCTTGTTGCTCAATAATTATAGATATTCTCCATCTATTGTTTTCCGACTAGAGTTGTGCATATATGAAGATCATTATTGTGGATAGCTTGAGTCTTTAACTTATGAATTAGCAAAGTGAAGTGATTGTTGTGGTCGTCAATTATCATGAGTAAAGCGTCACTAGCCATGACATCCACATGCTCATTGTCTTTGCATGGAATATCCTCATTAGTGTAAGAATTGAATCATGTTAATAACTGTAATGCCAAAACATGACATTGAGAAAGTTTAGTTTCCTTACTTTGACATGTACTAGTGATTTGATGCACTACCAACTATGAGTCTTTGTAGATGGTGAGAGATTTAACATCCAAGGATAAAGCATCACATAACCTTGCATTCAAAGCTTCATACTTAGTGCTATTGTTTGCACATTTAAATTCAAGCCTAAAGGACATAGGTACAAGATTGCTCGTGAGTGGGATGAGAGTAGCCAAAGCACTTGAGTCAATTGGACATCTCAAGTAACCAAAGAACACAGTCTAGAGTTTGGTAATTCATTTTAGCACATAAGGACTAAGATCTAATAACAAAATCATTTATATGTTCATTTGTCCCTTGCTTGAAATCAAACAAATCTAATATGGTAACTTTCGATCCAACAATCACGTGACTCATAAAGGCATTATCTAAATTTAAAAATGAATAAATAGGCCCATGAGGAAGAGTATATAGCTACTAAATAGCATAATCCTTAAAAGTGTGTGGAAAGAGCTTAGCCAACAACTTGTCATCATACACAAAATCTAAACATAATTTGTTGAAAGATCTTAAATGTATCATTTCATTACCTTTACTATTCCATATTTCAAAACAAGGTACCATAAATCCAACTGAAAAAGGATCTTTCAAAATCTCAAATGCAAGTGGATTGTGCCTAATCTCAATAGCTATATCCATTTTATTCCCATGAGGCAAGGCATAATTTATTTAGTCCCCATTCTATCAAGCCTTTGAAGAAGTGTATCAAGGCTAGAAAGGGAAAACTAGGGATGGGAATGTGATAAAATAGGGATGGGTTATACATAGATTATGGCATAATGTAAGAGGATGGGGTAAAATCGACATTAGTAGTGGGTAATGTATTAGGAGGAGGAACATTATAGGTAATGACAACACTAGTGTGATGGGAAGTAGTTATAGAACTAATGGGATGAAAGGTGATGACAACACTAGAAGGATGAGATATAGCCATGACACTAATGGTTAGAACATGAGAGATGGGCCTACAACACTAGTGGGATGAGCATGGGAAGAAGTGAAGACATATCTAGTAGAAAAAATATGAAAAATAGGCATAAGAAGAGGATTAACCTCGAGGAGAGTGGATTAAAGCATACCTTAAAGAGGAGTAAACTAAGGATAAGGAACAAAAGAAGATTAGGCTTAGGTGGGAGGGGTAGAAGACACACCACCCAAATGACTTAAAGGACATCCCACCTACACCATTAAGCTCTTCTAATCTATATGACTTATTAATCAACAAATTATGAAGAACATCAACCAATTGCGTAGAATTAATGCCACTAGTGAAAATCACAAGGTTAGAATAAATCATTTGTTTAGTTAAATCAATATCTTGCCTATCCATTTGCTCAATATGTGTATCATTATCAAATCTCTCTCCCCCATCAGGCTAATTAGTATCATTTCAATTTTTAGTCATATCATTTTGAATTTGAGTTGCAACTATTGTGTGATTCAACTAAGGATTTATACAAGTGAGGATGATGACAAGACCTTGGCATACACAAAAACACAAACACTAAAACACAATAAGGATCAAACAATGTTCAAATCTAATTTAGAATTCACAAAATTAGAAAACATTCATATTTGAAAACAAACCCTGAAGGCCAAACCCTACAGGTTGTAAAGATCAAATGGGTTCACCAAAATGGAAGAAATAAAACAATATTTTTGATTAAACTCTAGGGTAAAGTAATAAATCAACAATAATAAGAATAATCCTAGAATAAGGAGATGAGATGGTAATGAACACAAACACACTTTTCGTAAAGGACAAAGAGGATATAAGAAACTAGCTTCATGTGCAACTTGGAGACATTTTGTTGTGAATTGTGCTTAGTGATCCAATTATTGCTTTGTGCTAGAATTTATGATTGTAGCACTTTAATAGATTGTTGGATGACTTGCATTCTACTCTAGTTCAATTCCCATAGTGGAGCTGCATCTCTACGGTTGTCGATTCGATATGTGTGCTTTGATCTCCTAAAACTTGTGTGCGTAAGGTTTTGAATTTGATGGTGTCTACAAATGTTATTGGAGTTTTCTATGCAAGGGATTTCATGCTCATCAAATCCCTTAAATTGATTCAACAATGCAAACACGATTGAAGACATGCCAAACAATTGTTTAATATGCCTAATATATCTTGCTCATGTAGATGATGATATGTAATGCTTTGATAATGCAATACTCTCTCTGAGTGATAATGCAATAATCATATAAGAGATTGATGGATGGTTAAAATGGATTAGGGCTTGTCTTGTTATTTTACAAGCTAGCCCATAATTTGAATGTTTTTTAACTCAATGCAAACAAGTAGTAACTAGTAAGAAGGGGGGTTGGCCCGGACCTAGGATAGATTTGAATATGAAGGTTTGGGGATCAAATTCACATTATGAATTTGACCTATGGTAGAGAATGGGTACTTTGTAGATTAGGTTAGAATCCTTAGGGTTTGTAAAGGTAGGTTCACGTCAATTTTACAGCTTTCATGTAAAAATGTACTTGTACACTAGTCTTTGCATTTTGGACAACTCGATCAAAATGATTAAGATAATAATTAATAGAATTTTCACCCTTACAATATTTAATGTTAGCATTTTCTAATCCAATAAAAATATTAACCTAAAAATCCCACAATTATGAATGCTATGTGTGATTCTTAGTAAATTTCATGAGAAAAATATTCTAAATAATTTTTGGTAAAAGCTTAATTATCTTAATAAAGCCCCCTTTCTTAACTTTTATATATAATATTAAGATCATTTTAATGGTAGAAGCCATTGAAAGACACAATTTAGTAAGAAAACAATGTTAATAAAGTTTAATAGACACTTTAATAAATAAATAGGTATTTAACCTAAAAATCACTTTGAAGTGATCATTATGTTTTTTTTATTGAATAAGCTAGGGAGACTTGATTTGGCATAAGTGCCTTACAACAAACAATAGTTTACGTTGGTACACTAGACACCCAAAGACAAATAATCATCATGTTATGTGCCATATATTATGGATTTAAAGCTTATAAAATTCTCCTTTGAATTATAAGTTAGAGGTTACGTAACTTGTAGTGTCATGGTCATCACTCAAATGTTATAAGTTTGCCATATTTCATGTGGAAATATTGTGAACTCAAATATTAAGTCATAGGTTAGAATTGTGGGCCAACTAGAAAAGTCGTAGATTAGAATTTAGGGCCATATTTAATGGGTTACTAATATATAACTTTTAAGGGAATAAATCTTCCCTTACATAAATATATAGGGTTAATTAATTAAATAAAACTATTAACAAAACAATTAATTGAAGGGAAAGAACTTAGCTAAAACCTTATCTTCATATACATAATTTAAACATGCATAGTGAAGGATCTCAAGTGTATATTAAGATTACCTTTTCTATTGTACATTTTACATCAAGGTGCTGCAAAACCACTAGGTAAAGGATAAGCAACATTGTCAAATGCATGTGATGTATTTTTTTTTCTCACATACTCATCTTTATCTTGTCTATTAAGAATGGTATCAACTTTATGCTCGACCCTATCTACCTTTTGAAGAAGTGCATCCAAGGTAGAAGTAGGGATGGTGTTAGTAGGAACAAGAAATAAAAAATTGGTATGAATATGCTAAGAAGAGAGAGCTAGGGCACCATGGTAGGAAGAGTGAAATATGGTATAATAAGATATGGAACAAGGAGTGGAATAATATGTGGAAGTAGGAATAGAAAAAGCAATAGAATGAGGGATGGTAATAGTGGATGTATGAATGGTACTAGAAGGGTTGGAAGAATAGGCAACACTAATGCTGGAAGAGTGGGTGGTAGAAGAAACACTAGGACCATGTGTAGTCATAGCACTAGTAGGAATATCATGGGAAGTAGGTGAAATAGTAGTGGGATGGGAGGAATGAGGAGCAAATGCATAAAACTCAATATTGCAAGTGGACATAACAATTATATCCAACATGGTAGGAAGAGGAGTGGAAGAAGGCATATCGAATTGAAGAACAAAAGTAAGAGGAAATTGTGAGGAAGATGCAGTATTCAAAGAACTACTAATAACTTTTGTGCCAATGCCTTGAAGTACTTATAATCCAAATGACTTAGTAAGCAACAAATTTTGAAAGGCTTGAACCAAATGCGTAAGACTATCCACCTTAGCCAAACTAGTAAGCTTGTGGAAAATATTGTTCTAAATGTCCTTCATGATACATTTGAAACTAGGCTTAACAAGAGTAGTAACAATAGTACTACCCATAACAAAATCATTGTAAGCAACATTCTCACTAGATTGGGCCATTTGAGGATTCAAATAGGAATGTCTTCTCAAAGGAATGTGAGGATGTCGATGAGACCTTGGAATGCAAACAACTCACAAAATCTTAAAGGCCAAATGATATAAAAAAGATGTAAGATTTGATATAAAATTAGAAAAAATAGAAAATAATTAGATTTGCAAATAAATCAACATATGAAACCGTAAAGGCAAAATCAAGGGTGATTAGGGTAGGATGGAAATAGTGGCACACAATGAAGCACAAAACCCTAAAGAAGATATACCAATAAATTTTAAGCAAGGGGGATCCAAACCTTGATGAAACTTAAAAAATAAAATAAGCACTCCAAAATAAAATTTGAAAACCCTAACAATAGAAGAATAAAACCTAGGTCCTACAGGAAAGCCACATTTATCAATAAGTGTAACAAATAAATGATTTGTGTGCAAAATCAAACTTTGGATCAACAAAAATGAATTGAGTAGAAAATAAATGATTATTGTTGATTTGTCTCAACTTGTTATATTTGTAACTGAAGAGGAGTGGTGCCTATAAATACTAGTTGGGAAATTGCTAAGCAAGGGTCATGTCTCTTTAGTTAAGCTCTTGGGTGGACCGATTCATGAACCAAGATTGAAGACAACATGCAAACCTGTAGTATGCCTAAGATGATGATGCAATTAGGAGGGTCTAAGATTTTGGAATGATGCTCTCATGTGAATGCTCTTCTAATGATTCCTAGATGATTTCAAAATTAATAATGAATATCCTTAAATACAGCATAGCACACAAATCAACACAAACATGCACTAGGTTAGCTCACAACGACTAGTAGGAGGGATACAACAAAGATCAAATTTGAATTTGGAATTTAAAATTTGAAGTTTAGTTATGTGGTTATGGAAATGACTTGGGTCAATTTTGTACTTACAGACATGATCCAAGGTGATGAATGTGAGATCTATAGATTGAAATCAATTTCTAAAGATGGGAGATGAAAGGATCATAATACAACAATATCATGAACCAAATTCTTGTGAAAATATATCTTATAAACTTATTATTATATAAAAAACACTCTAATTAATGTAGATCCAAATATAAGGAAAAAAGGACATAAAAATACTATTTTCACCATTACAAAACTAAACTTTATGAACTATTTTGACTATGATTTTATAGAAAGAGACTATTTAAAATCTTGGAAAAAAATTAGATTTTTCTAAAAACATATAAATCTATAATTTTTTTTTTCTTTTATAGAGAAATGAAAAATTTAGAAAATATGTGCAAATAGATGGATTGAGAAGATTCCATCCTTTTATTTCAAATAACAACCAAAAATAAGAGGATTAAAAATGTTAAGCTTTAATTTTAAAATAAAATATTTATTTATTAAAAAAATACTAATATAATAACTATTTATAAAATTTGTCAATAGTGGCATGGTGTGATGGTTGAGTTGTTCTTGCCATCAAGGTTCAAACCCCATTGAGGTGTAATTGTTGAGAATTCATATTGTGGATGAGGTGTCCCCAGTTTGTGACCTCATTCGTAATTCCGCACTTGTCTTAAATTTATAAAAAAAATATAATATTTTTGTTTTTCCATAAAACCCTTCAACTACTTAAATCATTCTATTCATGTAATTGTATGTTTTAAAAAATGCCATACCTCCTAGAAAGGGTTTTTTGTTTAGCACTGACTCATTAAAAATGGGTTTGCCAACCATTACCCAATTGCACGCTAAAATGACTTAATTGTTTTTAATGAATCATTCTATATGTGCTTAAACTATTTGTCACCATTTGTCATCGTGGGGTCTCTTAGGGTCAATATTTTTATCACGTGGGCCGTGTCCATTATGTTGAGATCATCCAGTTATCCTAACGGTTTTGTGTCTCTGTATTATTTAATTTCTTTGTTCGTGAGTTTGTTGTAAGAGGGTGTCCTTTTCCATTTATTAGATTCTAATTCCGAGATTGGGTGGAAGTTTTTATAGCGTTTTACAGCTCACACAAGATAGAAAGTCAGTCTCACGCGAGGGATGGGCTTATTCCCAATAGGATTTAGGCTTCACGCGACAACTTACATAAATGGAGTGAGTTGTAATGTAGAAGGCACACTAAATGCCAAACCTTGATTTGAAATTAAATGTCCTTTTAAAGTTTACGGTACATTATTCCATGCAAATTTCAAAATTTTGCATTTCACTAATACAGAAAGTACTAAGAATTTAAGGTTCTTATTTTTTTGAATTTATATATTTATGATTAATTTGTTAAAAAATGTGTAATATGTTTTGTTAATATTTTGAATTACACTATAATTTCTTATAAAGATAACAATAATATTTAAGAAAATGTGATTGAATATTTCCATATAAAAATACTACCCAATTTCGGGAATTTTTTCTCCCTTGCTCAGACGCATTCCTTCTACCGAGTTCAACATTGCATAAGGCATTGCTTCCGACTCAGTTCGTATGGACAAAGAATTTGCTTTCGGTACGTCTAAGTAGACTCAATGATATATTGACAAGTGACAACTATGCACAATTCATTTACATTCCAACCTCATATTTAACTACCCATAAAGCATACGCAATCCCAATGTATCCATCTATTCTTAAATTACGGGAAGCTTAACGGACAAGTAAGTTGAGCCATTATAAGACCATTCCTAGCTGTTTCTATGCAACAGAAACTCATTTCAATTGCCATTTGCTTACACAAATTTGCATTAGACGAAAAAAGTAACCTCTCTGAATGTTATACAGCAACTAAATTAAATCAGCCATTTATCACAAGATCTAGAGAGATGCATCTATCAGCGATCCTAAAGTACAAGGCAGAAGGCATAGGCCCTATATAATTCCAGTCAATCCCATGGTCTGTAATTTTTGGAGAGTTTGTAAATGCTGGAGAGTGAACAAACTGTATAGTCAGGATTACAATGACAGAAAAGCTCCATGCCCTCCGTGCAAGCCAGCCTCTTCTCTAACTAGACTCAAGGCTACTGCAGCCAAGCGGATCAATATAAATATCATCTCATAAACTTGGAGGAACGCAAAGAAAGGTGAGTAACAATGCATATGATACTGCTCTTATTCTTTATATTTGCTCGCATGATTTTGTTCAATCTTTTCTTTCCATGGTTTATACGCTAAGTTACCGGTTCGGGGGTTTGGTTTGCCGGTTCAGCTAAATTTTTTTTGGAAAGGGGGGAGGGGGGTTCGGTTCGTTTTGGGTTCGTTAGTACAAAAAACATGTAAAAATATAAAATATATATATGTGCAGCCTAGAAGCATGAATTAGGAATAGAATATCACATAACATACAGAGTCTATTGATGCCAGGGTTCAATTTGTATGATTATGAAAAAAGAAGCCAACTGAGTAGAGTTATCAGCATTCTTCAGAAATCAAAAGAATTTGTTTAGTACACTAGCCATTTTGATGTCTTCTTGCAGTCTCAAACATTATTTTGTATCATTGTTACATCGGTCTTGAGAGTGGTAGCTTAATATAGCTCCACAATACAAAATCTGGTTTACTTGTGCAGAACGATTTTTGAAAAAACAAAGTTGTGTCACAGTCCGCTTTCAATCCAACAAGCAAAAATGAAAGCTCAGTCTGTTGGAATGAAAATGCTTGTTTGCAAAACAAATGAACAAGAATGAGGTAGTTAAGGTGTTTAGAGTGATTTAGAGGTCACTTTTAGGGTTCCCTTGGGCGTGGGTCAAAGTCAAACTCCATAAAACATTAAAAAAATGCTCAAAAAACACTTTTTGGATGCCTAGGCATGTGGGTTCTGTCTTGGTTCGCCTGGGTTCTGTCTAGGTTCTGCCTGGGCGAACCAAACCCAAAAATGAAGGACCCTGGTCGAACCCACAGGCGAACCGAACCAGGACCCGCACCAAGGGCGAACCAGGACCAGAACCCGGGGTAAAATAGAAGAACCTGGTAACATAGGTTTATAGAATAGACTATGTTTCAATTAGTTTGGTATTGTATGAGAATATTTTCTTTGTAAAGTTAGTTTGGCATGTTTGACATTGTATGATCAGTATTTTCTATTTTCACTTTGGATTTTAAATTGTAATTCCCAACATAAAAAAAGCTTTTGGTAGGAGATCCTAGCTTAAGAATAAAATACCCTATAAATAAATGCTTATTTTAATGCCATGAGTGCCAATTCATTTATCATCAAAGTAACTGTTCCACATAACATAATACGCACATTAACAATTGACCTTTTTAAAATCCTTAATCCATGTCCTGAGGCATAGTCCAATCTACTTTGAATTTGATTCCCTTGTCTACTTACAGGTTAAGATTTATACCAATGGCATGGTGCATCCAACCCAACTAAGGAAAATTTTCTCTTTGACCTATCTAAGGGTTAATCTTTTCTGTGTTGTTTTGCATTTACTTGTTCTACGCATGGATAGTCATTTAGTACATGGATGACAGCTATTAACGAGTTTTATTAGTCTAGAAGGAAAGGTTATGCTTGCAGATCTTTTTGATTAAATTTTGATTTGTGCCAGAGAGGTCCATTCCTACAACCTCTATATAAAGAAGGAAAGGTTTTGCCTGGTTATTCTTAAGTATCATTCAATTTAATGTTTAAAGGTAAATTTTGTCCAATATAAAAAGGATAATTATTTACCACTTTTTAGTAGGGATGAGGTGTAAAATCATTGTTGACTTGACTTGTAGAACATGCAATATTTAAGTAAAATGGCCCTTACCTTGGGGTTTAATTAGAAGAAAATAGTTTCCATGATTTGCCAAGCCTAACACTTAGAATATTGCACAACACCAAAACATACAAAGAACATAATATTGCAACCTTCCAAGCAAGCAATGAAATAACAGAGAAAAACTTTGCCAAAAATTAATCTCATACATGTTGCACCTCTTACCGCACTTAACCATAGTTGCAACTTGGTGAAAAGCTAAGACACTTCACACAATACTAATGACGAAATGATGACTCTTAAGGCCTCAAGTACCGCAAATGTACCCAACACCTCGTAGTGGCATATCATCAAAACAGAGATATGGTAGGTTGATAATATTCAAAGTATGTGAAGAAATGGTCCCTCAAAGTCACGAGTACTTATTCTTTTGTAAGCTTCCTTGGAACTATGAGTGGCCCTTGAAGCAGTTTGCCAATAGGACAACATAGGTTCGTTTGTTTGCATACCATTCTCTCTTAGGAGATATTTTGTTATTTAGTTATCATTCTTGTGGCAAATGCCATCTCAATGAACCCATGCGCTTGGGAGGGCACTAGTTAGATTTTCTAAGATACCGGCTCTTTTAATGGGGTCTTAGGGTAGGTATCTCCAAGTTGGGTGGCACGTTTCAGCATCAGCAACCATCCATCAAGAGCTTGGACATGTTTACCCAACCCAACCAACACCCCTCCTTGGTTGTTGGAATTTTTTAGACATAAATACTTGATTATTGGGTATCTCCTAAGTTTCATCCCCTTGGTAGTGAGAACTAGATAAATGCAAAGTGCTATCAAGAGGGGGGACATACTTGGTTGCTTGTTTGTGTGGTGTTTGTCTTCATAGTTGAGTACCCACAACTTTGTGAAAGATGTTTTCCCAGCTTGTGGCACTTCCTTGAATGCGGATCCTAACTAGTAAAAGCTTGCTCTCACTCAAAATGGCTGACTAGATCAATATCATTGTGGGTAATGTGGCAGAAAGTGCAGATTTTTGAATGTCATCTGCTTTTCATCCATGAAAAGAAAAGAGATACACAAATTTGTTTTTAGGGTGTGACTTTGAGTCCAATTGATAAGGTTTTGGGATCTCCATCTTTTGAGCAAGATGTCCTGGCAAGTTGCCAAAAATCTAGTGCATTTTGTTTGCATTTTGTTGTGAAATTTGCAAGGGTGGTCTCTTCTATTTTTATTTTGGACAATCCATTTGCCTTTTGGATGGATGTACTTGGTTCCTTCTCTCTAGAAATTCTTGTCTTCAAGCCTTGGTAAGTCCTCTTTGTTGCAGTGGGGCTCTTTATTTTTGTTTTAGGAGGTAAGATGCATGCAAATTCTTTTTTCCTTTAGACTTTAACAACTTCCTTTTTTCTTCCTTTCAATAGTGTTTTGTTTCATTGCCTTGGCAAAAAATTAGGGTCACTGATGCCAACTTAAGAGAGTTCTTTTTGCCAATCGTTGATTGCTAGATCCAACAATGCAAAAAGCTCATTTTTCTTTATGCCATCTATTTGTGGGGGGACCGCCTTGTTCATTTGTTACTTTGGTAGAAGTTTTTGATGGTATTTATATTATTGACTTGGTAGGATCATTCATCTTGAAATTTGATAGTGTAGGGATCCATTTCTTCACAATGTTGTAGTTTGTGCGGGTCCCACCTTATTTGTTGGCTTTTGCCTCCTTAAAATATTTTTGTACCTTCTGCCACATTGGCATCTCTTAGTTAGCATCAATAATTGATCTCAAATTTGAATCCAATGATGCAGATTACATTGTAACCTCATTTATATGCAATTGACCCAATGTTCATGTGGGCCTTGTTTCTCTTGTTGCCTTCCACCTTTCTAGAAGTTTTTTGTACTTATTGCCACGATGGCTCTCTTCAGTTTGTGCTAGTTGTTGATTCAATGAATGATATGACAACCTAGAGCCTCTCAAGTTCTCTCTACAATATTCAAATGGGTCCTTCTCTGTAGAAGTCTTTTTGTCATAGAAGATTGTAAAGTCCTCAATGGCAGCAACATGTTATGTTTGCGGTAGACCCTTTTGACCCTCCAGATTAATGTTTCCAAATCCAAGTTGCCTTCCATGCTCACATTTAGCATGTGCATTCATGGTAGGAAAGACTTATCGTTGTAGCCACTTCCCCATGCACGTTCATGGACGGTTGATTCTTTCTCCACTAGATTCCTTGAGCCGTCCTTCTAGAATTGTTGTTGGTGGCATAATTGACTTTATAAGCCATCGTAGTTCTTAAGAGTAATGTCCAAGTTTCTTAATTGCCTACATGTGCACTTTCTTAGCCACCAATCTAGTATTGTATGTAGAGCATTGAGTAGATGTTGTGGTCATGCCAATTTCTATCCATTTCTCTCCCTTTGTCTCTCTTCTATTGTTAATATTTATAGATTAGCTTTTGGTTGCAATTGCATGAGGTCAAATCTTATAATTATATAAATATGGGCTTAGTCCCCTTGTAAATGATCTTTTGGCTCTTGATGAATGCAAGTGCTTTCATTGGCTTTATTTGTCATATCTTGTCTCAAAGATGGTCCTTTGGTTTGGTTTTGTGAATGTATTTATGTTTGTTTGCTTATGACACCCAAATAAGTCTCTATATGAATTTTAAAGCTATTGGCCATGACAATGTGAGTTGAAGGATTTCTATGCATAGGTGATCTTATGAAAGTGAGTTGAGTCAGTCTTGAACACAAATGGTAACCTTACATGATTGAGAGTTTGTTGAGTGTTGAAGAGAAAGCTGATTGTTCACTAATCTTTTGGCACATCGCTTCCTTTAATTTCCTCAGCTCTTGTTTCTAACCCTTATCCTCCTTCTATCTCTTTTCTCAATCATGTTTAGATAAGCCATTAGATTAGCTTCTGTTCTGCATTTTTAAAGGAAGTCAGCCTTCTTTGGAGATTCCTATGTGATTGTGACATTGTGTAAAAACTATGAGTGTGTAGGTTTCCAAATTGTTGGGCTTCTTAGAGCCAACAATCCATGGGCACAAATATCTTTTCATTGGGTTTTCTAAGTGGTGTCACGGACTTCTGTTTGCATGCCTAGGCAGATTGATGGTTTGCTGTGTGCTTATGAGTGTGGGGTCTTTCATCTAACTCCTTCTATTGAAGGAGAACTCTTCTCCCCCACACCCACCTAGTGTTTGGAGTGTTCATGCCCTCCAAAGGGTTGCACTTGATCTTAAAGCAACAACCAACAGAGCTTGTGGATCAAACCCTAAATCCTTGACTTCATTTGATTTCAATAAGGTGAGTGTATAGGTTTCCAAATTGTTGGGCTTCTTAGAGCCAACAATCCATGGGCACAACTATCTTTTCATTGGGTTTTTTAAGTGGTGTCATGGACTTTTGTTTGCATGCCTAGGCGGATTGATGGCTTGCTGCTTGCTTATGAGTGTGTGTTCTTTCGTCTAACTCCTATTGAGAACCCTTCTCCACACCCACCTAGTGTTTGGAGCGTTCATGCCCTCCAAAGGGTTGCAATTGATCTTAAAGCAACAACCAACAAAGCTTGTGGATCAAACCCTAAATCCTTGACTTCATTTGATATTACCAAGGTATTTGTGGCACAACTTGCATTACCATTCAACACTTCTGCCTAATTTCCAATACTTTGCAAGCCACTACTTTTGGTACACACCTAGTGGAGATTGGAGTTAATTAAATTCCAAAATTTAAGGTAGCAATGTCAGCCTTTAGGAATAGATAGCTCCTCACCCTCCTCAAAGGATTTTGTGTATTGTTCATGTAATCCTCATTTCTTGTGAAGGAACTTGAATATTCATAGGAGAACTTTATTATTTTCAAATCAATGATTTCTAAGATGCCAACAAAAAGCAGTTTTTGCATAATGCTTATGAAGCTCTTGAAGGGCTCAAGGGTGAGGATGCAATGAACTTTGATAATCATGCATGAATATATATCTTGTAATATGCAAGAACTAAATGACCTAAATAATAGATAGTTAGGGCTATTTGTTAAAGATTTTAGAATGTTGATTAATTGTGTCTAGTCATGGTCAAGATGATTTGCCCTAATGTTGGTTGTCTTATGTGACATCGAAATTGTGGTTGTGGGGCTGCTGCTACTTTAATCTTATTAAGCTTTGTTGATCAGTAATAGTTTCTGTGCTATGCTAACAACCCCAATTAAATATGCAAATTGCAAATGACAAATGCTTAGTATTCTAATTATTAATGCCTTAGTCAGATCAAAAGTTGGCAAGTGAGAAAAATGGAGATCCATAGCAGCAAAAAGGAAACAGGCTGTTACAGAATGCAGTTTTATAAAATTCAGGCCCAAACATGAGACTGTATGAAATGGCATCTATTGTTGCACAGAAATGCATCTATCAGTGGGTCTTATGTACCTTTGTAGCTCAGAATTTAGTGATCTTTTAATAATCTAGAGGACATAAAGTAATGATTGAACTTAAACCACTGTTAGATCACCTGAATTACAATTATTACTTCAGAACAAAAAAAGATGAATCTTTCTAAGTTTTTCTATCTTTGAAAATTATAGTCCAATTTAAAGTTATAGTTATGTTACTTGTGAGATGAAGAAAAGAGTTACATTTCAATCTGATTCAATGCTTGTTAGTATATTGAATAGTAATATGTTGGTGTTGGGTTACTATCTAGCATAATCTACTTAAAGGTTGACATTTTCTAATGGTTATTGAGATTATTTCTTGTATGCCTGAGATTGTATGCTAAAGACTTATTTGGCTTTTTTTGTTGCTTTTGTTTCATCAAAATTTGGTAGATGATAAAGTATATTATCATAATATGTAAAAATATCAATATTATAAAGAAAACAACATAACATGAAGAAGAAAAAAATCCTTGTTAACAGCTAACATTTGTCCATTTTTCTATAGGACAGTTAAGTTTCCACTATGGTTAAGGTATGCACTGTTTTTGCTTTTTAGCAATGATTCTTGTTTTTGTCACAAATTTTGTGTGATGCTTGTGATGATTTCAGGCGTAGGGCATTGGAGCGCAAATTACAAGAAGCGCAAGTTTCAGAAGAAGAACAAGTAGAAATGTTAAAGAATCTGGAACGTAAAGAAACTGAATACATGCGACTACAAAGACATAAAGTAGGTGTTGATGACTTTGAGCCACTAACTATAATTGGCAGAGGGGCATTTGGAGAGGTAAGTTTATGAAGTCATGGTGTTGCTTGACATCTCTTAATTTTTGTGTTTGTTTGTTTTATATGTACTAGGATATTTGTTGTAAGGCTGCAGTAACATATTGATGAAGAGATATGGCTCACTGCACTATAAATAACTGGATATGTTAAGAAGAAACATCTGTTTACAGATTTGAATGATTCACTCCCGTGAGCTGGAGATGCATACTACAATCAAGAAAATAATTATAGTATGTGATTGCATGAAGTTTGTTCAAACTTTAGGATGTATTTTACAAAATTTGCATTTAACATTTCTAGAGTGTTGATAGAATGCGAAACTTAATTCCTATTGTGGACTCCCTTCTCTAATGATCAGTTCCAACTTCCATCCAGTCGCAAGACACATTGCCTTTGCCCCTTTATGACAAGAAAAGAAAAGTCTCCACGAAAACTAATCTCTTTAACATACAATTCCTGATAAAATAGCCCTTAAAATCTTAGGTCCACATTATCGACTTGTCTTGGCAGAAATACCTATATCTACCACTGAAGTGAGGACACCAGCTCGACTTTCTATAGTAGGATGATGCCAGTGGGTCACTAATATTGACAAGCCCAACCAGGAAGCACATAGACCTATTCTACTACCAGAGGGGGCAAAGCCAGTATCAGAACCCAACTACAAAGAGGGGCCGAAGCTCCCTGCATTATCTCAGGGACCATTGCAAGCGATGCAAGGAGATCGACGAGCCCTGCAAGAAGATCCACAAGCCCTGCATGGAGACCATGAGCCGAATGAGACCAACTAGTTGGTCTCAGCCTGAATCTAGATTTCTTTCTGGCAATGGATATTTGGGACAATGGCACCAAGGAAGGATTTATTATTATAACAAGGCCCAGGAAGATACAACAGCCACTGGGAAATATCCTCCATAGGAGGGAAGATTATTACAGCAAGTCAACCATTGTGGAAACACCAACCACATATATGGACTAGCTACCTAATAGTTGATGAAAGTAAGGCTCTTCTCAGAGGAATTTGGGTTTCTTTCACTATGTTGTCCTTGCACTAAGCTTCTCTTTTTACTTGATCAATAATATTAGACCATGTCATGTGAAACATCACTTGTACAACTAGACTTTAGGTTTCACATAATCCATAGTGGATATTCATCCAATAAGAGAGTTTTTAACATAGAAACTAGTCATGTCTTATATTAGAACAATATTTTCTTTGGGAATGCTATCAAAATTATTACCTAACCCTTGACATTTGAGTACTGACGCATAATATCAATATTCATTCGGAAAGTCAGATCCATATTAACATGTTTTCATAATCTTGTCTTATGAGTAATGTAAACAAATGTTATATATCATCGTTTCACAATGCTTATAGATTCATTGAGACATGTTATATTATTAAATTGTAGTTCATTCAATAGAAATATGCAAATGTATAATCTAAATATCATGACATGAAATGAAATGTGGAGAATGCTACTAGAGTAATATCAAAGGGTCTAGGAAGTTTTTATATTCTCTCAAAATTCCAAAATTACTAATTATTCTCTTAAACTCCAACCTGCCTTGCTCCTGAGCAGGATGCCATCACATCAATGCTGGTACACATTTTTGTTCCTGAGAATAACAATATTATGACCTTTTAGCACTTAAGGAACAAAACAAATGTAGCATGCAAAAATGCTTTAGAAGTATTTGATTATTATTTGATCAAATATTCTGAATTGATCTTCATAAAGTGGCATATGATAAGATAAAGATGAGATGACTTTCAATGTCCTGTTAGGCCAAAATGGTCTGAAAGACCTCTCAAAGTGTTATTTGTTTAGAAGGTTGTTTCCAAGGAGGTGTAGCCTTAAAATAAATTCTCCAGTTTTGCTGGAAAGTTTTCATTTGAGATTTCATGTACTAGGTTATGGTTACAAAAATGTGTACTTGTTCCTAATATCATATATAGCGGGCAGGTTAAAAGCAAATCTATTATATCTTCTTCACTAGAGGTTAGTTTACTGATTCCTTGTCAGTGAGTTGTTATTAGGGATCATGTAATAAGACTTGTTGGAAATTAACACCTTGATTTGCCTTGGAACTAATCAAAGAGGAGCCCAATTGTACCAAAGTTGAGATCCATGGTCAAGGTTAATTAAGTCTTCGCCACCTTGACAAGTTTTTAAAAAATCGTTGGATTCTTTGGCAAGAGTCGTCTATGTTGAGTACAAAGAAAAAAATGAAAAGAGCACATTCATAAAGGAAATTATAAAATAGCTTGCTCATTTTAAAGTGTCTGCAATATACCTTTCTAATGAAGGCAATGCTTGCATATGTGGAGGATAAGAATTGAAAGTCAATGTGTTTCAATAAGTTTATGAAAGATTGCATTATTTTCAATTTTTCATCAAAATAATCTATTTGAAAAAAAACATTCACGACACTTGTCTTCTGGGATAGAGAAGACGATATTTTTGCAAAAGGGTTCTATTTTCTGATCCACTACCAAAGTGAATTGTCAAGACAAAGAACATAGCCAAATTCCACCATCCTTGGCATTTGGATTTTGCAGTTGTTCAGAAATGAATTTTTAGATCAGGAAATAAAAAGGATATCATTAAAATAATGTGTGCAGAAACGGGGGTCTTAATATAGGCATTTGATGCCATCTACTACCCAAATACACTTTCTGCAAATTTCTGGAACTGATAAAAAAACCTGCCTAATATTGAAGAGTCAAGGGTGGATTATTGTTCTTCCTTATAACATTACATAAATGCCTCTTATGCAGGCTGCCACCTACCTTTGGAAGCATGCTGCGCAGAGAGAAACCTGCAACCTATTAATCCAAGATATAGTTTGAGAAACACTACTGTAAGTATGATAGTATTCCTAAGAGGACTGCAAAAGTTGCAAAGCAAATTCCTTTAGATACCATCCACCAGCTCACTATCCAGTCACAAGCAAACATCTGATATCCCCGTTATGAGCCTGTCATTGGGATTGGAAATTGTGCTATATTTGAGTGGATATCTGCTTACAAATTGGCAGTGTTTTGAAACATTGTCTCAAGAAGATTCTCTCGTAGATGATACAAGGCCATTTGTGGCTGCCAAGAGCCACTATATTTTAATGCACGATTACAAGTGGTTGTAACCCCCTTTAGAACTAGTGTAGTGTTGTGTACAACAATGGGAGGGTGGTTAAATGGTGGAGTATTTGCTGATTTTTTCTATCATTGGACACTTCCTGCCATGTCTGTAATAATCTGGAAACATTACATGTTCAATATCATACTAAACAAAGGAAGGGTATGGATGCATCTTTTACTTCCTAATATAATGGTAAAACAATAAACAAAATTAAGAAGGGGCATTAGGATATAATGTTTATTTATGTCATAATTTGGTGCTAGGAAACAATGCAAAAATGTTAATTAAAAGCTAGGTATCCAACATTCCTAACCCACTTAACCCAAATATAAAAAGATGTATATGCAAGACACCAATGTTTCTCTTTTCTCATTTAAAGAAAACTAGATGATTCTAGAGAGAATCTTTGCAAAAATGTTTCAGAATCTACACAAACTTCAGTGGTATAACAACACATAATACGTTGTTTAACTTGAGCAAGCCTTATAGGAAAAACCCCTCTAATAGTAGCACACTTTGATCATATTAGAAAAGAAAAATGTTCTAGGACAATAGAGTAGTGGTGCTATCAAAGGAGATCTTCAACTCTGCCTTTTGGAGTCAATCTGACAACATGTATTTGCAATAAAATCACCATAAAATCTCCATCCCAAGCATCCAATATATAGACCAAGGAGATCAAGGAATCTACAATTGGTTTCTTAAGACCATGGGCTCAAAACCATGAGCCAAGTCATGATCAAACTAGTCCACCTTAGACTCATGTGTGCCATCTAAAGTGTAACTACTCTCAACATAGAATGTAATTCCCAATATTGAATATTGAATTCTGCCAATCTTTAAATTGAGATGGATATATCAATTACTTAGTCATCAACTTGCAGGGTTTGAAGGGATAGAATTTGAGAGCAACAAATGGTTGTAAATACTTGCAAGATCAATTTTAATTAGGAAAACAAAAGTTACAGAGAGAAAACACCATAAGAATGGAGGTCCAAACAAATTAATGTGGAGAATTCCCTTTTGGGTAAAAACACCAAAATTTTAGCAAACACTTGCTTATTTACTCCTATGGAAAATAAAAACCAATCTTCACTTTGTAGAATTTTTCAAGAGCTCTCAATATTCTGAAATACTATCCCAAGAGCAGCTACAATTCTGTGCTACAGTTTTCCAGTCCTTTGTTGTAACACAGTCACAAATATGAGCACAAAACAATAAAAAATTCTCCCAAATACAAGAGATACAAGCCTCAAATGACTGCCAACAGTGCATAACATCATTGTAATATGGTATACATAGAACCCCAAGACATTTGAAACCTGAAATGACCACCAAAAGGAAGAGGAAGCCAAAATATGTGGGTTCTGGAACACCAAAAGATACATTGTCTTACAGAAAGAATTTGTTGTTTTACCAGTCCAAAGATGTTGGGGCAAATGCAAATTCGCGGGGGCTTTTTAGCATTTGCCACTTTCCATGAGTAATTCACTGGGGTGAATTTGAATTCTCCACTTCACATGACAAATTCGTTGGGGCAATTCACCACCATAGTTCTCTTTTTTGACCTAATGCTTCCATAAGCCATAACTTTTGCATAGACTTGAAATGAGGTGTCTTTTTTGGAAATTGCACAACCTTTCAAGAGGAAGCCAAATATTAATTAATATTTAACTTTTGATTTCAGCTACACACTAGTTTTATCCCTACAGTAAAACTGCATTTATGAGGCCAATCTTGAGCAGAACCAAATTGAGAAAGATGTCTTCTCTACCAAAGAATGTTCCAAGATGCCCCATACCATTGCAAACCATCTCAAGCATCAAAGAAGTAGGCCACTCTCTTGTATATTCTTCCAAGGATGCCACCCTATTCCATGAGGGGATTACAACACATTACAACAATAAATTATTACAAGGATTTGCAAGGTGTATGACACCTAGTCCTAACAATATTCCACTTCTTGTATAGACTGCAAAAGAACATAAGGGGCTCCGACAAAAATAGAGTAACAGCTAGGGACATAAATGCCCATAAGCAACTTGCACCATTTGTATGTCTTTATGCTCACTAGTTTCGATAATGAATCTACAACATTTAGTGAAGCATCCACCTCGATCATTGATGTACTTTGTCCTCGTGTGAAAAGTCAAAAAGTAAGTTTCTAGATATTAAAGTATTATTGTAATATTTAATGGTCATCTTAGCTTTAGTTAGTCGATAGTTTACTTTTAGTTAACTTAGTTTATTTCAGTTAGCTTTTAGTAACTTTTGTTCTCGGTTTAGTTTGTTTTAGCAACTTTCAGTTATCTGCTTTAGTTTGCTTTAGTTAACGATGGTTTCTTTTTAGAAACATCGTCTTGTAATTTTCGATATAAGGAGTATTCCTCTCCTTTGTCAATACAAAATAATGAATATCGAATATCAATTATCATTTCACTAGCAAATCTATAAATGTGCAATAAGATTAGAAAGAGTTTTCACTCTCATGTCATTGAATGTCATCTAGACTTTTCCTTGGCCAATGATCTTTTGATATAAGTTGTCTCCCAATAAGACTTCACCTCTATTCTAACTCTCATACATTGAAAACCACTGCCTATGAGTTAAGTCACCAGTTCGCTCCAAAACAATTGGGATATTGTTCTAGTTCATTCGTTGTGTGGGTTTGCGATCTAGTCCACTATGTATTTTTAATTGATGTGGGATTTGGGCCCTAGATTCAGATGTACCTTCAGCTGGGTACATCCATGGATGTACCCAGCTGAATCTAGGGCCCAAATCTTGCATCCAAAACAACCCATCTGGTAATTGCAACCTTTTCTTGTTTTTTTCTTTTTCTTTGCACTCTAATTTTTTTTCATCACATTTCACAAAAAGAATAAATAAAATTCTCCCACATCTCCTTGCTACAAACATTTCTTTGTCAATACGACATGTATAGATAGTGTTGTCATAGCTAGGAAGTTGAGAAGAATGTGGTAGGAAGGCCATTATTCCTTGAAGCTTCTCCCTTTTATACTTCTTCATCCAAGGATGACCAATGAGTATGTGTGAAAATGATGGTGCTTTGATGGTGGTGTTATTATTTTTGGTGCTTCTACTACTTTAAGTTTGTATGATGCTCTCACTTTTTTTATTTTTATAGTTTTGGGGATTTGTATAGCTCTTGGTGGATTTATGGCTTGCCATTTTATGATAAGTCTTGGAGAATTCCCTGTTGCATTTCTCCTTAGAAGTAATAATTACTAGCTTAATGTTTTAAAAAGCAACACAGCCTTTAGTTTTTAGTACCTCTAAGCATAGCAGCAAAATTCAGTTGGGGAAAAAATCGGCAAAAAATCAAATTTAAAAAAAAAAATATATATAATATAATATAATATAATATATTATATAATTATAATTATAATACATCAATATAATAATTATATATTAATATATTATTCTATTAATATATTATAAATATATTATTATAAATATTATATAACTATATTATATTAATATAATAATATAATATTATAATTAATATATTAATAGACTATAGTCAATTGATATATTAATTATAATATTATATTATTATTAACATAATATATTAATATCATGTCTCGTGAGCCCCCCCCCTCGCTTGGTTTTGTAAATGGGTACGAGCCCTTCCTGACTTTAATCTAATCAAAACATAATATATTAATATATTATAATTATATTATATATTAATATATTAGTTGTAATATAATATTATTATTTTATTAACATAATTAATATTATATTATTATTTTATTAATATAATTTTTTTTTTAGACTGAGGAATCGGTACTGACCCCATAAAGCAGTGCGCCTGGTGTGTACCACGGGGGTGGGGGAGACTAGACCTCGTGACCAACCTCCTAGGAAAGATTTAGCCAACCGAGCTAGAGCCCCAACCCCTTAATTTTTTTTATTAATATAATTAATATTATATATTAATATATATTATTATAATTATATTATATTATAATAATAATTTTTATAGTATAATATAATTATACTATATTAATATATTATAATTATATTATACTATAAAAATTATTATTATAATATTATATTATATATTAATATATTATCATTATAATTTTTACAATATAATATAGCTATAATATATTAATATATTATAATTATATTATATTATAAAATTATTATTATAAATTTATAATATTATAGTATAGTTATAAGATATTTTTATAAATTAAAAAAATGAAAAAAATAAAAATTAAAGAAAAAAATAGGGTGCGTGAAGATACAATGAAACCCTAATGAAAATCACCAAAATTTGCTGCCAAAAATCATGGAAAACATTGTTGGAAATTGCGTAAAAATTATTTACGGGTAATCGTAGGTAGAAACCCTCACAAATCTCAGAGAAATCTGGTGGAAATTAGAGAAAACTGGTAGAAATTGGCAGTCAACGAAATACCCTAAAAATGGGTGATTTAATGAGGGAAAAAATCAGCAAACCTTAGAATTTTTGATTTTTACGATTAATCACGATTTTTTTTTGCGATTTTTGCTTCTTTGCCTTTAAGTGTCCACCACATTTCAATCATGGATTTTATTTTTATACTTTCATGGTTTGTGAGATTTTATTCTAGATTCTCCCACCTGAGATTGACATGAAACAAATCTCTTAGTGGAGTCCACACTCTTTTTTATATTTAGGTACTTTTGATCTTCTAAATTTTTTATGATTGTTTTGTTTATTATATATATGTTATGTGGTTATTTGAACTTAATTCTTGTTTTTAGACTAAAACACGTCTATACAATATATATTTTTTGTATGGATGTACCCAAAATACATTCAATCTTAATTCTTTGCCTTACTTGCATGCTTGAATCCTTGTACTTGAATTGGTAATTTAGTTTGTGAGGAGTCGTGTGGTCAAAGTTGCCATAATCTATCAACCATGTATCTTCACATTCAAGCGTGTTGGATTATGCAACGAATACATCTCTTGATTCTTTAGTAGAGGATCTTGAATTTGTTTCATCACCACTCTTTTTTAACCATCTCTTTGTAGTCCTTCATAGTGTGATTAGTCTTACCACAATTCCAGCATTTGACCTTAGATTTTGTTAAAACATAATGTTATTATGGGTCATACCCTTATAACATTTATATATTATTCTAATAGAAGATTATAAACTATAAAGCATATCCCATTTAAAATAATTATAGTCCAGTTTTGAATAGGCATGACTAATACCCCTTTAAGTATTTTCCACCCCTAAGTTACTGAGTACTGCACTTTAGCCCCCCTGTACCCTGCAAATTCTGGTCTTGGTCCTGGTCCTTTATGGGTCCTTCCTCGGTTCAGCTAGGGTCCTGCTCAGGGGCTCGGGTAGGACCCTGGCTGGATCCAGGCCATACCTAGCAACTAGCAAGGACCCACATAGGAGGAGCCAAATAAGGTGCACAATACATTAAAAAAACACAATTTTAAACCTAATAAAGTGCAAATAAAATGTCATTTGTGATCTTCCAAATTTGTTTTATATCTTGTACCAATTTGTATCCATATAGAACCTCAGATAATAGCAACCGTATCCAGCTTCACATTACAGTGGAATATTGTCATAAACATATATTTAACTTCAGGATCTGTAACTATTGTTTATTAATTATTTCTTTAGTTCTTCAACTATTGGCTTACAACATGTTGGAATTTTCTCCAACTATTGGCTTAAAAGGAAAGGAAATGCTAGCTTTTTTGGAGACACTGGGTATGGTTTGCTGTTAAATGTATATGCATATGTATGTATTTATGTATGTATATGTGTATGTATATATGTATATGTATGTATATATGTTATATGTGTATACATACATACATATATATATATATATATTTTCCCGTAACCGTATTGAAGGAAAAAAAATTGCTGTATCGCCGTACCTGTACTCGTATTTGTACCCGTACCCGAACAAGTAACTTAGTTCCATCCCTTCTATATTTAAGTAGGTTCCTTCTCATTGAGAGGAAGCAGAAATTTGGAGATTTATAGTGAATCTTATCACTATGCACAAGAGGTTTTATTGGCCATGTGGAAGTGAGGAGAAGTGATATCTCCAAGTTTAGTTTATTTTTTAATAGACCATACTGTGTGTTTAATAATGAAATGATGCTCAATGGGGTGTTTTACCTTGAAGGGTTTTCCCAATGTATATATTTGTGTAATCTGTTCAATATATGTATCTTGTAATTCTCATTTTAATTATCTTATAATTATTTGTGAGGATTAGCAAACTTTGATCCTAATTTTTTAACATAGTATCAGAATGGGCAAGGCCATGCTAATCATCCTTACAAAAGATTTAAATCTCTCCATGCTTTAAGACGAACACATAATATCTTATTACATGGGCATGATGCAAGAACTTCTGACGCCTGAGGTAAATACTCGGCTATGAAACAGTGCACATAGTAAGAAATACGGCCTCAATCCCTTTTACAAAATCAAACCTTTCTACTTGATTTAAAAACAAAATCGATAGAAGCCTAAATACACACCATTTACAATCTCCTTTTAGTTTGCTACATTTAACAAATTTTTACTTGCCCAATCACCACTAATTAATATAGAATTATTTCATTATAACTTAATCACAATATTCATATAAGAAAATCACAAGATCTTTGAAAGTTCCTATTGTATAGCAAGTCATGCTTCTTTTAATAGATCAAAATCTAAAAATATGTGTCCTTTGCCGATAAGAAATAAGCCATAAGTTGTGGCCTTTGGGTTCAACTAGTATTAAATACTATATATGTAGTTGCTTTATTGATTTTATTAAATTAAGTGCATCTTCATAGACCATAGGCCTTTGCACAATTTGTACACCTTCATTGTTTGGTGCAGCAATGCATTTGATTGGCTTCCTAACTGTAGCATTGGATTCTTACTTAGAATTTGACATATCTTGTTGAAAAATACCATGCCACATGCTAGGAAGCTTGTGTTTGTTATTGAAATATTCTTATGCATTAGTATTTCTGTCATACATTGCTTGCTTTGTGGGTGCTAACAACCCATTGTGGATATGTCGGACACTGCAATGAAATTGTCATGCTGTGCTTAAATTTGTGAATGTTATGATGGAGAATTGGCTTGTGATAGCTTTGTCATTTTTGTAAGCTATCTAATGCATATGTGTGCCATTTTTTCGTTTAGAATTCTTGCATAAGTCTTTGTCATGTCCCCAATCTCGCTTGGGGCCTAATTTCAAATCTTGGCGAGAGAATGGTGTTTTTCAACACCAAAGAAATTATATTTAAATAATATTAAATAATAAAACTAATAATATTTAAATAAAATATTAATATTGAAATAAAACAAATATTGGACCCAGCGGGGCTGACCTCTTTGGGTTGACCATTTGCTTGATATTAATATGAGATCTTTTGGAGTTCTTTGACATCACGATTGGACATCAGTCTTATTATTTCGCCAAAGACGAAAACCTTAGTGAGTCATGGCAGAGTAGGACGATACCCCTACTTTGTTATTGTGATTTCCTTCATGCTTGCGCATAGATCTTGATTTGCTAATTCTACTCCTTGATCAAGTTGGATCGATATTCTGAAGGTAGTCGCTAGGAGTTGAACGATTATCTTGTGGCGGAGCTATAGGCTCGCGCCACCCTGTGGTCATTCCAGCGACTACCAGTGGTGAGAGGAATTATCAAGTCAGAGCTTCTATAGGTGTGAACATCCCGAGTGAACATTCTAGATATCGGAGGCGCTACTTTAGGCGCCAACATAACGACACCCGCCCAGACGCACCTTCCTGGAGTAGCGATTGTAGTTCAAGACATTAATCACACATCGGTGGGAATCGGACATACACGTCTGGCACAACATCTGTCCACATCCATATTTGGCAGGCGACAATTCTGAAGTTAATCCTGGCTTGCTATCTGTTCTAGCATACTTAGTCAGACATTTAGCATTTGCTAGTTCTTCATGGCTGGGAATTGATAATTGGGTTCTGAGCATATTTATCTTAGAGGTGAATTTGAGGGGCGCGTTTTGTGACAATTGTTATCTATCAGTGGCCTTTTCTATATTGTGATCAGCTAAATCTGTAATTAGAACTTCTTGTGTTTTAGTTCACTGTTGTTGTGCATATATATATCTGTGTTGGATTGTTTACGGTGGATTAAGGATTGTGATTCTTCTGAGACATCTTTATTGTTAGTGTGAGGCAATTTGTGCTGGCATTTTACAGTGGTATTAGAGACTCAATCCTGCCAGCTTGTGGGTCCGATTGTGCAAATGCAGTTATATCATGGACACATGAGTGAGGAGGACGATGAAATTGCGGTCTCCAAAATTGCTAGATGTTATGAAGCGTATCAAAAGTATACGGATCTTCTAACATTCCAAGAATATGTAAGATTGATAGGAATGGCTATGCTCGTGAATGAGGAGATTATCAGAATCTTTGATGAGTACTTAGGTGAACCTGAGGCTATCAAAGCTACAGAGTCTTTTGATAGGTACTACATTAGGATAAGAAAGGAAGAGGAAGAACAGTGAAACAGTGATGAAGGTATGATAGGGCAACCTTGCCTGTGGAACACTTTCCTGAAGAAGAGCCAAGAATGTGTGTTGAAGATGCGCCAATGATTGTTGATGATGGGCAGGAGACATCCACACACTTTTCAGGTTTGGAAGTGATCAAACCCTATGGTGATAATCTGCAATGTTTGGGGAAGCTTGATGATAAGGGTTACGCTATGGTGGGGGATGGCGAATTAGCAGTCCTTGATCAGCCCATAGGTGAACAAGGTTTTAGAACAGCTATTGAGGAAAAGCATGTGGAAGTTGTCCAAGTGATAAAGAAAGAATTGCTTCCTTGGGATCAGCCACATGAAGATATGGGTATTATACATGATTCATCTCTTGAGCATAGCTTTACTGTATTATCTCCACATCATGGTGGCAAGGAATGGGATGGGCAACGTGACTTGGGTATATTGGATCATAGTCCTTTTGCTTGGCATGATACAAAAGTTCAATTTGGGGCTAAGAAAGATGATTATGTCAAATCAGAAAAAGTCACCTATGGCCGTCACACCCATGAGGTGGTTCTCAGATGAAAATGCAGATTTCATTTATGAGAGGGATGATACAACTTTGGGACAGTCAATGAGGGCATGCGTGAAAGAATGCTCATGGGACAAAACTACATACAAGATATGCCATTCTCTAGTAAGTGTGTTGGTCCCTATTTCATGCGCATGGTCACATTTGATAACTACCTATTGTAGTTGTTTGAGAAACATTTTCTTGAAGAGCTGATCGTAAAAACTAAGGGATGGCCTAGTGAGAAGATCCTAAAGTTTGATAATGTATGGGTTTGTCATGGATATGACACCCTTGAGTGGGTTGGAAGCTAAGGGATTCACATGCAAGAATGAACCCATGATGTTGAGAGCTAGTGAAGAGAATGCAACATCTCAAGAGGATAAAGTTGTCCTCACATGTTTTCACCAGGATGAGGATCCACTCCTTACATCATCCAATGAGGAGTACATGTGTCTTACTCTTCATAATGACCACAAGGAAGAAGGGCATGGTGTCAAGGGATGTGTCAAATTGGCAATCATTGATCAGATTTATGAAGGTAACGTTGAAGACAAATCATAAATATTGCATGAAGATTTTTGGTCTCATAAGTCACACCCCTTGGGAAGGCAATTGCAGGTGAATGATAGTCAGATTATGGCAGACTTGTGTTGGAAGGCTCTAAGTGGACATGAAGGATTTGAAGGAGGTATATCCCTTTGATGATTTGCACAAACTCCAAGGGGCTTTGGTGGTAGTAAAGTCAAACTATGCACACTTACTTGCGGATAGGGATCATCTCCTCACACTTGACGAGATTTATGTTAATGCCTTAATACAAAAGGAAGATGAAGTGGAGAGCACTATGGACTCCTTGGCGAGCACTCAAAGGGCTCTTTGAGATTCGAAAGAGCATGTGGATGAGCTTTGTTGGGAGTTGAGCTTGGCACACTCTTCATCACACCTAGCGGAATTTCAAACTTCTATGGCAATCACATCCAATGAAAGACATGGCAACAGGAAGGGGGCAAAGTGTGGAGACATGGAGGAAGGTCTTGAAGGACTCTATGATGGAGACATTATTTGCAGCCATGGGACTGAGTTTGTAACACATGATTTGCAGCTGGAGACGTCTCTTGGACCAGAACTTGTTGATAACCATTCCCTCATGGAAGGAGGGGTGATTGAGATTGAGGACCTCACACGTGAGCATAACGTAAGGACTGATTTTTTGAGGCATGACAGCAGACCTATATCTGTCACATCCCTTACATTGAGACTATATGTTTGTTGATGTCTTTCAAATGCAATGTTAGTTGCAAATAACTACTTTCATGTGATTATGACATTGGGAATGAAAAGTTGTTATTTTATTGTAACTGTAATGTTAACGAACTTTTTATTTATTTATTGTCGTTGAATTTGTTGTTCATGAGAAGTGGAATGAGATCATGAGATCAAATTTCAATGCATATTATTAAGCCATGGAGAACGATCTAATCCATAATCCTTGCCAGTGGATGCAGGATTGCTAACGCCGCGAGGAAAAGGGAAACATCATCAGGGAGAGGACGTGGTTAATGATGGATCAATTTATCATCAAACCTAGAGTCGGAGCAAGACAATTACGTCGACATCATTACCTTGGCCATAAGTAATAATATATATAGATTAAGCAAGTCAATTTAAATATATATGTCAATAATCACCTATTAAGGAGGTTGCAGAAGGTCTATAAATATTAAATTAAAATGATTGATATAAATATAATATTAAATGACAATAATATTCTCTTGTGAGTCGAGAAGAATAATTCTTGTATATATATATATATATATATATATATTATTATTTGCAATGGCTAAATCATATTAATTAATAATAAGGATAAAATTCTAATGCCATCAATTAGAATATGAAAATAAAAAAAAAAGGTTTAAAAATAAAAATAAAAATGAATTAGAAAGTGGAGATCTTGGCGGTGCTTTTCTGTCATTTTCCCTTCGAGCCTCTTGTGGAACGGTCGAGAAGGAAGCCAAGAAGGCACCGGGGCGTTTTGAATTCTAGGAACGAAGGTCTCAGGAGGATTCAAAAAGAATTATATACTTGGTCCAGTGGCATTTTTGCAGGGGGTCTTTTTTTGGGGAATTGATATGCAACCATTGTTGGCTCGGGCATTTTGGAGGGCTTATCTTGCTTCCTTACCGAATTCACCTCAGACGTAGCAGGGAAACACTCCTTCATTTCTAATAACTTGGAAAAACCCATTTCCATCTGCTTCCATTGATAATTTTTCCTTATCCAATTCCGTATCTCATCTTTTCCCTTCAACGACTTTACCAGGGGCTATCCAAGATTGTTCCTCGGGAGCTTAGCGTGGAAGAGCCTGGGCGATTATTTCAAGCTTTAGATTTTAGTGTTGTTTCCTGGTAACTGAGTAAGCCGTCTTCAAAATTTTCTTTGGTCGGAAAGGCTTCAGGAGCATCGTTGTTTGACCCGAGCATAGAGGAGAAGAATCGGGATCTCTTTCAAAGTCATAGAGCTTCAAATTCAGGCATGTAAAGAGACCTCGCTTTGTTAAAATTAGGCATCGAAGATTCTTAAGTATATTTTGTGACTCTTGTGTGTTAAATGAAATTTCATTTAGTCTTCTCATCTTTTGAAGTAAACTTAAATCGGGTCCTTACTACCTTGCGGGTATATGTTAAATAGAAGACTCTTTATAGAATCAGTTTTGTACCAAAGCTGGCATTCAAAATTCCTCTTTCTATTACCGTATTGTATTTAAACCGATAGTCTGAACCATTGTCATTTATTTGGTAACCTTCAGACCAAGGCCAAGTTGACTTTATTTTTCTTTGAGCTGGAGCGGTATCTTTACCCCTTTATCCTCTCCGAGATCTTTATTTGGCACTTGAATGTTTTAGTTTTGGAAGGATCCTTTATGGTACTAGCTTCTTCTGTCTCTCTCTCTTTCTATAAAGATTCTCGCATAATCATAAATAAGTTATGAATCTGATACCAAGCTATTGTAATGAGATTCTTTGGATAAGAACTATCCTCGAATTAAGAAAAATGGTTATAACTAGTCATTGAGAAATAGACCATGAATGGGTTTAACTTGAGCCTAGGAAAGCTAAAATGTTACTTCCTTGAAACAAGAGAGAATTTGCTTATAAATTCCGAAAGGAAGTTGGGTTTGGGTTTTTAAAACTTCTTCTCATCTCCATAATCTTGAATGAGTTATGCCAATTGGAAATTCTTGCTGCAAGAGGAATCTTGGAAATGCGAAATATTATAAATTAAAGAAATAAAAATATTAAATTCCGAAATAGAATCATGTTCTTCCGTGCAATGTGAGACCATTAACCTGATGAACCTTCTTGAAGGACAAGTCTCTTCCTTCCTCTTAGGTGATAAGAAAAACCAAAGGGTCTAAAGGATGTGAATTAACCTTCTAAGCCTGATATCAACTTTAAATACCTTGGTTCATTGACTCTGTAATATAAAACATTGAATTCCTATTGTCGAAAAAGACTCCTTAATTCTCCTCAGAAGTTTGAGAATAAAAGATAATTTTACTTAGATGAGAAAAGTCATGAGATGAAATTCTCTCCTAAAAGATAACTGCTTAATCTTTAACAAATGTGGAATCAAACCAAGTTCTTGTAATGTTAAACCTTAAGGGTAAGACTTAACCTCGAACTAAGAGAAGATTGATAACCAAACCAGTTATGGTAAGATTAAAATTTGATCAGAGAATTATCATGTCGAGCAAGGATGCGTGCTGACGGCACAGTGATGCCACAAATAATTAATAGAAAAATCCTTGGCCAAGGTAGATGCCCGTTTGGCAATGTCAGCTTCCATGGCCAGATATACCTGATCAGGATGATTCTTCTGATAGGAGGTACCTATAGAGGGAGGATCGATCAGTGGTATAGGTTCGTGGACATCAGGCTCAGAGGCATGATGATAAATTGATCCATGTTGATTACCCTCGTGAAGGGCGGGTTCTTCAGTTGAAGAAACTCGGGAGACCAGTAGGTCTTGGTTGGGCGGTAAAGCCCCTGATGATAATTCTCTTTCCCTTGATAAAGATTTCCAAGTATGATAGTATGGAGATGATGTCAAAAGGAATTCTTCCTCTCTCATAAATCCAGGTACATGCAATGGTAATTGAACTTCTATTTCTTCTATACCATAAATGCTATTCTTTATGTTAATGAACATAGTAAGATTCTCAGATACTTAGGGAGATAGTTACTTGAATTTATTCAGCTGTTACATTGTTTCATAGCTGTAGTAATTATTCGTTATCTTATGGGAGCAAAGAAAAGTAATTATTATTCTTCTGCAATTTCCTATTAGATGTTTATAGTTAATAGTTTCTTTTCAGCTGAAAATGAAATTAAAAGTTAGTTGATGAAGTATATAATGTAACGACATCTGAATTGAAATTCTCTTTTCCGTCTTGCTGCAAATGAAACCCTAGTTGGGCAGTTATTTAGTTATTGATCTGCCATGATCAGTTGGCGAAAAAAAAAAAACTAATGAACGTTTCATGAGAGCTGAAACCGAAACTGAAAATTTAAAAAAGATATTTGCAAGTTAAAGTCAGTTGGATCAATTGGAAACCCTTGTTTCGAAAACAATTTAACTGCAGTCAGCTGAAAGTTAGTTATCAGTTGAAATTTTTTAAACTATAGTCTGGATAGGTTGTTACAATATCTTCACATTATCATGTTATGACAGCCAAAAGGATCAGCTTTGACAGTTATAATTCTCATGGAGAAACTCGTGTTGGACCGACACTTGTTGGAGAGTATGAAGGATTGTGGAAGGAAGTGATTGAAGGCACTATAAAAAGGCATGCCAGCAGTCCTGATTTTCTGATCTGGAACAGCAGTCCCTCATTCTTGCATAGTCAGATGTTGGTGGCTCTTACACATGAGAATGAAAGTGGGAAGACTTCTCCTACGGTTGGCACTCCATTGGGAGTCAAACACGAAGACTTGGTAGGCCATAGCAGGAAAGAGGCAAAGAAGATTCGAAGCATGTGGCACATGAGGAATGAGCCTTGTATGGTGGCCAAGCAAGTGGAACAATCAGATGTGAGGTATGACTCATAATTCTTTGTTTGTTCACATAACTTGCTTTATGAGGAATTGGTGTCACCTCTCTGGGAGAGCCATTTGAAGGTTCACCACATACACTTGGATGGTATGATGGAGCACACACTTAGTGGATCAACCATTGGTATTATGTCTTCATATGTAGATGGGGATATGGGTGATGCAGATTTGGGTTGGTCTTTGATCATTTATGAAGCACTTGAAGAGTTTACTTGTGATGAGGTACAATCCCATCATATTGAAGACTCTTGGGTGAAGCATGAGGCTGCCCTAATCTCAGGACTTATGGCACACATCATGGATGCATTTGCTTTTGATCGGAACACACTTGGAGGAATGAAGTTTCAGTTGATCTATGATCCTAGGTATGGAGATATTGTCATAATACTTGGCTTTGAGTTGCAAATGTTTGTGTTTTAGTTGGACTATGGTGCATGGTATGAATGTAAGCATGAGGACATTGATGTTCCAGCCCTAATTCATGGGTCTCTACTTCATGCTTTGATGAGAGATGACTGTTCTACATTGTTATACATGGATTTCCTTGGAGGTACTTGGAGGACAATGGCTGTTTGGGTGATTTGGAGAGATATGGATAATCTCTTTATCATTGAGGTTGGCATAATGATGAGGAACTATCATCATATGTCATTAGAGGAACTTCTTACGTCATCATAGGTCTGATTTTCAGATTTTGGGGTGCTGTTCTGACCTACATCAGCAGCCTAGGATGGGCTGATATGCTTTTTCATGCACCTATGATGGGTGTTTTGCACATCCATGTGAGATCATTCCAAGTTGGGAAGTTGGTTGGTGTTGACAGTCCTTTGATATACATCTATCTCCTCATATTTGCTGGACGTGATAGTGTGATGAATTGGGATCCGAGTGTTGACATGTTCGGTGCACTATTTCATTGGGGTCATGACAAGTTGCTTCACAAGTATTGGCTTGCTGACGTTGACATCAGAGTCAAGTAGTGGAAGATTGGGTACAGAGACCATATCGTCCATCACTTGTTGATAGTCTCAACACTCATGGGCACGAGCTTGCAATTGCTTGAGGGAAAGCAATTCCGAGAAGGGGAGGACTGCCATGTCCCCAATCCCGCCTGGGGCCTAATTTCAAATCTTGGCGGGAGAATGGTGTTTTTCAACACCAAAGTAATTATATTTAATAATATTAAATAATAAAAATAATAATATTTAAATAAAACAAATATTGGACCTAGTTGGGTTGACCTCTTTGGGTTGACCATTTGCTTGAGATTAATATGAGATCTTCTAGAGTTCTTTGACATCACGATTGGACATCAGTCTTATGATTTCACTAGAGATGAAACCTCAGTGAGTCATGGTAGGGTAGGACAATACCCCTACTTTGTTATCGTGATTTCCTTCATGCTTGTGCACAGATCTTGATTCGCTAATTCTACTCCTCCTTGATCAGGTTGGATCGATATTCCGAAGGCAGTTTCTAGGAGTTGAGTGATTATCTTGTGGCATAGCCATAGGCTCGCGCCACCTTGTGGTCATTCCAGCGACTACTAGTGGTGAGAGGAATTATCAAGTCAGAGCTTCTACAGGCGTGAACATCCCGAGTGAACATTCTAGGTGTTGGCGCCACTTTAGGTGCCGACATAACGACACCCGCCCAAACGCACCTTCCGGGAGTAGCGATTGCAGTTCAAGAAATTAATCACACATCGGCGGGAATTAGACATACACATCTGGCACAACATCTGTCCACATCCATATTTGGCAGGTGACAATTCTGAAGTTAATCCTGGTTTGCTATCTGTTCTAGCATACTCAGTTAGACATTTAGCATTTGCCAGTTCTTTGTGGCTGGGAATTGATAATGGGGTTCTGAATTTCTGAGCATATTTATCTTGGAGGTGAATTTGAGGGGCCTGTTTCGTGACAATAGTTATCTATCAGTGTTCTTTTCTATATTATGATCAGCTAAATCTATGATCAGAACTTCCTGTGTTTTAGTTTGCTGTTGTTGTGCATATATCAGTGTTCCATGGGGACGTGTCCCCCCCAAAAAAACCCATGTTTCCTAGAGGGGGACGTCTCGGAGACTTGGGGACTTGGAGGGGACGTCCCCCTACCAGCCCACCACTAGCGCCACCATCCCACCACCAGTGTCGTTGTCTCCAAGACGCCACTAGGACTTCGAGGATGTTGGGGTGTCCTCAAGACGTCTAGGGGACTCCTAGTTGTCTCCAAGATCTATAATTCTTATATTTATACATATTTTTATAACTATTTTTTCAAGTACTACATGTATTTCAGCACCTTGCCGCCACCCCGCCGCCGTCCCCCTGCCGTCCCCCCGCCGCCCCCAAACTTAGACCCCCCGTCCCCGTGTCCCCGAAACGCGTCCCCCCCGTCCCCGAAACCCCGTGGAACACTGGCATATATATATATATATATCTATGTTGGATTGTGTACAGTGGATTAAGGATTGGGTTGGTAGTTGTTCATTCATGTAGTTGATCCGATGTGCAAGTTTTCATCAGTTTGTATGTGTAACATTCTGTGATTCTTCCGAGACATCTTTATTGTTAGTGTGAGGCAATTTCTTCTGGCATTTTACAGTCTTTTGAATACTTCTGTGCACTATGTCTTTTGACGTTAAGTTGGAATTGAATTACATTGGTCTATATCAGATCCAACCCAACACTTAACTCCCTATTGGCGGTAATGCAAGCACTATTTTCATTAATCCTTGTTTTATACATTATGGCTTAAACCATTGTTCTGAAGGCTTGCATAGTATTTGTAAGATGATTGTGCAGTGTATTTAAGATGCTAATTTCAAAGAATAAATGTCTATGCCATCTTTCATTTATGCCATTACAACTTGTATCTTCTCATCCAATAACACACTTGCATTTTAACAAGATATATATGTGCTACACATTGATTCCTATTGTTTATGGCAATGCAATATGGGTGCAAACTTATCGTGCAAGAGAGAATAAATGATTAATTGTATGATGATGGCTTCTCATTGCCACACATCACATTTTCTTTGGTTTTCTTATGCTTTTTGTATGCATTTCAGACCCCACACCCTGTCGTTTCTTCATAATGCCAATTACATTTATCACTCCATGTCTCTATGTTGCAATCAACTCTTCATTGTATGCCATGCAAACTTGATGAGTTTTAATGGTTTCTATACCATGACACATTTATTCATAATGTTGTGCATCATATTATTCTAGGTGCAGAGATCTTTTCTCCTAACAGATATTTAATGTGCCTTCTTCTACCTTGGGCACAACAATGAAACTTGATGCTCTTTTTTGTTTGTCTATATACTACACGCGACAACCATGACTCACTCTCACATGATCTGAAATAATCCCCAATGGGATCTGCCCTAAATTTCTGATTTCTGCCCTACATTTTTTATTTATTTTTCTGATTAGGACTTCCACATGTATGACTAGGTATCCAAACTTCTAGGCAAGTGAAGCAACGTTGTTCTCTCCTCATCTTGGGATTACCCATAGGCTGTAAATCACAAGGAAGCAATTCTTCTTTCTTTTCTTTTATCTCAATGCTCTTTTGGATAACTTCTGATTTTTCTTCTTCTCTTCTCAATTTTCTGATGTAGTTATATAGATCTCTTTTTCTTGGATTCCCATCTTCATGCATTCCCAAATAAGCATCAAAAAATTGACCCTTAAGAGAGGACTGCAATGTAGCGCCAATTCGTCTATCCTCCTTGACCCTCAAGGGATCACTTGAATACAGAAAATTTGGAACTTGAAACAAAGAGTCCACATGCCCTATATTGCAAGTTGTATCTCTTATTCTATCACCTTTTTTTGCATGCTTTCCATGATGACAAGAATTTTGCAATGACATAGGAAGCAACAAATCTGTAACATCTTCATACCTTTGGCTGTGAACAAAATGCTCATCCTTATTTGCTGATAAGGAATTTGTTGAGATGTCCTTAACACCTCCATTTTTGTGACTCAACATCTCTGAATTAGGGTTTAGGTAAGTTCCTCTCAAATGCATATTCGTCTACAATGCTTCTTGGAAAATTGATCAATGGCTCATCCTTTGAAAGCTCGAAAGATCTTGCATGATTCGACGTATCTTCCTTCAACTTGGACTCTCCTCACTCCGCAAGTGGAACCTTTTCTGCTTTCACTTCATCGATCTTTTGCGGACACATACGATCATTAGAAACCAATAAAACATTTTCTTCTAACAAAAGATCTTGCATGGTGGGTCCATGTTGTTCTTGCTCAATTATCCGCTTTGTAGAAATGTCTTGTGGCTGCTCTTGATACCTTCTCCTCCTATGCCCATTTCTTGTTTTCATCACATAATACTCTATGAAAGACATGTCAGGTTGAATGGCTGGGTTTAAGGCATTATACTCAACATGATACCTTGCCATTTTGTCCTCCTATAGTGGTGGTATGAATTATTCTCCCTCAAATGCGTCTGCCTCTTCTCTTTGTAAAAAATTGGCTCTGAATGTCTTCTTGGGTGGGTTAATTGAAAACCTGCCATAGCTGAGTTACTTTCTTTTGCGAAAGGCTGATTGGATATACTGGCATTCCATTGTTGATTCATCTCCCTTAGGATGTGAGCCAACTCTGCCATATATTCTCTCATAAAGGATTGGAATTCTTTGTTTTCCCTGATAACTTCCTGCAAATTTTCTTCCGCCCTATCCATGAGTCTACATTAAAGAAGTTCCCACAGGCTGGCAAGAAGAAAGCTCTGATACCACTAAAATATCCCCAATGGGATCTGCCCTAAAATTTCTGATTTCTGCCCTAGATTTCTGATTTATTTTTCTACACTTCTCCTATTTAGTTTTCTGTTCAAACCCTAGGGCTGAATTCTGATTTTTATTTGCAGAATGATAAACACTTATAGGCATCCAATAAACATATGCCAAACATCCATAAAAGTATGCCAAACATATAGATAACATTAACTATGATAGCAACCATGAAAATCAACCATCCAAGTGCCAAACATAAGTCCAATAAATCTGATTTCTGATTAAAAAAGTCTGCTGCTACAAAACTGAATATTCTGGACTGATTTTACAATGAATTCATGGGCTCAAACATGCCAAACATATGCCCAGATTTCTGCTCGACAAATCAGACCTTAAACTATGATTGTACATACTAAATATATGCAAAATAGTCTTCAAATATCAAACCCTAGATGGGCGAATTTCTCCTTGGCAAGCACTTAGGGTTTGCTGCTCCAAATATGCAAAATTGTCCTCCAAAGATGGGTGCTCAAGTCTGCTCCAAAGTGGCGCTTCAAATTAGGGAAAAAACCTAATGCAATATGTACACAAATTGCCACAACAATGCTTTTCCAAATCTGATCTGCAAATCTGATTATGCAATGATGCTCCAAACCTCCAAATGTCTTCAATGAAGTGCAATTAGAACTCCGTTATGAGTCCTCCACAAGATGAGCTAGGTTTTTGTCCAACTCACCATATTCACAAGGGTCTTTGTCCTTGGAATAAAGCCCAACCAAAGTTGCAGCCAAAAAGAAGAATCTCCAAAATGAAATAAGATGTGAATCGATGCCCAAATGACCTCAAATGTTTTTATATTTATAGCCACCTTTCCCCTCCAAATCTGGCTTCCTCAAGGAAAAATATTTATTTTATTTTATTTTTTCCCCTCCAATCTTGGCCGATCTCAATAAAGTATTATTATTTTATTTTATTTATTATTTATTTATTTATTTTTAATTATATTATTTGTATTTTAATATTATATAATATATACTAGTGTTTAAAAACACTATTAAAATAGGGTGGATCTAGGGCAGGAAAAAGGGGACATTACATGATCTGCACTCTTTGAACAATGCTTCTACTTCTCCTATGTGGCCATCCTAGGATTGATATGGCTTGGACATAGGAACTCTGCTCCATTGTTTGTAATTTGGTGCCCGCCTAAAGCCGAGAGAGGGGAGAGGAACAGCAAAATCTTAGCATATTCTTCTTGGGGGATGTAATAGACATGGTTTCGATCCGCACCATGTTGTTTACGATCCCACCTCTCTTTACATGGTAAGGGAAGTTGAATTAATTTCACTTATTGATCTGCCACCACTACAACTAGATAAAATTGAAACTTCCCCTCTGGTAAGGAATAAAATGTCGTACCACTTTTTATAAACAACATTGCCTAAATTTGAAACATTTTCCACATACTCGTAAGTGGTAGAGTTGGTTCATGGTGCACCTTTCTTCTAAAGAGGACACACTTGACAATAATCAAGAGGATTTGAGTTATGAGAATGACTTGAGATAGAGTGCATCATCGCACACACGAATCCAATACATTCTTCAATAATGCATTGAGCATTACACATTTACAAGGCCTTACACAAGTATTGTATGCAATTATAATGGTTAAAAACTATTGCTTACCAATATGATGCATTTTTACAAGAATAGGTGGTATAACCAACTATCAATCATTCATCGAATGAGTATGTTAATTCATTGAATGGGTATGTTGATATGTATCAATCTTTCGTAGAGGCAAACCCTGTTACAATCATCATCTGAGTAATTTCAAATTTAATTTTTGTTGTTTACAATCCATTTGTAATGCATATCAATCAAAAACTTTTGATTTATTGCTGGATTACTGTGACCTTCATAGACATAACAATGTACTTGTCCTATTATTTTGAATTTGTCACAAGTCAAAGTGGGTTGTACTTGTTTAGCAACTAGTTGAAATTTAATTTGAATGAAATGATTTTTGTCATTCCCCTTGACTCATTATCATTAATTTATCATCTTGCTTTGTGGCCTGTTGGTAAACAGATTTGTCACTGCGATTATATCTCCAAAATTGACCCTGTTTGCCCGAAGAGCAGTGACAAATATTCCAATAGTTGGAGAGATCGCTATATGACAATGATCTTCCTTTGCGTTTGAGAGGGACAGATCCCTCTTGTGATATAATTTGAGATTTTTGTGGTATTTTAACCAGAAATACCAAAGGTAAAAAGGGAAAAACTGAAGAAAAGACTCATAAAAACCCTAGCTGTAGACACACGAATACCAACTAGGATTCCACAAACTTGTATAAAGATGATTCATCACAAAAGAAGAATATACATTCCAGGATTTATATCATGAATGAGGAAGATAATGTATGTTGCTGCAACAACGATTAAAAATGACATGCAAACTCACACACTATGATGTAAGCTATGTTAATGCATTCAAAACCAAGATAAAGATTATGAGTACATTTACTTGCACATGTTGCACAACTTGAAAATGCTCCAACAGATGACTTATGGCTTCCAAAAACAATACAAAAAGGATTACTAGTTTAACATATGAAAAACCAATAAGAATAACACAGAAGAACATCTAAAACATACAATTTAAATGCTTCCTCTGTTATTTTCTCCAAGTCACACAACTTCAGAAAACTTTGTTGTACAATGTGAATCCAGAGATTCCTCTATCTTTCTCTCCAATTTGCTCTCAAACAGAAAAAGAACTTCAAGAATGGAACCCCTTTACATTCGAAAACCTTCTTTTTATAACCTCCCAGCTTATAACTAACTTGTAACTACTTTTCAGACCTATCACTTTTGAGGACTTTATGAAAACTATTTGATAAATTATTACATAGTCTTTTTAATGAGCACGCATTCAACTCATTAAAAGAAATGATTTTGAAAACATTAAGAAAACTGACTTTTATAATAAAATGCTGAGTCTATTAAAATTTGATGGCCATTTGGTTGTCACAGTGTCACTGCATCATGTTGAACAATTTGCATATACTGACTGTAGGTGTTCATTCATAATCTGCAGTTATTGAATCTTCTTCCTCTTAAATAAAAGAGTGAATTTTTTGTCATGTAAAAGAGTGTTCTCCAAGGGGGTTATGTGTAGTAAGCAGAGTGTGCAACACCTCTTTTAACTAGCCCCTTCTACATAATAATGTGAGATTGAAATGAGCATTGGATGACAATGGCATTTAATGATTGTATGTGGAGGATGGGAAGTATACAATATGATTGAGTCTATGTCGACCACACAATGACATTGCTAATGGTACTGAATATACCATGTGATACAAAATATGGAATAATTATATGCTTTGAGAAGATCAAGGCATGCACCATTCAAAATTTGGAACCTCCTCTAGTGATCATTGATTAGTGGTTCTCAAAGAATATATAAATCAGGTGAAATATAATGCAATGCTTTATATTATTTTTTGGTCTCATACTTATGATTAGGTATCAATATTCTAGATATACCAAATCTGGTAGTTACCATCGATCAACTTGAACTCTAAAATCATAACTTTAGCACTATTTCTTTTATATCCATCGAGGATGCTGTTGCCTTGGATGTTAAGAGAATTATCACCTGTAAAATAAGAGTTGACATATATTTTATATTGCCATGAACATAAGACCTTGTCATACATCTAGGCTCGAAGATTAGTCGATTACCTTATGTCTAGTATTTATTTCTTGTTCAATGCAATGCTTATTTTAACCATTGTAACAACCCATACATTTACTATCACCTATAGAAAATATTTAGATGAGGGTATAACTTTGGTTGGATTTATTAAGATAAGAAAGGAAACTTTAGAAATGTGCATGGATAACATAACTTCTTTCTCTATCTGTAAAAATCACTATATATACACCATCCTAACACCCAATTGGATCACTATTTCAGATATGTGCAATCCTATTTTATTGGTAAAAATAGTATATTAAATACCAAGACTAGTTCCACAATTTTACAAATTGTCTCCTATATGACACATTAACAAGTTGAGATGGATTGGTTTTGTCCCCTTCTTGTGTATCAATCCTCTAACATTCTTGGGCATAAAGCACCTACATACAATGGGTGGTTATTGCCTTTAGAAACTGTCTAGGGAGCAAACTTGGAAAGAGCAACTTATCCATGACTATATGTTTAGTAGGGCGATTTTTTTTTTCTCTTGAAGAATCAATCAAATCATATATTCTTTTATTCATAAAAGTTTTATATGATCTCCTTGATAAGATCGTTAGATCATTTCTATTTTTTAAGTCATGTTATACATAGTTGACTTATTTATTATTGAATTAAATCTTAGAGACTACAAATTTGTCTATTTTGTCATCCATATTCTAGGATCAATTACAAGTATTTCAAAACTAAATATGCATAGTATGATAAGAAATGTAATATGATCAAACTAGTTATTACAACTGGTATTTATTTAAAAGTTTAAAACCTAAATCTAGTTGTTTGTAGAATCCTATATGAACATCTGAAAATGATAGATGCACACAAAAAAGGTTAATCTATTATTGTTTTTATCATTCTTGCACCAAAAACAAAATAGTTTGATTATTGTGCCACTAACTATGTTGGTGATCCTAATTATAGGAAATCTACCACATATTGTGCATTCAAAATAAATATTGCAGTTGCTATTCCATGGATGAATTAATAGTTGAACAAGCTACCTTCCATGGATTTTTAATCAAATGTTGAATACAAAAGGAGCTCAAGAAGCATCAATATGACTCAAAAGATTAGTGGAAAGAGTTTTTCATGTGGGTACTAGTAAAAGTCTCACTGTTTTACTCTTACTAAAGACTCCTATTTCCAAAAAGAGAGCGAAAAACACATTGAAGATCATGGGAACTTCACTCAAGGGAAAGTATTCAATCATACAATTTCTTTCTAGTTGTTTTCATTTGATTATCCAATGGAAGATATACTATGATCAAGAAGAAATAGGATGGAATCTTAGGAATCACATGTCAAACATCTGTGCAATACCAAATTCTTCAAATTCAAATCAATGTTTGGCTTTAAGGTGGATGCCATTGAGGGGGAGTGTATATGTTAATGACATCTCTTAGTGGTTAAATCATGGATGTAAGACCTAATGGGCAGAACATAAGATCTCGAGGCATTATATGTATAAGTCCTTCAGACATATTGTGAATTCTTCTCTCTGTAAATCATCCACTTGCAAAAGCATTGTATTATATAAGGCTTATGGACACCTTGGGGGAGGCTGGTTTGAACAATCTTGGACTCTAATAAAAAAAATATAAGACCTCAAATGCATCATTTTTAAAACACTAGGATTATAAATTAGAACAAGATGACTTTCATGTAGTTTGGAACACATGATCTTCATTTTGTCATATATTTGTGCCTCTGCTTATCATTGTCAAAAGACCTATGTTATTAGGGTACATTTTCTTTTTATAGAAATTGACAAGTGATGCTCCCCTATTAACATTAAGGGAGAGTGTTAGAACATAATGTTATCTGGGGTCATACCCTTATAACAATTATATAATTTTCTAATATAAGGTAAACTTTATATATATATTATGTGCTTTATTAAGCATATTCTATTTAAAAAAATTATAGTCTAATAATTATTAGATTATTGATTATTTATAAATGGTAGTTTTGAATAGGCGTGACTAATACCCCTTCAAGTATTTTGCCACCCCTTTTCCTATATTTAAGGATGTTCCTTCTCATTGAGAGGAAGTGGGAATTTGGATATTTATAGTGGATCCTATTACTATGCACAAGAGGTATTATTGGCCATGCGGAAGTGAGGAGGAGTGATATCCCGAAGTTCAATCTATTTTTTAATAGACCATTTTGTAAGTGTTTTATAATGAAATGATGCTTTATGGGGTTTTTTACTTGGAAAGGTTTTCCTGATGTATATTGTGTAATGTCTTCTATATGTGTATCTTGTAGTTCTCATTTTATTTGTCTTATAGTTATTTGTGATGTAGCAACCCATGATCCTAATTTTTTAATAGATTTACTAGGAGTCTTAGATCTCTTGTTTGACTTGGACCTTTTGTCCTTGTTATTTGGTAGAATCCATGAATTTCTGCATCATCTCCTCATACAACAAGACTCCAACCACCTCTTCAAGTTTCAGCTTAGAAGTGGTGCTAGTGATTGCCGTGACAAGGTTGTTCCATGATTTGGCAATGAACATAGCAAGATAATGCATAACTCTTCCTTGTAACCCCCTAGGACCATTGAATTTGAAAGGCATAGATGGATGGTAAATCTATTCTTTTTATCTAGTTTTTCCTAGTCTTCGTTGGCTATTGTTGTGCACCTCTTACTAGCCACAACAAGCCATTGATGCCTATTCATTAACAAGTCCTTCATCTTGAGCTCTTGAGCTTCTAAAGCTCAAAGTTAAATTCCGTTTATTTTTTCTCTCTCTCCATTTACTATCCATTCTTCATACTTGAAACCAAGATCCAACCATGTAGAGCTCCACTTAGACAACGATTAATACAATGAAGCCAAAAAATGCCCTCTACTCCCATGGATCTGAACAATCTATTTAAGCTTTGATACCAAATGAAAGGAAACTCAATAATTGTAAAGAGAAAAGCTATGCAAATAAGTTTCACAATTTACACAAATTTCAGTAGCATAACAATACACAACACAATGTTTACCCCTTTGGGGAAAAAACCCAACAACAATAGCACACTGCTTATATTAGAAAGGAGAAATGTTACAATAGAAAATATTAGTACTATCAATGTAGATCTTCAATTCTGTTTTGTGGAGTCAATCTGACAAAATGTACCTGCAATAAAATCTCTATGCAATTTCTATCCCAAACATCCACTATATAGACCAAGGAGATAAAGGAAACCACATGGTTTTTCAAGAGCATAGGATCAAAACCATGAGCCAAGTCATGTCCACCTTGGACCCATGTGCCCCATCTCAAGTGTAACACCTCACTACATAGAATGCAACTCCCAATGTTGAATATTGACTCCTACAACCAAGGGGATCAAATGGGTCAATCCAAGTGCTTCGCATTAGAGAACTAATTGCTCTTACAACTTTCTTACACACAAGTATAAGTAGCCAGTCTATAGCTGGTCAAAGATGCGCCACCTAATCTACATGTAATCCCAACTTCATTGCTCACTTATATCCATCATAATACAACTTCCAAGTGGCATGTTTCATCCAAGGAATCTTATGGATTTCTCTAGGGGTAGTGCCTTGTTCCTTGAGGGGCCAAATATTACAACACATTAAAATAATGAATTATTACAAGGATTTGCATGATGTACAATACCTAGTCTTAACATTCATAACTCTTTGATGCCTTCCAAGTAAACAAAAAATCAATACCATTTCATTAGAGAAAAGATAGCCAATTAATAATTCAAACTGAAGTCTTGGGTGCATATGTGTCCCACTTGTGGGGCCATCCAAATTAAACTTACAGTCAAAACATAATCAGATTGTGTGCCTTCGGTGGCATTAATGATGCCCTTTATTGTATATGTACTGAAACGTTAACATCAGAAGGCTATTCGACCAAAGAAATGAAGCCTTGTACCACTGAAGGTATGACAGGAGATTTTCCAATAAAGGTTCTTCTCAAGATTAGTTTAGCATAGAAGATAGACAAATGCTGTACATAATTCAATGGTTAGTGATATTGGCTAAGTGGCAGTGTTGGATTACAGCCAAGTATCAATAACCTAGATATAAAAAAGCAAAGCATATAGTTAGAAAAAAACGTTATATTAGTTTAGTAATACGAATTCATTTTTTATTTTGACTTGAATAAGTAGCAAGTTGCTTTATGGTGGGTTTCTTTGAGAAACGTAAAACAACTCTAGAATTAGAGAGGTGATATTGACATTTTTTTTGTAATAAAAGGGAGTGTATGGCCTACATAATTCTTCAATAGCAGGGGTAGACAAGAAGTAAATGAAAAGGAACAGTAAAATACATGAATGTCCACCATTAGCTCAATATGAATTGAAAGTACATTTTGTTGCAATACAACAGTAACCAAAACACCAAAACATGTAAAAATAACTAGTGAGGGTAAACCTAGACCATATGATCCAAGTACAAGTGCAAATATTCATAAGCTTTAGCATGGTTTTTAAGTTAATATCAATTGCTTTAACTTGATGGATAATTTTAAATATTGATACAAGTGGTTGGAAGGGACACCCAGAACAGAAATTATTCTTTGTTCTTTGTATTTGTAGTGTTTATTTGAGGCATCTATTGACAGTTACAGAAACAAAAACTCCCTGCTTGTTTCTAACCACTAAGGGATCTTGCATTTTTTGATGCAGGTGAGGCTCTGTCGTGCTAAGTCAACTGGACAAATCTATGCAATGAAAAAGCTCAAGAAGTCAGAAATGCTTAGTCGTGGGCAGGTGTTAGTTATTCCTCTCTTGAATAAATGAGGTTTAATGTGAGGAATTTAGATGCCTTCTTTGTATCCATGTTTGCAAGTTGTTATTTTGATGGGTAACATATTATGATTTTAACAGTTTGGAATTGAATATTTCACTTTAATAATTTTTATTGATAGTTGCATTCTATATATTAATTTACTTGAGAATATTGTCTAACAACTTTTTTCAACTTTTTTCTTATGATGTATGTTGAAGATAAAACAAGTGCCTTACATAAACTCCTCTGTTTCTGTAGTGCCTTTACTGCTTCTCTGGTTCAGGCCTACAAGATGAGGACTGCAATGTATCATAAGTTGCATATTTTGACAATTTCCTTTCTAGGATACTGGTCTTATATGATGTAAAAGCACACAGTTTTTTTCAATGACTTTGGGCATACCATAATCACAGATTTTAGTTGCAGAACTGTAGACGACATATTTTGTTAACTGTGTATTACCTGGACTAATTAGTAAACTTATAGGCCGCTATTGTGCAAGGAAAATAGGAAAAATAAATATATGCATCTAATAGTCATGTCAGGAATAGAAGGACGGGGAAGAAATGGAACAACCTAACCATAACATTAACGAAATTTTAATGAAAGTGTATGTTGAACCTCTGTCTCTAACAGGGAAAATTTTATAGTTTGGATTATATTTTCTAAAGTGACTTATGTGTATATACCAAGTATCCTGGGCATAATTTTCTAGCATGGACAAGTTACAGAGCTCAATATTTGGCTATTTTCTGAGAAAAATAGATTTCTGTAAAGAAGTTGTGTTTCTATGCACACTTCTGTGATCAATCTGGTGGAATTCATGTATATCATGCTGAAATTTATTTTGATTGTAAAAGAATTTCCACACATGAATAAGTGTCAAAGTTTATTGAACATCCGAGTCTCTTGGACATCATTTTATCTGGGGAATAATTGATTGTTATCTCTAACACATCTTCTTAGGAGATACATATATTTTAGAAGAGTGTTGGGATTTTTCTGTAAAACTCTACCAGACAATGAACAGTTAATAAGGTACAATACTTGCCCAAGGTTTTGCAAATGCGGTAGCAAGACAAGTGGGCCTGATTTCATGGAAAATTCTGTAGTCACTTGGTGATGGTCAAGTCTATGCCACAGTTCATTTCTCTAGTTTTGATCCCACATATTCACCCATGGGAGGATCACCTGATGCAATGATTGCTGAATGGACCATTAGGCACACAAAAGATGGGTTCTTGTGAGTCGCTATTTGAGAGATTTGGTTCATTGAAAATAACTTGAAATATTTCATGCAGTTATTTACAAAAAATGATGTGTTGCTAACTTTTCTTGCACAATAACTATGAGCACTTCAACACATGCTATGCATTTTCTTTGAATGTTATCATTACCATCCCTCAAATTTCACACCTAGTTCATTCTAAAAGTGTAAAAATACGAAGTTTATTCTATCTAGGTCCATTCCATTGTGCTATTTTCTTTTATTTAGAAAACACTGAAACCTGTTTTCTTATGTACCCATAAAATATCAGGAGTTAGGACATAATATTGTGCATTGTATCAATATTGTATACCTGGTCTAGGTTCTAATTTCCATTTTGTAACACCCATTTATAATTTTTATTGCCAAGAAGAAGCTTAGTTTTTGGACATGTGATATTGGAAAGACATATTATCTTCATAGGTATCTTGACCTATATTTTTTGGATATACTTTAACATAGTTACTTGGAGACTCATACCATGACCCCTAGTTCTTGTCTCCCATATCAGAAATGCATCCCCCTCTTTGAGACACATGTGGGGACGTTTTCAGACATCAGGGAACTTCAGACGTTTATCTCTGTACATCTGTTGGAAGTGTCTCTTGAAATAGTGAAACTTACTATAGATGTTTCTTAGATATATCATATAAAATTAAAAATTACATTGAAAATTTTCATTTGTAAATATCTGATTAACAAGAACTAAAAAGAACTTTAAAATACATTAATATACTTGTAGCTTTTTATCTTTTGTAGGAAAATTCACGAGTTCTGTACTGGCTAAAATTTTTCTCAGCAAATCCCAAAGAGCTACTAGTTAGAAGAGAATCAATAAAAAGGCTTAGGATGTCCATGCACACTGAAGTTTTTCCAATTGATTGAAGTGAGAAAGAGGCATACAACATGATAGTAGCCGGTGCTAATAAACTATATGCTATGTATGTAACACTAACAACAAATATACATTTCCATCTGGTCCTTGTTTTCCACACCTGACATGTCTCTAGTCTCCAGAATTAGTGAGAATGTTAAGACTTACTGATGATTGGATATGACATCCTATGGGTTGCAGGTGGAACATGTAAGGTCTGAGAGGAATCTGCTTGCAGAAGTTGATAGCTGGTACATTGTGAAGCTGTTTTATTCATTTCAAGACACCGAATATTTGTATCTTATCATGGAATACCTTCCTGGGGGTGACATTATGACTCTGCTTATCCGTGAGGATGTTTTAGCTGAGGATGTTGCACGCTTTTATATTGCACAGAGTATCCTGGCCATTCACTCAATACATAAACACAACTATGTTCATAGGTATTGATTTTGAACTTCAATATCAAATTTGAAGATAATGCATATATATTTTACTTTATTTTGCAGTTACTGGTATTTAATCTGGAGGATGACTTCACAATATCAATTTCCAATTCAATTTCTTTTTGAATAATCTTTGAACATGCATATTTGGTTAGTAGAATTCAATAGAAAATTCTATTATTACTTAGCAATTAAATGTGAGTACTAGCAGACAAAACAATGGTGTTGTTATTAACTTATTACAATGTATTTGAAAAGATGCTTTTGGTGCAACTTGTACTTGGCCAGCATTCAATATTCATATTAGAGAAATTATGTTGACTTGTAAAGAGTTTTTGTACAGGGATATCAAGCCTGATAACTTGTTGTTGGATAAAGATGGGCATATGAAATTATCAGATTTTGGATTATGCAAACCACTAGATTATACCACATTGCCAACGTTGAATGAAGATGAGCCATTTACAGATGATGAACTACGCCGAGCTCTGGAAATGGAAGGACGTTCAGATTTGAGAGGGCGCAACAGGGGCCTTTTGTTAACTCAAAGGGAACAGATTCAACACTGGAAAAGAAATCGACGATCACTGGTATTTCATTTCTAGTTTTCCTCAATGTGGGGGAATAAGTTCTTTTCAATTTTGGAAGCTGCATGCTACATATTTTTCTTTAGTGAGAAAATAGTGCAACATATTTCTGTCTGGATCTTTTCTCTGACATGTAGCTCTTCAGTTTCCTCCAAGTTGATGTATCATTTGTGTAGTTTGTTTATTCAATTATTTGGTATAAGTACTTAATGTCCTTGCTGATAAGATGGTCTTCATTCTGAAATAATTCCAAGAAGTGTGGTTGACAGCTTCAGTGCATCTAACTAAACCTGGTCTGCAATCTCTCAAAATGGTTTCTTATGTTTAAGAATTAATTTGTTGCTAGGGTATTCTTGAACTAGATTACACTAAGAGCCAATGACGAAGAGGTATCTATTCCGCTAAAGTTGCTCAGCTTAGATTGTGCTCCTAAATCAGGTTGCAAGAACAATTTGGGTTTGACATAAAACCCTCCATAAAAAAAAATGATTACACTGAGTATGTAACATGGTTGACAATCCTGTTGCTCTGTTATCACCCAGAAAATGATTTTTACCCACCACATTTTGCTAGTAACTTGATTGTCAGCTTTGCTATTAAATTACATATGATCGAACTTCTGAAAGTTCAACAGGGTCATCTGTGAGCTTTCTCTGTTATGAATTATGAACCAATAATATGTTCTCTGAACTGCTTTCATTGTTTGCATTTTTCTTACATAAACACTAAGTATTTTATAAACATTTACTCTGATCTGAAATTGTTATGTTAAAAGTGTATTTTACAGTTTTCCAAATGCTCTTATAGCTGTTGTGTGACAATACCCCAGTTCTTTTAATCACAGGATTTTCCCTAATATGTTTTTTTTTAATAGGTAAAGGTATCTAATGTGGGTAATAATAGCTAACTTTTAGGAATTTATAAGGTATCTAGAGTTTTAACTTTTTTTGAATTTTTCCAGCAATCGTGTAAGGATTTCTCCTAAAGTTTACTTCTATCTAAAAATACTTATGGGATTAACAACAGTTTCTACAGTAGACTTTCTTGGAGATTTAGCAAATAATTTCTATCACTCATTTTTTTCAATATTCCGTCAAGACATGTCCCACACTTTGGCCCCACTGTGTATGCCAGTATGTTATTTTCTTATTTTAAATATCATTTCTAGGATTTTAAGGGTACTTCTAGGCATTTCCCTGTTTATGCTCCATGTTTCCCTGCCTTTGCCAAAATGGGACTAGGTAGAACATGCAACCTTGCTTTATTTTGGAAAGCATGTGCTTATATTACTAGATTGAGTAGTCAGTGCCAATTCAGCAGCTATAATTAATCTGTTATGCAACATATGTAATAAACCAATACATGCACTTTTTCTCGTATATTTAAATTTAAAGAACTAATGTATTTCAAAAAGTCAAATCTAATGCTGATGCAAGAAGCTTATTTTTGTAAAAGAAGCCTTATACATTCTGGGTACAAGGAGAGAAGAATTTGAGATTCCAAATAAGAGCACACTCAGGCTTCCGCTTGATTAAATAATTTACAAGTGAACAAATTTGTTTGAGTTTCATGTTAGCATTTAATGAGTGTAAAATACATGACATAATGCTTTTGAAATTTCATTAAATATTAAATACAAAATCTGAAAAAAGATTTTCTGGTTTTATTTGCTTTTATTTATTTATAAATCTTAAATCAATAATCACTATATATATTTGTTTTTGTGGATTCCATTATCATATTTAATAATTTTTTTTGACATTGTCTTAAAGGCTTATTCCACTGTTGGCACACCTGATTATATGGCACCTGAAGTTCTGGTAAAGAAGGGCTATGGCATGGAGTGTGATTGGTAAGTACATTTTACATAAAAATAATATCTTAAAATGCTTTGGGTTTTGAGAACGAAATTTCACAACTAATATTATCTGATGCATTCTTTTTTGTTACCTGCCTTTTACCATGGAGAATTCAGATTGAGAATTTCCAGCCTAGAGTATTTAAAGTTGTAGTTTTAGATTGTTTTCGTTGTTCGTTGTGTGAAAGTTTTAATGGCTGTGTAGTAAGATAAAAAACACTTTAATATTTTTTAGTGGAACAGAAGATGGAACTTCCATTTAATAATTTTATTTTCAATTTTCCTAAACATTCATTTCCACATCTCTTTTAACGAGGGGTCCATAGAGAAAGGGATACCAAGGTACCTAACAATTGTTTTAGGTCCTCTTCATTGCTAGTTTCTACTCTTGAGCCACTTAGGAGGGGATTCTGTCCAATTCAAAATAATAGACTTACTATCAAAGATCTTTGCACTTGAGGCTTAAACAAATTGATGCTATCAATAGCATTGTTAAAGTTTTCCTCACTCATTGCAATGAAAAGAGCAGTATCATCAGCAAATTTAACATTGAGAAGCTTGTTATTATTATCAAGTAAGCAAAGAACTCCAATAGGAGGTCTAATAAATCAGTCCTCAAAATATAACACAAGGCATTAAGAGCAATAACAAAGAAGGCTAAAGCAAGAGGACAGCCTTGTCTGATAGGCCTTTGGAGTGAAAATGGATTAGCTAAGGACCCATTTATATCAATTTGCATAGATGCATCTTTGAAAAGGATTTTAACCCATTTGCAAAATACATCAAGGAAACCAAATGCTTCCATAACAACAATCACAAAGGCCCACTCATCCCTATCATAAGCTTTCTTAAAGTCCAAAAGTAACATATTGACATTTTGCCTAGAATAATTTTTCCAATTCATCCCTTCCCAACTAACCTAGTTTTCAGGAATATATCTGACCTTAATGAACCCTGTTAGAGTAACTGGACAACTTTATTTAAAATATTAGTCAGTTTGTGAGACAGAAGCTTCAGTAGAATTTTGTTGGAGCCATTTAGAATAGTGATAGGTCCAGTTCTTGATAAGATCTCTATCCCTTTCTTTAGGAAATAACTTAACAACCCCTCTATTAATATTATACCCTAGAGAACCATTAACAAAAACTTATTCATAAATTTTCAAAAGATCCTCTGCAATCCGCTCACTATTAGCTTTATAAAATTCAATGGGGAGACCATCAATACCAAGGGATTTATCATTACTGAAATAATTAATAGTTTTGATGATTTCATCTTTTGAAATTTTTTCTAATCTCTTTAGCATCTTTGTCACAAACCTTTTTCAGAATAACTTTCTTGCAAAACTCTTTGGTTTCAGCACTCTGCACATTATCCTCAACAGAGAAAAATATTTGATAAAAATTCTGAAAAACATCTTCCATTACAATCATCGGACTTAATGCCTCCAATATCAATGGAGCCTATCTCTTCTTTATTTTGCTTAGATTTAAGGATATTGAAGAAATTTTTAGTACCTTTTTCCCCTTCTTTTAACTAGTTTAACTTAGCCTTGACTTTAGTCCCTTGATTCTTGTAATTCTACAACCATCTTAAACTATGCTTAGATTTCCCAAGGTCCTAATGCACAGCTTTATAATTGATATTATTGTAAATATTATTTTTTGCATTTAAAAGCTTCTCCTCAAGGATGCTCTCTAGACCCCTTCTATCTAGTCCTTTCTTTCTACCAACAATCTTCAACAGATTGCTCCAAATAGACAAGAAGTTATCCCGTCTTTTGATGGCAGATTTTTTCTGTAAAAATTGTATTAACAATAATTCTAGCACTAAGGATGCCATCAAGGCAATCTTTATTTTTGAGCAAGGAGACATTAAGCTTAAACAAAAAACTCTTAAAACAAGAATCTTCTTGACTATTAATCCTAATCTTAGTAGAAACTTCAATTGGAGAATGATATGACATGGTAGAGGGGGAAACCTTGATAGGGTTATTGTCACTGCTACATTCAAAAGAGAAAACATCCTTATTACCATAAAAATTGTCAAGCATAGAATACACCCTTTTCCTCGAGACTTGGTTGTTACACAAGTATTAGTGAATGGATTGGCCTTTTAAAATACAACTAAATTATTAGCTCTATTGCCCGTGGTGCATTGGGACCAAAACACTAACAGCTTTGGAAATGTCACAATTGCATTTGTGACTTTCCTCTGAATTTTAGAGGTACAACTCCCTCATATGATTTAATTGATAATAGGTGTGCTTTTTACTAGAAAGCAGGAAAGGCAACAAACACTAGCTCATAAAAATGAAGCCAATGCCGGTGAAATCCAAGAAAATCATAAACCAACTAGCACACAGACTAGAACGATTGATCATTAAGATAGAGACAAGAAAGATTCATAGTTGCAATAAATGAATTTAATGCAATAGAGGGCATCTTTCAAAGAAAACGTGCTCTAAATATGCACACAACACACAAATTGGTATGATCAACATCACATTCAGGACCCACGATTCACATATTGTGAGTTATTGCTAACATGAATTAATTAAAACAAAAATAAAGCTATTCCTTTTCCTCTGTTACAACACAGTGCACATGAGAGAATTCAGACCCTAAAAGAGTCATTCTCTACAAAGATATAGGAATCCAACACTTCCTCTTTTGGTGATTACTAAACGGTTGCTAAATATAGCAATGTTTTCTTGCTGCTTAACTACCTAACCTGAAAACCAACAGACGGGGAGTATTAATGGCCAAAAATGATTACATTCGCTAATGATATGACCTTAGGAAATCACCGAACGTTTCTTGTTTTAAATTCTGCCCTGTGGCCGTCACTTCTTGTGCAGTTAACATGATTCACAAACTATACATTAAATGGCTAATTCAGGTATACAATTGAATCGCACGTGCAAACTGTCCAGCTGGGAGATCAATTGGGAAAATCAAATGAATCTTGGTTACATCAGCATTTAATTCCGGCCGCATCACCATCTTGTCATTCGTTAATTCTTAATGAGTGCTAGCTCAGATACATCACCAATTTTCTATAAATTCGATGGACATAGCCATACTTCATCAACCTAAAGCATTCAAAATGGCGAGCGCATAGAGTGATGGTGTGTCAACGAATGACTTCATCGTAATTGAGGAAGTCGAATGCAGTCCTCTCTTTAGACTGCTATCAAACCAGCTGAGAGAGATCTCTGTTGTTCAGAGTGAAATAGAGGAGGAAGTGTGTAATGTCCCCTTTTTGAGCGAGCATCAAAGTTGGAGGCTTAGCCTATCATCGGGCCTTCGTAGGCTAATTAATGGTGATTAGAGGGCCATGTTGTGGAGATATCCGGTATCTCAGTTGGCAGTTTGCAGCGTTTGGCATCTCTAGATCCTTGGCTTATTCAGAGGGGATGTTATTCAAGGGTTTTTGGCTTCATTTGTATACACTTACTATTTATGGTAAGTCAGTGGATGATAGAGGCCAACCTTACTATTTTTAGTAAGGCACCTTGGTGAGCAGTGAGTTCGGTGGGCTATCTCTTGGCGCATACGGAATTGATTTATGGGGATTATTATTGGAGTTATGGAGTTTTAATTATTATTAAAGTAATGCTTTAATAATAATTAATTATTATAAAGTGCACATCATTAAATGTTTTATTGACTTTATTAAAAGGGGATTATTTAATATTATAAAGTCAAATTATAAAGTGAGGACATTAAATGACTTCATTTGACTTTATTATAAAAAGCTATTTAATGTTATAAAGTCAATTATAAAAAAGTGCATTTAAGTCGAATAATAAAGTGACTTGACTTGGGTGCCTATTTGAGAAATTTATTAAAGTCAACAAAAGCAAATAAGATATAATATATTTAATGATGGGAATATGCCTTGGAGGTCGTGCCTTTTCATGAGGAGTATATGAGACATCAAAAAGCAAATGAAATTCATCTTTGCTCATTTTTCAACACTTGGCTTTTTGGATGCTTTGGCATTTGGAGGTGAGACCTAGGGTTTTGCTGCAAATCGATCTTGGAGAGCGTAGCTTCTCTTTGTTTTGAGCTTTCCAAGGGTGTGAAGGATCATCTGAGGTTTGCTAATTTAGGTGGCTTTATCTCAGAATTCACATTGTGCATTAAAGAGGAGATTATCACAAGATTTTGTAAGGGTTTGGAGTGTAGATTTCAAGTTATTGAAGACAATCATTTATGAGCACTTCCATTGTTGTTAAAAGACACTATTCTTTGGCACGTGGGAATTCATATTGAGCAGATTTGAAGAGCATTCAAGGGTTTAGAAGAACTATGCTTGTGAGCAGATTTATGACTGTTGAGAGAGGGTTTTATTGCTGTTAGCATTCATCTTTAACCAGCATGTGGGAATATAGCTGAGGCCGTACCTCATTAATGCTCAGGCTGTACAGACCATAAGGGTGGCGTTTTACCCTTAGGCTGAAACGCCTAAGTTTCTTGCCCCATTTCACCTCTATTGAGGGTGGCTAGGTCATAGAAGCATTTCAGTTGTGATTTTATGGTGGAGATCATTGAGCATTGTGCAAGGCGTGCAAGTCAAGGGTATACCAGTTGTTGTCAAAGTTTTCCAGAGCCGCTGTTATTAAGCTTCAGACTTATATTTAATTGCTTTGGAGTTCGGGTATGACTTAATTGTATTTGCAATGAAAGAATATCAATCTGATTTGAATATTTGTTGTATATGTAAACTATGTATAATCATATTTGAAGCTATTGCTACATTATCAAGCATTTCTATACTTTGCAATTGGTATATGTTATTTGCAATTCTATATATTTCCTAGTATTTATCTCATTGGAAATCAAAACAAACAAAAACTTTGAAAGAACAAGCAAATCACACAAGGCAGAAATTTTTAGCAAGTGTCCACCCGGGGTGGGACATTTCAAAGTGTTGTGTGGCATACTGGGAGAAGCGTTTCTGAGTCAAGTTCATGTGCACAATGCCTCACTCCTCGAGCGTTTCATTTACACTGTCGTTCGCACCTTTGGATGGAGAGATTGGGGAATGAGGGCAGCAAAACGTTTGGTTAGGCCTAAATTTCTGTACAGAGTGAATGTGGCTATCGCAGGGCTCAATCATTATCCGTGGACTGGTCTTGTTGGAGAGGCTATCTGCATCGCGACCAGAACCTAGAATGAAGTCACTGAAGAAGCTGTAACTCTACTTCGTGCTGGGCTAGTAAGGAATGATATGGGGCTGTTTTCCCAATTCTTGCAATCCCATGAAAACCTGCTATCACCAGCCTAGATTGAGAGCTTCTAGGAGGTAGTGGAAGGAATCCACATATTAATATTTACTCTGTATGTCTAAAAAAAGCAACTTTTGATGCCCCCAATTTTGTAACCAAATATGAATTTTGTAAGGTCAACAATATATATATAATATAATATAATACAACGTTTTTGATACTTCGGTGTTTTTGCTCTTTCTGAATATTTCTATGTTTCAATTGCATTTGCTGTATCTTTTAAAGGTATTCATTTATTTTCATTCCCCTGAATCTGGTATTTCATAGTCATACACCGTTAAGCATTCATCAATTTTGCATTGTTTAATTGTAATAAGTATGAAACAAAGTGCGTTACAGTGAAACTAATCTGCGCTTCCATCTTCTTTGCCTTCTTTTAAACGATGCCACTGTTAGGCGGTAAAATAGAAAGTTCATGAAACTTTAGCGAGAACCGCCAATAGTTTTCAAAACAACTGAAACTCATGCCCATACTTTACACCTTTGAATTTCCCGTTATTGACGATCTTTTAGACAAGTTCGCGAACTTCACGTACGGACCACCAACATTAAAATTCCAAGTATAAAGGCTTCGTAAAACACATCGATTGCTTGGGGAGTTATGACAATTCAATAACATGCCACACACATGAAATAATGAACGGATTTAAACGGAAGGCGGTGAAAGTTGGAGTTATAAGAACATATGTACTCATCGCTGAAGTTAGACGAACTTAATGAAACACCGCCCGACACTTGACTTAGTACAAATTTGAATAGGGTCGACAATTTTTTTGGGGTAATGACCTAAATTGGGATAACAAGAAGTAAACCAAAACTACATGTTACTTGACTTCTTTTTAGGAGGATCAACAAGGTTATGAAATTTTTTCATTCTAGACCAAAAGTACAATTCATTACCTTTCCATAAGGCATCTTTACCTCTTACTTTATCTTCTCTATGCTCTATCATATTGAAGTCTCCCCTCATGACCCAAGGAACCTTTGGAAGGGATTAGGCAATCCAATTCCACAGAGAACACCTATCTCTATAATCATTGGGAGCAAATTGGAGCATAATCCAAACTTGCAATCATTCTTCTCAATAATAACCTTGACTAACCTATTACAAGGAGAGAAACCACTATCAATGACAAAAGGTTTCCATTTGGATTTAATTAAGATGGCAGCCCCACCCTTTCATTTGAAATAGAGATAATTTGAAATATTCGATATATTGAACAAGAAGCAAATGCTTCATAAATAGAATACAATAAAGATGTTTCCAAAAAGAGAAATAGAAACATCAACAAAGAAGCAAAAATAGAAAGAAATCTACGATAGCTAAATTACAGTATGTTACAATCTAGTGACCTTTAATAAATAAATTAATATTTAATTTAATACCCTCCCTTAATGGTCAACCGATCAACTACACCAAGGTGCCCCCTAAATTTGACAAACTTATCTAGGCTCAGAGACTTGGTGAGAATATCAACAGTTTGATCCTCTGTCGAAACATATTGCAATACGACTGATCCATCTTCGACAAGCTGGTGGATGAAATGACAGTGAAGTTCAACATGCTTTGTCCTTTCATGGAAGATTGGATTTTTGGCTAGTTTGAGCACGCACCCCTTGATTGTCACATTACAAGGGAGAAGGGCCTACTTGAGACATTTGCATTTCAGAAAGAACCCTTCAAAGCCAAACTGCCTCACAAGCTGCTTTAACAGTCCCTCGATATTTAGCTTTAGTTGAGGAAAGAGCCATTGCCTGTTGCTTCTTGCTGGTCCATGTAACTGCACCTGTACCCAAACTGAATACACACCTTGAAATAGATTTTCTGTCATCAACAAAACCTGCCCAATCTGAGTCTGTATAGCCAATCAGCTTAGGATCTTTGCACCTTCCATACAAAATGCCAAAGTTAGAAGTGCCTTTCACATATTGCAACACAGGCTTTGTTGCAACCCAATGTTTAGCTTTAGGGGCTGTCATGGAGCGAGAGATGTAGCTCACTGCAAAATTGAGATCAGGTCTAGTAGCAGTGAAATAAATGAGGCTGCCTACTAGTTGCCTGAATGCGGATTCATTTTCCATAGGTGAATCTGATTTTGCTGATAGTTTGAGCCCTTTCTCCATAGGTGTTGATTCAGGTTTGCAATCACTCATTCTGAACTTCTTGAGCAAACTGAGAAATGAAGATGCTATCAGAAATCTGCCAAACCTGAACACCAAGAAAATAATGAAGTCCCAAATCTGTCATGTCAAATGATTGATTGAGATTGTGTTTTATCTCTTCAATCAAATTTCTGAGCTACCAGTAATGAGAAGGTCATCAACATAGACAACAAGCACAAGAATATCATCACCAGACCATTTGACATACAAATTTGAGTTAGAAGGGCTTCTTTGAAAACCATGATCAGTAAGGTACTTATCAATTTTCATTTACCGTGCTCGTGGAGCTTGTTTAAGGCCATAGAGTTCTTTCACAAGTCTGCAAACTTGATGTTCTTTACCAGGAACCTTGAAACCGAGAGGTTGTGTCATATAGACTTCTTCCGATAGATCACCATTGAGAAACGCACTCTTGACATCCATTTGATAGACTTGCCAACCAAACTGGGCTGCTGTAGCGAGGACAAGCCGAATAGTACTCATTTTGGTTGTAGGAGCAAAAGTCTCCTCATAGTCAATGCCCTCTATCTATGAGAACCCTTTGGCTACTAACCGAGCCTTATATTTGTCAAGGGTTCCGTTAGCCTTGTACTTAACTTTATACACCCATTTGCAGCCAATGGGCTTCTTCCTAGGTGGAAGATCAAAACGGACCCAAGTGTTATTCTTCAGAAGGCTACGATGTTTAGCTTCCATAGCCTGTTCCCACTCAGGTATGCCTTTAGCCTTAGAATATGTTTGAGGCTCATAGATGTTGTGCAAATTGGCCATGAGAGCAAAATTAATTGTATGTTGTTGCTTGCTCTTCTTCCGAGCTATTCTACCCTCGATCAACTCATCATCATGAAGATCACTAATGGTCTTGGCATACAATTTAGGTCGAAGAGTAGAAGGACCAATATCTGAATCAAGAGAAACAACATCACCAAGTGCGGTTGGTACAGAATCAGCTGGATCAGGATCCAGATTGTCTTGAGGAGGGGCGGTTGGTGGAATATTCTGCTGAGGTGGCTTCTCAATTGCAGAATCCCTCCCATCATGTGGAGCTAGGGAAGACAGACTCCCAATTTAGAAGCTGTCGGAGGTTGATCCTCAAGATGCACAGATGTAGAAGACTGAAAGAAAGGCCCAGTAGTTTCATCAACCGCAACATCACGACTGAAGATGAGATGATCTGTCTTGACATCAATTAGCCTGTATGCTTTATGATTTTCACTGTAACCAGTGAACATGAGTTTCTGGCTTTTAGAATCCAACTTAGTGTGCTTGGTATCTGGAATCCAAACCTGAGCAATAGAGCCAAATTTTTTCAAGTGGCTGATTTTAGGCTTGTGTCCAGATCAGGCTTCTTCAGGAGTCATCTTCTTAACCGCGTGAGTTGGAGACTAGTTCAGAAGATAAACAGTAGTATAAACTGCTTCAGCCCAATATTTCTTAGGAACATGTCTATGCTCTAGCATAGAATGAGCCATTTTAGTGATGGTGCGATTCCTACATTCGACACCATTTTGTTGTGGGGTGTATGGTGTGGTGAGTTGGTGCTTAATTCCATGTGCAACACAAAAGTTGGAGAAATCAATAGAACAAAATCCCCCCCCATTATTAGACCTAAGAGTAACTATTGGAGAACCAAACTCTTTTTCAGCTAAGGCCTTATACTGCTGAAATATACCAAACACATCTGATTTGTTTTTAAAAAAACACATCCACATTTTTCTGCTGAAATCATCAACAAATAATAAAAAATACTTGCAACCGATAACTGAAGAAGTATTCATTGGACCACATAAATCAGCATGAACCAATTGTAATACCTTGGAAGCTCGCCAAGAGTCACCATCCAAGAAGGGAGTCTGGTGCTTCTTTCTAGCCCGACAAGCATCACAAACGCCATGGTTTTGAGTTTGAATTGTAGGTAGGCCACCAACCAATTCATCACAAGCTAACTGAGAGAGATACTGCATGTTTAGGTGCCCATAACGTTGATGCCAGAGACTGTTGATGGATGTACTCCTGGCTGCCATAGCGTGCTCTTGAGAATCACCAGAGTCAACGAGTCTATAAAGACCATGATCCCCAAGGTCTTGAACAACTGTGGTGCGTGTCTCTCTATCAACAATGTTGCAAGTGTGCATGCTGAAAATGATATCCAATTGAGGAGAGTGTGTCATAATCTACTGACATAAAGAAGGTTCAACTCCATGCTAGGTACGAAGAATACATCGAGAAATATTAAATTTCTCCCTCCAAAATGAATTTGTACGTTGCCCTTTCCGACAATAGTATACTCCTCGCCTCCTCCAAAGATAACAAAATCTCTAAATGGCGTGTACTCAATGAACCAATCCCGGCGATGAGTGAAATGTCAAGAAGCCCCTGAATCAATGTACCAGGTAGAGGATTTAATAGGATTTGCAAGACTTTTGGCCATTATGCGTAAAACTTTCAAGACAAATTTTGATAGAATAGAGGTACAAAAAATAGCAATCTGTCAAAAAGAAGGTTCAAAATCCGAGATGCCCTGGAACGCACAAATCCAGCAGTGACCACAAATTTGATCAGATAGAGATATTGAAGTAGAACAACACGTGGCTAGGAGAATAGTCAACAATAGCCGACACAAATCAGCAACACCTTCAAATAGAGGAGGGAAAGAATAGCCAGCAGAAAAAGACAAATCTGACGGCCCCACCAACTGTAGAGAAAGAAAGCAAAATGACCAAAAGAGACAAAACGGCCAGAAGAGACAAAGCTTGGCTGAAAGAAAACGTAGTCTCCACAAAACCGACACCCAATGAATATATCCGATCAAGAGACGACTCAAAAAAATCGTGTTGCACAGAAACCAACAGATAACGAAGTTATGCACTAAAGATTAAAGAGGAACCTATGCAAAAGAAGTCGTGCAATTTGGAGAAAAATCGCCCAGAAAAGCTTAGCCGTAAAAATGCAAAAACGCCAAAGCTTTAAACGCCTAGACAAAACGAATAGAGACCCATGATTTTGAAATCTCAAGTAGGAAAAAAGCAAAAACCAACACGGGTTGAGGGCAAGAGATAAGGAAAAAACGGCACTAGCAGAAGATGCGTGAAAAATGATGTGATTTACAAAGACACGTGTTTTAGAAAAATACACGAACTCGGATTTAGAAAATCATGATCGTGCAAAAAAACAGATGCCTAGATCATGTGCTGGAAGAGATGAGTGGTTGAAGATTGTTCCTTGTCACATAGGAAATTTTACAAAATGCCGACTCAGAAGAGATAGACAGAACATGCGGTCAAAGAGGAAATGCATGAAAAAGACATGATCTCTCAAAACCAATGAAACATGGGGACGCGTCTCCTACACTTTTTCCCCCCGTACCCGTACTGGGGACGTTTCGGGGATGGGGGACGCCTGGGGGACGTTTTTTAGGCATCCCCAAAAAGTTTCCTTTTTTTCGAAACGTCCCTGATTGGCGGGGATGTCTCAGGGATGGCAAGGGGACAACCCGCTATCCCCGGGACGATTAGGGGACGCCCAAGCGTCCCCTAACTGTCTTAGGGACGGCCAACCGTCCCCTTTTTTCTAGCAAGTTTTTACAAAAAAAAACTCTAAAATTAAAAATGCTTATTTTTTATTGTTTCTAAGTGGACCCCACACCCTACCAAGCCTAAAATGAAACATAAAACTTGCTTTTAAAGCCATTTGAGTTAACTTTTAAATTCCAAAAAAAATTGCAGCTAAGAGGAAAGTGAGCAAGAGAAAAATTGGCAGTGACTCAGACTCTGAGTCTGATTTTGATGCAATGTTGGCAAATGTCGAGTAGAGGCAGCCATCATACTTTCTATTACTATGGTTTGGACTTTTGTGACTTTGTCATTTTGACATTTGTAGTGCAAACTTGTAGCCTTTTGGCATTTTATTTTTAAAATTTTATATCATATGCACATTGATTGTTTGGCATGAATTATGTGTTAATGTTAGAGCAGCCGCGGTAGTTCCTTCCAGCTCAACATGTGAGAATATAAGTTGAATGATAGCCGTTGGCTATTCAACTTATACTTATTGTTTTGTATTATTCATTATAGCCGACATGTGAGAATATAAATTCATCTTGGTCAATTATTAAAAGACATTCTTAAGGCCGACATTCCTTATGAATACATTTCTGGCCGACATCCTTTGTGCTTTGTAAATAACTTTTTAGGCCGACATATACTATCTTAAATGGGGGATATTCACAATGTCTTGAGGCCGACTTGACGGTTTTTTTTGAGGAATGCGTCTTGTATTTATTCACCTTCATCCTTCCTTGTATATCATCTAGCAGAGTCCGATATTCATGTCTGTCAAGTGCGAACACAACAGAAAGAAGCCCGACCTTGTCAAATGTGAACATAACAGAAAGAAGCCCGACCTTGTCAAGGGCGAACATAACAGAGAAGTCAAGGGCGAACAAGGGCGAACACAACAGAGAAGTCAAGTGCGAACATAACAGAGAAGCTCGACCTTATTCAATGCGTATATATTACATCAAGGCGCAATCAGATTACAGAGGTGTGAAGAAGAGTCTGCAAATCTGTGTCTGGATTCATGCTAATTTCACATCCTCCAGATCTGTATTAGCAGCGATCTCTTCATATGGAATCTGTGTCAAGGTGCGGACTGTGTTAAGGATAAAGATAAATGCGAATTCATTCAAGAGCAGATTGCGAATCTCTCTAAGTGCAGATTTCAAGGAAGAGCAGATTGCGAATCTCTTTAAGTGCAGATTATCATCTGTTATTGCATCTAGAGTAGATGCTGGTTATTGGCCTTGTGTTCGGCCTCATTGTAAAATGAATTATTGCTTCTGTTGCATCAATATAAGAGAGATCTTTGTTGCTGGGTTTTTCTCCCTCAAGTGGAGGGTTTTCCCAGGGTATATGCTGTGTTATGATTGTCTGATTTTGAATTATTTTCTGTGCATTTACATCTGATCATAAAATTTAACATTATGGAAGCAATTAAGTAGTATTAATATTAATTTGTTCGACTCTATAATGTATATGTCAATATGATTGGTGATTACATTTGAAACTTTATCAATGTTCATTGTTATGATTATCATTACTCATATGAATATCTGAAATTTCCCTATATTTTTATAATATATATATTATATATATATAGTCGTCCCCCTGTCCCCAAAAATCCCCTAAAAAAATGTTGTCCCCGAAACACGTCCCGCCGATCTGTTGTCCCCCCGTACTGGAAACTTGGTGGAACATAGCTCAAAACGCCTTCAAAATCTCTAAACGTCTTGAAATCTCCAAAGACGCGGCAGAAAGATAGATGCGAGTAGAAGGAAATGCATGATTTTTTTTTAAATAAAAAAATCCAGCGCCAAAGAACAAGAAGAAACCTTCGCCAGTAATGCCACCTAAACGCAAGGCTCAAGCTCGCAAAAACCAAGAAGACGTGCACACAAGAAACAAAAGCTTTAGAGGTCGTGAGATTTGCAGAAGAGAAATAAATTCTCAAAAATCAGAAAAAACATAGGAAAAACTTTCCCGCTCAACTACACCCGCTTTGATACTGTGAAACATAGATAATTTGAAATATTTGATATATTGAGCAAGAAGCAAATGCTTCATAAATAGAATACAATAAAGATGTTTCCAAAAAGAGAAATAGAAACATCAACGAAGAAGCAGAAAAAGAAAGAAATCTATGACATCTAAATTACAGTATGTTACAATCTGGTGACCATTAATAAATAAATTAAATATTATTTTAATATCATTTAACATGTTGATTGGAGAAGAATTTTGATTTTCTCCAAACAAATTTTAGAACATTTTCTGGCAGAAATTCTACAACCTTGGTTTCTTTCTCTTGTAGATAGAGAAAATCCATATTAGGCTTGTTACAGACAGATCTAAGAATATATATTTTGTTAGGAGTCTCTAATGCTCTGATATTCCAGCTAGAACAGTTAATTGTCACTTATGAGTGGTAGAAGAATCCAAATGCTTTTGATTCTTGTACAATTTATCAAAACATTTGGGTAACTTTTCCTCTTTACTCATCTTATCGATTTTTTGCCCATTAGACTTCTAGTCTTTTTGTTTTGTTTTGTTTTCCTCAATTAGGGGAATGTCTTTGGCTTTAGTAATTTCCTTATGCTTCTCTGAAAAGAGTGGGTTTATACGGTTCAAAATGGCTTTTTGTCTCTTAGAGTTTTGAGTAAAAACTCTACAATGTTGTTCCTCCATGGGATTGATCTTTGGTTCTAGCAACATTGGGGGGGATCGGTCATATTTAGATTTTTCAAACTCAGCCCTAGCTTTAAGGCTTTCTAAAGCCAATTGTTGGACATTTTTCCTCTCTTGCATATCTTTTGGCTTATAAGATTTCAACTTCTTATTTTTCTCATTGATGTTTTGCATTGTAGGAATCACAACATAATGCTCTTCAATCTGGGGCCCTTTGAGGCAAGTATCAAGATTAATAGGGCTTTGGTTGCCTACGTTCTTTTGAAATTCAATATCATTAGGAGAAAGAGTGGATGGGCATTGCCCCCTAAAGTCATTGTCCATAAAATCAATATTTTCAACAATAGTAGGAATAACCCGCATTGAAAGAACATTTTGTTTTTTTTGGTTTCTTCTTCTTTCCCATTAAATTTTCCACTACTTATAGCTCTCTACTTGGCATTTTAGGGATTTTTGGACAACCTTTTCATAGTTAACTTTATTTTTTATTTTTTTTGTTCGGTAAATCACTGCTAAGGGGCAACACCCTGAACGCTTTTGACTGGAGCTATGAACCAGTGAGGCCACATTTGGGGGACCTCATCCCCGCCATATCGAATCGCCACCACCATATCCACCACTGCCACCACCACCATATCCACTGTCGTCTGCCACCATATCCATTGCCGCTGCCACCATATCCACCACCGCTATTTCCTTTGTTGACTCCGCTGCCACCATCTCCCTGCGGCATTCCCACTCTCCACCGTGGGATTCGAACCTTAGACAGCCCAACTGCTGCCCTTGCAACTTAACCATTGCACTGTGGGGTCAACCCCTTCATAGTTAACTTTATTACCCTCTAATTGAATATCATAAATTTTCAGGCACCTCAACCTCTGGTGCTAAAGATATTAAAACTCTTGCATTTAGTGAGGAAGGGTAACTCTAGTTTCCTCCACTTGCAGCACCTCACCCAATTGCTTAAGACTTGTGGAATAAATTTCCACACCTGGGGGACCAGATTTCTAATTTCAAGCCACCTCGGAGCTGAGTTGGCCATGACTTCTTTTTGTCTAGAATCAGCAGACTGTGGAATAGCTCTAAAAATAGATTGACGCAAGTTCCAGATTTCTTTTTTAACTTCTCTATCTTGCATATTATACATTTTGAAGATGATAACAAAAATCCTTTTTTGAACCATTCACATAAATATCCATCTTTTTACTCCACACATTGCACAACTAGTCATCAAAAAACTTTCTAGGAGGCTAAATATTCATATCCAGACAAGCGAAAAAACAACAATGTTTCTTAGCTTGTTTTCTTCATTCTTATCTGCATGCAACATGTCAGGATTGGGAGAAATGGAGAGGACTCTGAGAAGAGAAGAAACCTTACTGAAGTTTCCTCCTCCAGATTCCTCTCCCTTGATGTGGCTGGCCCTTCCCATTCCATATCTATCTCCTAATCCATTTTTGTCTCCATCTTAAGCCATAGAGAAAATTGTAGCCTCCATAACCATTGGTCTCTTTACCTCCCACCGCATCTCTGTAGGAAGGCTTTTTGGAACAATCTGCGGGATAGAAATACCTTCCTTGGAATTCTCAAAGTTCCCAATATCAATTTTATCTCCATTACTTATTGGTTTTTGGTGTACTCTTCTCATTTCCAGCTCATTGATAGGGGGGAAGTTAACCCCCAACACAAAAAAATCTCTAACCACCCCCATGTCACCCCCACAAAAGACCAACTGAAAAACCAGACTCCTGAAAGCCCAGTGGACAATAACCATGCATGAATACAAGCTAGAAAAAAGGGGAGGAAATAACAAAATGCAGAATTCAATTTTTTTTTTTTCCTGCACAATTAGCCTAATCTTAACAGCCCAATATAAAATTCTATAGAAAAATTTGAAAAGCATAGAAAAACAATGGCAACCAACAATGATGAAGAATGCTAATTTGTATCACCATGCGTGAGCATAAGAGTATCTGAAAGCAACAATGGAGGATGGTCTTCATCTTCCACACCTCTCTCAGAGCTCCTTCTCAAAGAAAGGTTCCTAAAAATCCACATGCCACTTTATTGAAAATCAGAGCTATATATAAGTGCATGCTGATGCACATACTCCCATTTGAGAAATCCATGCTACTACAGAGGAAATCAATTAACTACATGAATGAAATATGTGTAGAAAATTTAAAGGAATGTAAAGAACAACATAATAGAGGAGATCACATGAGAAAACACAATGATGTACCTTGGATAGACCCAGTTTTTGAAATTTTCCAGCGAAAGATATGATTTTATTCACCAATGTCAATACAAAGAAGAAGCTCTCTTGGAGTGTGTAGGCTATCTACATCTTCTCTAGCTATGGAAGGTGCTGTATCCTCCATATCTCTGCCCATTGATGATTTTTGCTTTTCCTATCAATGATGGAGTGGAATAGTCTCTCACCTTTCTCTGTCATTTTAAGAATGGATTAGTTTAATACTAAGTTACCGGATTTGTACCCACAGGGTACGCACCCGGTTCGGGTACGCACCCGGTTCGGGTTTGTCTGTGGGTTCGTGCTGGGTACGCACAGGGTGCGTGCCCAGCACGAACCCGTGCGTACCCAGCATGAACCCAGGCGAACCCGGGCGAACCCATGGGCCAAGTCAAAAAAAAAAGGGCCCAAACATGATTAAAAAACATTTTTTTAAAAAAAAATTTCCCCCTAACCCTAAAATGGCATTGATTATAGTATGTACTTGATCATTGATCATTTCATAGTGATGATTTCCATTGTGATAATTCAATGTGTAATGCAGAAGCAAATCTGGGAATCAATACTGAGCCATTCCAACTTTCAAATATGATACACAATCGATAACTGCTCAGAAATTAATATGATTTTGAAGTTGAAACCACTCAAAATCCAAGTCATGATGATTCTGACAATCCTTTTGATGATTGATGAGCACATGAACAATGAACATTGAATCATGTTTCAATGTTTCATGAACTACATTTTGTAATTCAGTAATTTTATTTGAATATTTTTCAACTATCAATTGGCATTTAATATTTATCTTTGGCATTTGGCATTGATCAATGATCAAGTATCATACTATGAAATGATTTAGTTTTACAATTCTCTATATTTCTCTTATTTTTTTGTATATATAATACATATATATAGATTTATAATATATTAAATTATTAATATATATATATATATATATATACACACGTACCCATACGTACCCAAACCCCTAAAATAATTTTGCCCGTACCCACGTACCGGGTTCTCGTACCCGAACCCGTCCCCGAACCTGAACCGGTAACTTAGGTTTAATATTTTAGAGATGATTTTTGAGTTCTTAAACCTTTGGCATTCAAGGTTTGGACCTCTTGGATGATTCCTTAGTTCTTAGTTTCATTTGACACCACAGTATTGTTGGACATACCACGAAAACCAAAGCCATATCCAGACCTGCAACTTAAAAAAAAAGTTTAATGGGAACATATGGATAACTGTAGAAAAGTATACTACAGGAGTATAATAACATTCATGAATAATATAATATAACAACAATAAATACTTAACTATGTATGCAGGTTACATCAATGAATAGAAACTATTGATAAAGCTTGTTCTAAATTGATGATTTCCTAAATTGGAATAAACTCACCACATCTTTAATGATACATTTTCTAAATGGGAGCTACACTTAATCTGAATAAATTAGCACTACAAATCAAGTATGGGGTACTTAGTGCTCAACTTTATACTAAATGCACCCTATTACCTCTTAGGTTTCCTAGAATATCTGGTAATGGAATGTGATAGTGCTATTGTTGTGTGTTATGATGCACCATCAATGTTAAGTCATTTGCCTAGTCCTGACTTGTTCATCATGTAACGCTTCAGTCAGTTTGTATATATGATTGAGGTATTCAATAGATACCTGCAATGTTGTAAAATTGTGAATGAATTATGCATGAAATTAATTTTGTTGTGATTATTATGTATTTGAATCTCCTTGTCAAGTGTCATGAATGGATTGGTTGTTCTATTCTTATGCATTAATATGTCACTGGGAATTTTTGGCGTGCTCCCAATGAATGCATCTGTCACCTGTTGCTAGTTTCCTCCTTCATTTGATGCTTTCAGTTATCTGAATCAGCATAACTCATAATTATTTTCTCTGTTTCCAATCTTCATCCTTAGGATTTGTGTCACTTAATATGTGGCATTTATTCATATATTCAACTGACAATGTTTCCTATTTACTTATATATCTTTAATCATTGCTGATATATTCCATTTGGTGCTAGTCAGATGTTTGTTTGTTGTTTGATAGCTTTTTCTTCAATAGAAATCAAATTTTCACACTCCATGAGATTCAGTTGTGGAGTTTGTAGAAAAAAACATAGTTCCATGGGGACCTGCCACCCCTGAAAAAACATCTCCAAGTGCAGGATGCTTGGGGGACTTGAGGATGGGGACAAAATGTCCTGCAGCTATCCTCCCACTGCCACCTGCAGGGGGAGATGTCCCCAAAACACTCCTGCTGAAGCAGGGGGCATTTCCGGTGCATTCCCCTTTGCAAGGGATGTTGGAGAGTTCCCATGCTGTTATAAAGTTTCTCAATGTCATAAGAATGATTCTTTGTCAAAGATATAAACAAGCAGAAAACATGATGGCATGCACGAATGATTGAATTGACCTTGGCAGAAAGAAGGAATATTTAGATGGTATTGGAGGCAAATAGACTATTAAAAAAACTGTTATTGTTTTTGTTTACTCAGATGCACGTTTTCTTGTCTTAACTTTAGGAAGTTGGTGATCAAATATTTCTTAATTCATACATCACTAATACCTCAGGCTTAGTAGAGGGTAGAGGAAGTGGTGAGAGGGCAAGGTGGCGGTGGATATTATCAAGTTTTCACAAATGATAGATGTTTGCAAGTTTTTGCTGACTGCTGTAAGGAATTTCTCAAAACAGAGAAGAAAACAAATATAAAGATTCAACAAAGACAATATTCTTGTCTTCAATTATGCAAGTCTCAACATTTAGACCAGTCAAATTCCCCAGCTTCATTGTTAGTTCTTTGAAGAATGAAGATTTGGTTAGAAATAATGAGGATTTAGTGTTGGAGAAAATATAGTGATAAAATTATGAGAAATTTCATGCACCATGAAAGTCTCTGTGGTTTCAAAGGCCTTAGTGTGGGCTTGGTGGTAGGGGCTCTGACCTTCGATCCACCCTATATTGTGATAGTGACCGTGTGAGGGGCACTGCCCACGACCTTGTTTGGGCCTCTACCCCCAAATGCCCCTTGACCCTGCAAGTGGTGCTACCCTTAGACCCTCCCTTTGGTTTTAACAATATATATTTGTGTTGCCACTTCCGTCCCCAAATCTAGGTCCCCATCCACCCATTCCAAAACCGTGGAACATTGGAAAAAAATGTGTTCGATTTTTGCATCAATGTTTTGGATCACTCTCCATTGCATCATTAGGATGAGAAACAAATGATAAAAGATACGAGAATTGCTAGGTCTGTTGTAAGCCCTATGCTACCAAGTGTGATAGGCAGGTCAGCCAAGGGACCAAAATATTAATAGGAGAGATCTAAAATCTAAAATAAAGTTACAAATTAAGAATTAAAGCTAAAAATTTTAAAAAATTGGAATTGAAACCCAATGTGAAACTACAGTTATAAATGTTGACCAATAAACAAGAAACAAAATTAAGAAACTTAACAGTTAAAATAAAAGGAAACTCTATTAATTTTTTTTTTTAAATATATGATTAAGAGTGGTGAGAGAATCAATAAGGAGCAGAAGATAATATTAACAGATGGTAATGGCAGTAAGATTCAATACTGAAATATGATTGAATGAAAATAGGATAGTGGGAATAGCCAAAAACAACAGCGTGAATTAACCAGGAGTGAAACTAGGTAGGACTGGGGCTGGCAGGGCAGAGGGAGTAGACTACGACATGAGAAGCAAGCAAAAAAGGTGGGGGGGGAATTAGCTCTGAAAAGGAAAGGGAGATGGAGATTAATTCATTTGGTGGCTACTGAAATTTTGCATTTTACTCCACTTGAAGATGATAATTGTTAATGTATATCAACCGAGCTATACCCTTTTAGAGTGACATCAATTGTAAAATTTTTATCTCATTTTTTAATAGAATCAATCCATTTTTTCAAGTTAATATCAGTCAAATAGATACAACAGTGCTAGAAAGCCTGGTTGCAAGAATGTATCTGCATATATTTAAGAGATAATTTTATAAGGGTGTTTAGGAGAGAGACGTTATATATGTAGTCTTGTTTTTGAAAACTTAAGTTTATAACATCTGTTTAATCCCAACTATGTCATTGTGTCCCTTCACCTTGAGTGATTTTAGCTATTGCCCCTTCATCTTGATTGATTTGAGCGACAGGGCATACAAAGCTGTCTGCTCTACAAAGCTGTCTGCTCTACTAATGTGCAACATTCATTTATGTATTTCCTATGATGTTGATATCTGTAATCTCACAATCTTTGGTTGAAGTCTGTCTTCATTGACAAGAGGCTCGGCTATTTTTGCTATTATATGAATTGGGTCCTTTGTACATATGATGACATGGTCTCAGAATTACTTATGTTTGTTGTGTCTATACTTACAGGTTTCCAGAGACAGCAGAAAGTTTTTTTTTCTCTAATGGTCATAGTTGTCTTCTTTCTGCAGTTTTACTTCAAACAGTCATAGAAAACTGGCCTTGAGACATTATTTACTCATGGCTATTTGAATAAGGCACAGCTAGGCTCCTATGATTTATTACATTGATTGATTATTTTCCAGGTGGTCCTTAGGTGCAATCATGTATGAGATGCTTGTTGGCTGTCCTCCTTTCTGTTCTGATGACCCCAAAATTACATGTAGAAAGGTAATAAAAAACCATAGGATGGTTATAATTTGGTTGTTATTTTTCTCCCCTTATAACTATTCAAAGAAACAAAACATTTAAATTGCCTTGCTCTATGGCTTGAATATCTTATTGTGAAACAGATCCTTTGCTGGAAGACATGCTTGAAATTCCCTGAAGAACCTCGAGTATCACCTGAAGCGAAAGATTTGATTTGTAGGTTGCTGTGTGATGTAGATCACAGGTTGGGTTCGAGAGGAGTGGATGAAATAAAGGTACGTATTAAAACATGCATATGGGGCCTATGTTTGCCTTGTTTAAATTTATAGAAGCATTATAATAGTGGTTTCTTCAGCTGGCATTTGAAAGTCTTTGGAGTTTTGCATGAAAATTTTCTTGTTTCTTATATTTATTATAAAATTATCTGAGCAGCACTGGATTTTCTCAGATTGGATTATCAGAGTTATTCAAATGTATAAGTTGTTTCCTTAAGTCATACACCGTCAATTTGTTTTTAGAAGTATGACTAGAATAGGATTGTCTCTTTAGGTTAAAGCCCTTTTGTTTTGTTTACATTTCTTTAATATTAAGTGTGTTACTTTTCATAACCTGGGGATTTTTTAAACCTAGTAGTTTCCTTTTGTAATTGAGTGTATTTTTGGAGTCCTATTAACTTACTTTTGTCACTTGTCGAAATTAATATACAGTCGTTCCTTCCTTCATTATTCTTATACCTTCCAACCATTTCATAAATTTATGCTGACTACTTGATAAACTTTTAGCTTCCTTTGGACATGGAATTTTAAAAGAAGTATATGTATCTCCTAAATATTCTCCACTGCATATTTGGACCAGAATTATAGCGTTTAGACATAATGTGTTACCAGAAAACCTCTTAGAATGATGCATTGAACTTCTGAGGGGTTGGGGTGAAGAGAAGTCCATTCAAATTTTCAAGGGACCCAAAACACTTTATATTTTCCAAGACACAATGTCGTGTTGTTTCTTCAACAAAGAATTTTTATTAAGCATAAATCTGTGAATGCACTTAAGCTGACAGCATCTAAATGGATATATATTATAAATTTATATGACATGCTTCCCATCTTCTCTAGGCAATTCATTCATTATTGGGTGTTCAATATTTTCAATTATCCATATTATCAAACCTTTCAAATACAATCCAAAATCACAATGATATTTTAGAGAATCTGAGTCATTTTAAAAAAAAATGGAAATGCTTCATATATTAATTTACATAAATTACAATTCTAATCATACAAAAAATGGGTGGAATGGAATCACACACGGAAAAGTTGCATCAATCTTACAGGGACCTGAGAAAGCAGTCAGAGATTAACATAAGTGTTATGCACCAACTTCCCTATACTTGCATGCAGACATGGTGGTTAGTGAAAAAGTGCAAGTAGGCACACTTGCAAATACATTGGTAATTTTGATGTTGCTACATATTCATTTGTTAGAGGATGTGATTTATGAAGACCTCTATCACACTTTTCAAGGTGTGGAGTAGAGTATGTTCATCACTAAATCTATTGCAGATCTGTGTTCCATGGCTTTTCGGGGACGGGGACGGGGACGGGGGGATGTCAGGGGATACGTTTCCGGGACGTCCCCTAGGGGGCCATTTTTAGTTGATTAGAGGGTATATATATATATATATATGTATTTTTCAAAATTTATTAATATATTATAGAGAGAGAGAGAGAGAGAGAGAGAGAGAGAGAGAGAGAGAGAGATGTCAATAACTGATAACAACAATATCAATATGTAAATAAATCACGAGAGCAGTAGTATAATAGCATAATAAATGTCAATAAAGCATTATAAATTTATAACAGCAGTTTCAAACATCAATAAAACCATGGTCTATCAATATCCAAATGTCTCAAACATGTATCCAGAAGTCTCAAAGTTCAAACATGAAAATACTAAATACAACAGTCAATGAAATTAAGCCTTATTCAGTCCAATCTCTCCTCTATATCATGCCAATCTCTTCTCCAACAGGCAAACTCTGACAACAAGGAGCACAAATTGAGAAAATGAAAGAGCAAAACATAGGGTGAGTTTATGTTCTTTTGGCATTTTAGGGTTCATATTAGGGTTGGACGTCATTGTGGCCCCCCCACGTCCCTAAACAGCAAAAAGAAAAATTAAAAAAAAATGTTTTTTATGTTTTTTTGGCAGTTGAAACTTCCCAATCCGCAGGGGATGACTAGTCGTCCCTGAGATGATGAGGAACATTTCCTACGTCCCCCAGCTGTCCCGGGGACAGCTAGCCATCCCCAAATGGACAGGGACATTTCTTGCCATTTCTTGCTGTTTAGTCTGTTTTGGGGATGGCAAGGGGACATCCCCTTTGTGTCCCCCCGTCCCGGGGACAGCTGGGGACGGGGACAGTCCATTTTGGGACAGGGGATGTGTACCCGTGCAAAATAGTTGCAGATTAGTTGGCATTTGGCAGTCATTGCCAATCAGTAACTTGTGGCTACAACCAAGTCACCATATCCATATAACCAAATAATAACAGCAATTGGAAGGTCCAGTAATAAAGATTACGAGAACTCATAATTGGTTGTTTAGTTTGATTTCTCCTTAGGGAAACTTGCACTCAATTTCCTCTTAGCCAAGGTAATTGAAATGCATATGATCAAGGGATCTCATCATTTGTACCTTTTGTTCCAAACTCTTTCGAGATGAACTCTTACTCAGTCCTGTGTAGTCAAGTTAGTTGAATTGTACAAGGTGTTTGTTATACAAAAGGCAATGGAACCATCATGAAAAGGTTTTCTGTTGCATGTGTCTCTTCATATTCTATTGCTTATGAATTAGTGTTAAACCCCTCAAATCATATGATAGAATGATTCTCTTCTCTAACCCAATCTATTTATGTACATAAATTATTAGTGACACATAGCACACAGGATCCATTATGGCAGATGAACAATTGCTCATCCACATGTCAGCCATTATCTTCTATTGGTTACAGGTAGAAAACCCCTAGGTGAGAACCCCATAGGACAAGGTGAGAGGGCAATAGATGAAATATCTAGTATACATGTCATCATGTGACAACAGAAATATTGTTGGGGCAATAGATGAAAGATTCTATAGGAGATTGGTTGTGGTATTGATGTTGACAATAGGTTTAGAGTGCCCATTTGGATCACATTTTCTCATATCCTGATCCTGCCTAGGGATTATGCACTAGGTCCCTCAATCTAGTTATAGTTAAGATCTTTCCCAACATTAACAGGAATTTTCAAGAATCAAATATTTATCATTCCTCAGCCAATGCAGCCAATTTTTTTGCATGAATAGTTTATTAGAGTCTTATACGATATATGAAATCACGAGTACTATGTAGCAGTAACTTTCTAAGGTGCATCCTTTTCATTTATCAAGTAACTTTGTTGCACGTTTTGTGGAATTATCCCACCAAAGGATGCAACTACTGTTCTCTGCTAAGTCAAGAACAAAAAGATTTTAACTGGAACTAGGAGTGATGATCAGATTAATGTCAACAGTGAACATGTGCTATGTCAAGAACAAAAACCTTTCAACTTGAACAAGAAATGAGAATCAAATTGATGGTTAACACCAGTGATCATGTAAGCAGAAATAGGATACTAATTTGCTCCAATAATGTATGAATCTATATGCACAAGAAGAACACATGGGTGCATATAAATTTGCATATAATCTTCAAGCCCAACTTGAGTCTGCTTCCTTCCCATGATTTTTGGATGACCTTTACCATTCTGTTGTGACAAGATGCTTTTGGGCCCATGCCATGTTTGTCACACCATTCATCCTTTCTCAGTCCTTCCAAGCGTGCCTTTATTTAGATCAAAATACTATTATCTTATGTTTTAACATAATTACCATCCCACATAACCATGTTAAATCCACCTCCAAGAACCTTTGGTTCTCCAAGCTGCTGTTAATTATTTCTAAGGGTTTGTGAATCCCTATGATCAAAACAATTAAGATGTTGGGCCAATGAACGGGATATTTGACTCTCTCCTACACTTTAGGCTCTACAAGACCTAGGCAGGTGTACCTACTAACAAAGTGGATATCTGTAGAATAATGGGTTTATCTCAGTGAAAAATGGCAGATAAATGATTCATGCAAACAGAGCAAGGATTTGAAGATAATTTTGTAGTATTAACTTCTTTGTACCTTTAATGAGCAGGCATGAACAAATCACGTAAACTACTAATATACAACACCAAAGTGTAGTTTTTCATTTTGTGATTTTTTTAATGGAAAAAGATAATAGAAAAGATCGGTGCCTACTTCCTTTGGATAACAGAGTTTGAAACTTATACCAATATGATATTGCATCAACATTCCATCTTTGGGGTTTAACAAAAATCTATTACTGCCTTACAGTAATATAAACGCTTGTTATTGACTTAGTCACTTATTGAATGAGATTCTACTTACTAATCCTTCATAAGTACACACACCCCAATCACTGTCTAAGAAGGATTATCACCCTCCTTGAAGATAAACTAACTAAATCAACAACTCCTATAGCAAATGTGCAAGCAGAGATTTTTTCCTTTCCTTGAAAACTTACTTCCCTCAAAGAACACGAAATGTAATGAATGAGACAATCAAATTTATAAGCATGTATTCATATCATTACTATAGAGAAAATTTGATACAACATACACATAGGAACAAAATAACAAACTTTATTATCTTTTTGAAAAAAATTACAACCTTCAACAAAGTTTTCTTTTATAATGCTTATCTCTCTAGAAAATCCCAACCCCTTAATATGTCCAAATGAACCTATACTTATCGAAACTTAAAACTTTGCAAGTTCTTTGTTTCCTTCTTCAATCATTCTCACTTATGCCGACTTGGTGAACCATATTGCACTTTTGCACCTTTCGTGAACTTAAGGACCATGTCGGCCTTTCGACAAATTTGCGAACTACTGAACTTTGCGACACTTGAAACTCATTTCTTCCCTCTTTTTCGCACTTTTGCACTTTTTGCGAACTGGTGAACATTAAGAACTTTTGTCGCATTTTCGCAGAAATAGAGAACTTGCAAACCATGTCAGCATATCAACAATTTCATGAACTTATGAAGTTTGCAATACGATGAACTTTAGCCATTTCTTTGTCCCTTTGTTAGTGTTATTGGGAGGCTTATGAACCTTTTGACGTTTTCTTCTCCCTTCATCGCACCTTTGCAAAGTTTGTGAAATCACAAACTTTGCGGCATTGCGAACCTTGTGACTTTTCTATTTTTTTGTCAAGGTTTCAAGAAATCGAGGAACCTGGAAATGGAGAACTTTTGAAACACTTAGAGGAAATTTGATGAAGACTCAAGGGAATATCAGGATGTCAGACTTTTGGGGAAGGCATGACCAAGATGACAAGTCTGATAGGGGGATAATGGGATGAAAAACTCCAAAAATCTGAAACACTTGAGGAAAAGCGGGCTTTCGGGGCATTGGGGGTGGAAGGGATGGTATGAAGGGATGGGAAACCACGAACTGAAACTTCGTCAAATGCAAAAATACATAAGGAAAACACTAGAAACGGTTCTAGACTAAGGATTTAATGGAATTTCACCTCCTTGGACACTTAGGGAACCCATTTAGGATGTCTTAGATTGGTTATAAGTAATGGGTGGATAAGGTCAAATGCACAACTTTTGGAGCAGAAAAAAGAAAAAATGAGACATAAAAATGGGGTGTTGACAGGACCTACTTGTGATTGAGCTGCTTTTGAGCCATCCATTGGAAGTTAGATTGTACCAAGGGATTCACAAGGGCATATACTAAACAAAAACCACACACATTGGTAGTTTACATTATTGATAACGTCTTCCCACATCTACCATACATATAGTGGAAGTTTCTATTCCCCACGTAGTATCAACCATCCTTACCACCCCTCCTACAGTTTCAAATTTACAAATTGTTGATGTCTTGTCAGGCTCTTCCTCATCCATCCCAAGTTTGTCATCTCCATCTTTTGATGTTTCTTTTGAAGTTGAATTCGACAGATTTATGAATGAGTCTTTGCAGAGTCAACTTGGTTTGCAGTCCATTGGAGCAATCATGACAGATACTACCCCGATTGTTACCATACCAATCATTTCTACAGAAGTGGCTGCAACACAAGAGTTGACGGTGAGTCAAGAAGCATATACTTCCTCCCTTCCCCCTTGGTTGATCTCTCAAGTATCGAAGCGATAGAAACAAATGATCTCCCTAGATGAGCTTGATCTTGAAGAGATAGCTCCTCCAAAAGCCAAGGGGAAGAAAAAGGAAAAAGTTCATTCAAGGCTTCATGTTGACAAAATTGGTCATAAGTTTGTAGAAATTGGTCTACCGCCACAGGAAGACGGAGACGTAAACATGGAGGACTACACTGTCACGAGAGTCTAGCTTGGCAAAGTGACAAATGCAAGTGCAAAGGCAGATGCACAAGTGGTCTTGGATGTATTAGCAAGAAGGCTTGACAAGATGGAATAGGCCAAGAATATGTATAAGGAGAAAGCCGAGTGTTATGCAGTTGTTTTGAGGAACCTTGCAGGCTCTTCAGGAAATGCACAACCTATGGCTATGGTAAGCGCTGAGGAACCAACAGTACAAAAGGCGGAGAAGTTTGCCTCCAAGGGTAAGGTGTTGTATGATTTCATTGATGAAATGATAGAACATGGTTCACAGGTTATAACTGCTGCAGATGAGAAGGCCACTCAGATAGCCAAGCTAAAATCAGAGCTTGATAAAGAAGAAAGCATACTTTCCCAAGAGAAAAAAGAAATGGAAAAATGTCTCTCATTTTGGTCACGGATGAAAGAGACAAAGTTGAGTAAGTTGGTGGAAGTTGGGGTAATTCCCGACAAAGAGAAATATGTGGAGGTAAGAGAATCTCTCAAGCACCACATTCAAGTGATCAAGTCTCTTATTGAAGATATCTACCAAGTACAAGAAGATGTCGAAGGACATCGTGTTATCCTAGAAAATGGAATTGAGTTACCGGGTAAGCTTCTTGATGAAAATCATATTTTCCTTCTGGCCAGTGAACTTTCATAGATCTACAAGGAAGCCATCATGAAACAAGTGGAGGATGCAAACTTTTCAAAGACCTCCATGCATGCAATTTGTGACATATAGATTTCTCTTGATAATCTCAAGACGCATCTTGATAGATGCAAGAAGATTCACTCATCTACCAGAAAATCACTCACTAGAGTTCACACCATTGTGGATTATTATATAGTTGGTCTAGATGAGACATTCGTGTTGGAGACAAAGAAGAGATATGAAGACTTCCGCACCCAATGCAAGGAACCATGAAGACTTCTTTTCATCTCCAGTGTTAGATAGTTTTATGCTTTCATTTATGCATTTTGTAAATAGTTCTCGACATCTTACATGTCTTTTTCCAAAATGTAATTACATGTAAAAACATAGATGTTTTCCTAAAAAGATGGACAACATTTTTGAATAAGTCGACTAAGCAGGCCCTTTTCCTTTTGCATGAGTTGGCTCATATTTTGTGGCCTCATGTTCCTCAACTGTCCGTGTAACATTCTTACCAACGGTGAACTTGATTCTAGGACCTCTTTGGGAAGAAGAGGGAGTAGCCGCATGCTTGTCTTTTGTGCGTAGTTCCTGCCGTTGGCTGGTTTCTCCTCCAAGTACTTCTCCTTCTGCCTTTGTCCTGAAAGCTTTCATCTAGAAGCCATGTTTATGCAACCATACTGTTGTGTTGGATAAGATGGGAGCAAGCCTTTCTCTGATGGAGACACTTTCCTTTTGAGACCATTGTATTGAAGGTAAGGGTCTGCTAGAAATTTCATCTTCTTCGTAGGCAGAGTTCATGATGTCGCCCGGATCTTTGAAATCCTCTGGTAGATCAGCCACACTAAGATATCTGATCTGCTCTACTGTTAGCCTGCAAAAGTCCATTTTGCAGATGTCTTCTTCATCCCTGCAGTCCGCCCATATGTCTTCAAAGCGGTAGACATGTCGGTGATCTTTCTTTAGTTTCCTCTTCACATCCCGGTAGACAAAGTCAAATCTATATTTGTATGTTCTTATAGTCATGATCTGCATTTCTGTAGCAACTGACTTTGCCTTTTGTACACTTTGAATGGTATATCTACCAATTGTTAATGGAAACTTGAAACCCGGTTTGTGAATTCTCATGCGTTCCTTGTGGATTGAGATTAGTTGTCTGCACAGCTCCATGAGTATCCACTTATTTGAGGGATATCTGGGCAACATGTATGGACACCCAATATAGCAACCCACTCTCATACAGGTGAAAGTTGGAAATTGCAAAAAGATACACCCAACTTTACTAACCACTTTGTATGCCTCATCCAATACTCTCTTCTTTTCGAGAGTTGGATCAAAACTGAACAACAAGGATGCAAAGAAGGCATCTGTGACCCTCCTGAAATGATGAAGACTTTCTTTTAATTTCAACTGATAAAAATGCCCATATACAGGTACAAAATGTCTGTTTCCCTTTGTAGACAGCCTCGGAAATTGCCTCATTACTGCGGCAGCATACACCAAATAAGAAGTCATGTAGAACTTCAGAGTGGTTGGCACATTTATCAACTGCTCATGAATTTCATCACTGATTTGAGTCCCCCAATCAATATGAGCTTTCTTTCTCCTGATGATCCGGGTGTATTCATACATCCAATCTTGAAAATGAGATGACTCAAGCAAGCCTTTCACCCTGCTCAGGAGAGTAATCATATCCCTGACATCCTCTTTAAAATCACTTCGAGGAAGCACCTTTGGCCATCTTGAGATAGTAGGTCTAGGTGTTTTCAACCATTGGTTGTTAATCAAATCCTGATCATAAACCTCTTGTGCTTGTTGAATTGAAATCTTTGTATATTGTTCCATGTGTGGAACCCGAAAAACAATATAAAAAAATTCAGGGTCTAGTCTCATTATTACTTGTCCTGAGGAATCTAGTACACTTCTGCTATCTTTGATGTAGTGAGATGCAACCTGGAGAACAAACTCTATATTATGAGCAGAAGTTGGGAATGTAGATACCATGTGCAAGTTGCTGCGGACAATAGATCTTAGGCTGTCTTCTAAGGGATTTTTCTCAGTTCTTTTTACAAAATCTTCAAGGTCTTGATGACCAATTTCTATGTCTTTAATTTCATCCACCTTCAAGATCACCACGGTAGGTGGAAAGACACCTTGATATTTGTACTTCATTTTGCCCTCTTTCTTAGAAGACGACGGAGGCTTCTTTGTTGTCATTTAGAAACATCGGAATTTTTGATATCACCTTCTTGGGTCACCTGACGAGAACTTGAGAGGAACTGCAAGAATAGTGAATCAACAAATGTTAGGAGAAAATGCAGTTTTGGGAAGTGTGAGGCAAGCAAGCTATTCAAAGCAAGTGCGAACGAGCCATTTTGCATAGAAAATGGAGCATTGGCGAAGAAACGGGGATTTAGAGCGCAAGCGGAGTGATTTCAGAACGTTAGAAGAAAAAAAATTGCTTTTTGTGTAGGAGCGCTGAAAATCAGCGCTCCTACATCTTGAGATGATGATTTTACATGTAGGGGTGCTGATTTTCAGCGCTCCTACATGTGTTGGCACTTGAGAAGCAAGAAATGTCAAGGCGCTAAAAATTAGTGCCAGTGCATTTTGGGGAAGAACTTGGTTTATGTTCGGGCACTGAATTTCAACGCTTCAACATGTTGATTCTCTGTTTTGGGGTCAAGTGCGGGAGCGGACAAAAACAACACCTTGACATATTGAAGGAAAGTGCACTCCATGTAGGAGCGGTGATTTTCACCGCTCCTACATTTGGAGTTAGTGAAAATCACCTGTAGCGGTGGACAAAAATACCATTTTGACAGTTTGAGTTGGAAACAATTGATAATGCAAGAGCGGACTTTTTCACCACTCTTGCATGTGAGAGGAAGTCCAATTGTTTGTTTGAGTGGCGAAAAAGCTCGCTTGAGCAACTAGAGATGGGGAGAGAACTTATTTCATAAGGTGGTGAAATCTCCCACTCCAACATGTGGGAAAATCGAAATAAAAAACTTAAAATCACCATAGTAAAGAAGAAGCGAGCGGCGAAAAACAAACCCACAATATCAATAAGATAATGCTCAGAGCAAAGAGTAGGGCGTGTTTGGAAAAGAGGAAGGAAGACTCAAAACACGAAAAGGTCGAAACCCTAGTAATGAAAAACGTATTGAGCATGGCGAAAAGAATTTATAGAGATTTAAAAGCTAATAGAAGGAAGAAATCCGATGAAAAGGAAGAAGCAACAACGTACCGGGTGAAAACTCGAAACCCTAGTTTGAATGCTTGAGGAAAACTTTACATGCGAGTTGTAGGAGGTTGAATGGAAACCAGCACGCAAGGAGGGAGAGAGAATGACGGTGGGATGAAGAAGATTAACCTAAAATCACTTATTAAGTCGCTTTTAGAAAAGATCATAAATGCAACTTAAGTTGCATTAATTGTGGTGAACTTAATGGCGAAATAGATGTACGAGCGGTGAAAATCACCGCTTGTGCATAAAGTAGACTTGAGAAAACAAAAAGTGCACAAGTGGTGATTTTCACCGCTTGTGCATCCTTTAGACTTGACCAAGGGAAAAATGCACTAGTGCTGAATTTTAGCGCTTGTGCATCTCAAAGTTTGGTGGAAAGTGTAGGAGTGCTGATTTTCAGTGCTCCAACACTTGGAGTTGTATTTTTTCTAACTTAAGGCTCATGTAGGAGCGTTGAAAATCAGCACTCCGACATGAGTCCAAAAATGACTGACTCCCAAAGGTTTGAGAGTTAACGAAGATACACATTTGGAAGCTCTTCGAAAGACGGACGGGAGGAAACACTCAAACAGACTGTTTGAGGTTTTGGACCACGCATCGAGGTGAATTGAAAATTGCCTCATTTTGCGTGCTTGAAGTACACGAAACTACAAAATAGACAAGTTTCGTAGGGGGTTATCCTGCGAATCTAGCGCAGCTGGATTTGAGGATAACACCGAGGATGGGGAACCATCCCCAAATGGGCGGGGACGTTTCCTATTGTTTTCTGCTCTCTGGCCTGTTTCGGGGATGGCAAGGGGCCATCCCCTTTGCGTCCCCCCTGTCCCAGGGACAGTTGGGGATGGGGACAGCGGATCTTGGGGCAGGGGACACGTCCCCATGTAACACAGAATATAACGTAAGGAATGAAATAGAATTAAAGAAAACTACCTAGTTGCAGAAATAAATACTAATACATAAATGAAAAAATGAACGAACAGGGTACTATCTTATTAATCAAATTGATCCCACAAACTCGGAATCCATAAAATGCAATGAAGTTGCATTTTATAGACAACAAGAGAGGAGATGAGGATAAGAACTGAGTCTTCTGAAATAGAATGAATTTCCCAAAGCCTGACTACAGAAAACCGATAAAAGAGTCCAAGCTAATCCTAAAATTGTCTATAACCTAAGGTGTAATAATGCATGATTTACACTAACAGTCTCATCTCCAAAGTTCCCCAACATTCCATACCACAACCTTTAGCTTCATGGAAAATCATTGAGATTGATACCCTGACAATTGGGCTAGTTCATGTGTGCCTGGTCACTTAGTTGTCCTTTGCAATATGTTCAAGATCTTTTGTACCCTACTTTCACCCCTTGTTCTGTCCACTTTTACTAGGCACACCTATTTCATCCTCTAAAGGAGTGAGAGATTCACCTTGCTTTGACACCTGACTTTTTTTTTTTTTTCAGTTTTCATTGTGATAAGGGGGAACATTGACTGCTTTTTGTTGGCGCAAATGACAATCCTTGATCAAATGAGAAGAAGAAAAATAAGAAAAGAAACCATTAGGAAGGTTAAAATAATACCTTTGGACACTCATCATGATCAAACCATAATGAATAAATAACTGAAATATTTGGGTTTAGATAGGCGAAATCGTTTCAAGCCATGTGATACCAAGAGATATTTTTTAAACACATTGGGAACGCCAAGTAATATGTAACACAAGACATGGATATATGTTTAAGGATATATTAGGAACTTGAGAAATGGCAAATTAGCAGATAGCATCTTCATTAATTTAAAAAAAACATAAAAATTCTAGTACTGGTACTAGCATCAAAATAACTATGTGAAAACATTTAAACAGCTGTCTAGAATTAGCATATTCTTAATCTTTCTTTTACTTGATAGTTTTTGAATTCTCTTGGCTGAACTAATGGAATTTTTCCAAAGGGAAATATGTATTGGAATATGTTTATGAAATATGTTGGTTCTGGTCTGTTGTCACACAGGCGCACCCATGGTTCAGAGGTATTCAATGGGACAAGTTGTATGAGATGGAAGCAGCATACAAACCTGTGGTCACTGGGGAGTTGGACACTCAAAATTTTGAGAAATATGATGAGGTAAAATCAAGTTAGCATATTCATGTTTCAATGTTAACCAAACTTATTTTAGTTTTATTATGCATAACTGTTACTTTTATATTTATCTTCTTTGCGACTTATCCTTTTTCAGCATTGAATATGAGTGCGCAATAAATGATTAATATCTAATTGTCTATGGAATATCTTGGAGATCACCAAATTCATGTTCTTATTGAAGCTTGAAGTTGTCTATGGAAAATAAGCTAAATTGATAAACATTTCTGATACATTTGCATGTCATAAATACTTGTTTTTATGTACAAAAATATTTCAGATTTGTTTTGACTTTCTGATAATTTAAATAATCTTTTTTTACTCTTCCTGTAGCATTGTGAAATATATATTGAGGATAAATACATATTGTATCATATTCAGATCTGTCCCTCTTAAAGGATACTTAGAATGCAAGCCTGCAGTACAAAAAATTATGTGGCAAATAGTTACATGCTCTTCTTTATCAACTGAACTTAGTTGTAATATCATCACATTGTAAATGGTATTTAGAACTTAATCCAACCAAACCCGCCTCCAAGACTCTTTACCTCTACACTTATTGAAATATTATATGGAGGCTTTCTATACTTCACCTGCTTGAGGGAATTCATAATTTGTTAAGCTAGTGCTTAAAATGGGTCACCAGTTTTTTTCTTAAAATTTTTTCTCATGATTTGTTAGCAGTGTATGCGGCCTTTTGCAATATTTGTTTTGTCAAACACTTAAAACTCCTTTCCAGCCTCTTGACCAACACAGCAACAAATTCTGTCATAGCACTTTTTGAAAGAGTTGCTTATGTTTTTTTCCTTCCTTTCCAATGTCTACAGCTGCTAATAGTTACATTGTTTCATTCCCTAATAGATTGGTCCCATGAATACCATCACGGCTTCTATTCTTTAGGTCCTGATGGTCTCTGAGTATTTTATGTTCAGCAAATAGCTTATTTTAAAACATTCACCTAAAAAGTAGGAGAAGCCACAATTTAGGATGCTCCAACGAGAGGTAAAGAGATGGGGCTGAATGATGCAGTGACCACTAAAACTCTTCTTTGCCACATGGCTTCAGATGAATTCTTCCCTCCCATTTTTTCTTTTCTTTTTGTCACAGAATCATATGTGACAATTGAAAGTAAGCAGGTTAGTTAAAATAAACAGCAATTAAAATTATCCATGACACTATTAACTGAAAAAACATCTCCGCCTTTGAAATTTCAGGAAGCTACTTGCATAGGACCTTGCTGTAAGTATATGAAATATTTGATGAAGGCTTGGGCTATTTGCGGTGTTGATACCAGTGAAATTTGTAAATTCCTCATGCATGTTGCTCATTGACATTTATATCCAGCTTGCATTTGGCCAATTAGAGCAGAAATATTTGTTAGGATTAAGATGTCATTAACCTTGCAAATCCTATGTATATTTTATTTCTCCAACACTCTTGGAAAGTGCACATGGATACTTAGGGTATAATTGGAGAAATTATTTCTATTTAATATTTTCCTAGGAATATTGATTTTAGTTGTCTTTGCATTCATGAGGGAGGTGGAGCAGTAAGATGGCGATTACTTTTGACTTTGGACTCATTCAATGCAAATTCCCAATTCTAGGCGGTAGGATTGACGTGTGGAGAATTTTGTCATAATGGATGGGATCCATGTGATGTGTGATCTTCATAATAGAGCTCTACACTTGAGGATGTGACTTGTTGGGGAGTTATGAGTCAAAGATGCCTTTGCGGTTACATATGCTATTTGAAGATACATTGATTGTGCCCATTGGAGGCCATTCAAAGTCATTGATTGTGTTTACTATTCTTGGAAGATCCTCTCTAAGGTGGGCGGGGGGTTTTTGGATGATACCATGGTTTTGCTATCCATTTTTTTGGTGAAACCATTTATGGTGTGAGATAGTAGTTTGATATATTATATTTTCACAGGTACACAGGTGCTGCTGGAATGCTATTAGAGTTGAACAAAGTGTGTGTTGATATTGTATCATGCTTATTGAAGATTAATTCATGCTTGTCCTCTTCTCTGGTGGAGTTTTTTCCCAAAAGGGTTTCTCCATGTAAATTCCATGTTATGTGTTGCAATTTTATGGTATGTTGATTTTATTCTATTTGGTGATTTATGCTTCCACTTGTAATCATTTATGGGTTATCCAATGTTGAACAATTAAATTTCATAGTTGCATACACTTGGATTTTTTTTTATTGCTGTAGTTTCACCTTGTTTATCAACAATATTTCTGTCAAAGGTCATAAACACTATCATAATCTCTCTCAGTACAAGTCAACATTTTACAATTGCTTTTCATCCAAGTATGGACAGTCTGAATATTTTAATAGAACAATCAATAATATGTTTGCTTTGTATGCGAATCTTTAGCATTCACTGGGAGCAATTTTTCATTTGCGTTCTTTTTTCTTTTGGTTGTTATTTAGTGCATGCATTGACCCTTATTTCACTGTTTTTTATTTGTATTATTGGTCCCTTTAAATTTAATCTTCCAGCACCACAAACTTTCCAAACCTCAGAACAAGTCTGCCATGATTATCTTGCATTAACATTTCCCATGTTATGCTTTACCTTTTCTTTTCTTTTCTTAATATCTTACAGTGGTCCAAAGGACCAAAAGTAAATATGGCACTATGATCAGATATATCCACACAAAAAATTTCCACCAAGAAGTTTGGTTTAGACAATATATGATCTTATGAAAAAGCTTGCTTCAAGAGTAATACCATACACAAATGTCTACTTTTCACCATTATCACTGCAGCCATGGATCATGGTATGTGACAATGGCATATCATTGTTTGTGTATATAAATTGGTCTTTTATGTCGATTAATTATTATGTGCAATTGATTGTGATTCTGACTGTTTTTTGAATTTTAAAATATGACTAGGTGAGAGCTCCAGTCAACTCTCCATCGTTGGAGATACTTCGGTTTGACTATTGTCATAGTTGTACTTTAATCACCCTGATTATATCACCAGTTTAAGTGTAAGCTCAACTGGGATAGAATCTTATATTTTGTGAAGCTAACTCTCGGTTTACTTTCTCATAAGCTTTTGCATTAAAGGAAAATATGAAAACTCATGCTAACACCAGAGATAGATGGTATTGGTTGTAAAGTTCTCGATTTTTTTTAATTAGAGGTACAATTTTGAACCAAAGCCCTGTCCATTGTGAACTAATTTCTAGGTGTTTGAATCCTGTGTATTTTACAACCATGTGCAGTACATAATGTTGAAAAGTTTTACAGAATCTGATAGTCACTGCAGCACCGTTTTCCAATGGTTTCTGAAGTTATGATTTCAGCAATAATTGTATCATGCAATTCACCATACATGTAAACACAAAAAACTTACCACATCCATATATAATTAATGAAAGTTAGGTAAATAGTTTGTTGAGTATTGTATTATCGTGGATAAATTACACATTAAGACATTTCTAAGCCTAGCAAAGAAATAGATGCAAGTAGTTACATCCCTTATATTTAATTTAGCCTGGAAATCTATCCTCTATGCGTATTAGCAATATGGTTCTGGATTAGTACTTATATCAGGTTAAGTTATTTTCTAAATATAATCTGAGCAAGTTTTTGAGTGTTAATTTCCATATGTTATTGCAGTAAATAGTTCTAAAAGTGTCACGATTTCATCTTCAATCAGTAAATTTGTAAAAGTACTTTCCATGAAGGAAATTAATTCTTGTCAGTATTCATTGTACAGTGTATACACATAGGTTCTTTTGCATTGAGTTTCGATGTCATAAGTATACTTTTGGTCTTATGTATGCCCTAACTATTACTTTGGGGTATAGATGGTGTGATCAGTTTTCTGAATTTTCCCATTTCGTAGGAGGCTGAATGGTGAATATTGTTTTTAATTTAGCACAACCAATTTTAACAAAATAAATCACAGCATGATATTGAATGCTCAGCACACTGTATGACTGAATACCTAGCTTTTATATTTTGTATGCATCTATGAAAGGAATCTCATTTTAGAAGAGGATATGTATGTGTAATCAAATTCTATTGTCTTTTTTCATACAGGTTGAACCTCCACAGCCACCAAAATTAAGGTCAGGGCCTTGGCGTAAGGTATGTGATTTACTCAATTGACATCCTTTGAAGTGTAAATAAACGTAGGGGTTTGTGGTCGAATGTTCATAATTAAATTTAAGAATATGACTTTGGTATGTGAATATGATTATGAGAATCAGAACATGTTTTATATATACAATGTATATTTATGTTATAAAGTTTTCTAATAGCACTAATTCAGTTGTACAAGTATATTTATTTGTGATGTTTTTAAAATTGAAAGCCTTTCTTCTTGCAGATGTTAACATCAAAGGATGGTCATTTTGTTGGATATACTTACAATAACCGTGACATGTTTAAAGCAATCCAAGGAACAACTGGTAGGGCACAAACTGTTCAAGGATATTGTGGCTATATTTATGCTAAGTATTTGATCTTTGATTGGGTCCTTGCCTTAAGTATCATTAATTTTTTTTTTCATGGGATCATTTCTAGGATCCGGTTTAGGTTGTCATGGTTAATATCTAATGTGTAACATAGCATACTAATTGACCAAGTTTCACTGGTTTGGTGACACATCATGATGTTGAGTAGCTTGATGAATGTGGTACCTATTTTTGGTACTATAATGAGTGCTAAAATGAGTATAGAAGCTCCTCGAGTCAAGTGAAAGCCTACTTGTGTGTGATTATTGTCCAAGGAGTTATAGCTTGTGGTGTGCCAATCACAAGTGAGTTGCCAAAGTGAAATTATTGTTTATAGCGAACATCGAGAGGAAGCAAATAGTGTGACTGAGAAATATAGACCAAAGTCTCAACCTTTGGGCAAGATAATCACTAGAACACTTATTGGACTAGCCCTCATTCCTTATTCCCTTATGGGAAGCACTTTTACACATTCTGCAGGATTAGTTATGTAGGGAGCTTTATATGATACAAGAACCTTCATGAGGGAATTACACCAGGACAAAGGCATTTACCTGATTATTAACATATTCTTTACATTCTAGTAAAGTTTGTCACGCAATTAAATTTGTCATTTGTTTGGCCAATATTATGTGAAATAAGGTATTGATCTTTACAAATGGCCGTACTTTTGGGATGAAAGTTTGAATGGTGATTTGAAGTTTTTAGAGAAGCAAGTGAATTGGATTCAGAATATTGTGTAAATTTAAGAAAACTATCTCTAGATTAAAAATTTGGTTGTTTGTTTATATGAAGAGGGATTGACAAATATTTCTTCTTCTTAACTATCAGAGATTAAAGAAAAGAGCCAGCCGAAGAAGAAGCCATCCCTAGTATCTTTGTTTGGTAAGAATGGCTATCCTTACCAAAGAGTTTATTTATGCTTTTACAACTTCACTTTCATTCCATTCTATAATCAATAGTCCTAATGTGCATCTCTGCAAGGAATGGTACTACTGCATTCGATTTATCTCTTGCATTTTGCAGAAAAGATTTGGTTATTTATGTTTAAGGAACATCTCATACATTCCTCAATATGTGCTAACACACATATGGTTCTTGTATTTGGACAGAGAAAATTGATTTGGAAGAAACTACGAGTACAAATGGTGACATAGTGGGCACAACAAGAGGAGTTGCATGAACATTGGTATACTAGTCTTAGTTCGAATCACCTTTGCTTCCCTTTTTTTTGTAAGGGTGATGCCAAACAATTTTCATCATAATATTCTGTAAAGAGTCAAAATGAGATGAAAATAAGTGTCCCTAAAGGGCAGATTAATTCATGAACAGACCTTAAATGAAGTTAAAAGGGGTTTGACGTCACTCCAACTAATTGTAATATTTATTTAATTTATTTTGTTTTAAGTTTCAAGATTGGTGTTTCAACCAAATGTAAATGGTTGATTCTCTCTTTCGTAAGCTGTTCAAAATTTTCTGTAATGGATATGATCGTATATTTTTAAAGATCTATTTTGTTTTTTAATATATTCAAGTCATAGGCTCTATAGTTTCTCACGAGGCCTAATTTGTGGTTATCAGGTACATTTTAGTAATAGACAAAAACACTATCCCAGAGAGAAATTTGTGTATGTTCTGTAAGAAGTTTAACAGCATTAGAGCTCATAATACCACATTGTTAATATATGAACTATATTTAACAATCCAACTATCCTTAACCCCAATGCCAAAGATGTTTAGCAAATTAACACATTATCTATATTAGATGCAGCATGGTGTGATAAGAAGGGGTATGAAATTATCCTTTAAAATAGTGACCTTTGTAATGGTCCAACTAGTCGAAGGATTTACCTTGCTTGTATTTTGTCGATGAAATGGATATGACTCTCTCTTATAGGATGTCTTGCTCAATGGAGGGCCAACTTCAAACCTTTTTCCAGAATCCTCAAACTTTACATTGCTATTAATGCCTCTTCATGAGTTTTAGTGTAAGATGCTTTTGTCATTTCTAAGCATCCCTCACCAGCGAATAGGCCTAATTCAATAGACAATAGTTAAGCTTTATGTTGAAAGATTGGTGAGTAAAAGGTAGTCTTTCAAGCCTAATTAAAGCCTTGGCATGTATATGTTTGGTGCATTGAGCTAGCCACCCTCCTTTTTGCTAAGGCTATATGGGAACGTTATTGAGCCTATATAGCAGTTCTAGATCAATTAATTATTTAAGAGCGAGCTACATCGTTGTTTTTCTTACTATGAACATTAGCCTTAAATTGGTTTTAGAGAAACATGCCCTAATCTTGGATATGCTAATATACATGTCCACCAAGTTGTGGGCTGCTTTATTGAGATGTGGGGATTTAAACTAAAGTCACTCTTATTATAGATGCACCAATTTATTATCACACAACAATATTCTTTATATGAGGTACCTACAATCTTGTTATTGGAGAATCTTTAATATAATATTATAATTTTGACAATATTATATTTCTCTTTTTGAATATATTTAGGCCTAATTGGAACCCACATTTCTTTAGTATAGACATCTTAGGAGTGACACATTTGATTCTTTGAATTGTGTTATCCCTATAATTTTTCTAAGGACAAACTGGATATGAGGAATGTGTAGAACCATGATCCCTTTTCTATTTGCTGGGGAGGCTTCTCTTCTCAAATTACTTATGAGAAATTCACAATTATGAGATCTACAGTCTTACATATATCTATACAAGGAATTTTGCAAAAAGATGTAGCATTTCTTAACATTTTATGTTAAAGATCAAACAAAATTGAAAACATCTCCAAAAAATAATCATATAGCTCATATGCTAGGTTTACATGTAGTGAAAATGATATATCATTATAGTGTATTGAGAATTCAATTGAACATGATCTTCAAAACCAACCAAGAACATTGACATAGTTAAATAGAAAAGATGTAGATAATTTTATGAAAACATTGTAAAAAGACAAGTCCTTGACATAAAAACCTTCAAGGTTTTCTTCATACTCAGTAACAAAATGTGTTGATATAAATTATTTATGAATTCATTCAAAAGTGTAATGCACCGTCGCTTAATGCTAAATGATTGAAAGATGTCACACATGGGAGTTTTAATGTGCTTTTATAACCTTCCTAACAAGTTTGAAAGATAAATTGTAACGTGCCAACCCTTTGGTAAAGTAAAAATTTCTAAATTTACATCATACGAATAAATAAATGTGCTAACAAGTCATTTCAATAAAAGTTTTCTTTTCTTTATTGATAATAATGAACAAGTTGCCATATCAAATTACAATAAAGATTCCACTTCATTATAATAACTTCACAAGAACAAGAAACAAGAATACATACCTTTACAAACATAGCTCCAATGAGCTTTAGAACAAATAGTTGTAAGAAGGTCCAGGAATCCGTCCTTTCAAATCTTGGTTCTTCGGTTGCTTGTTGTGGAGGAGAAGCATCACTCAGGCGCTTTTCCGCCAACCACAAACTCATAATGTGGTCCCCTGCACATCTATCATTCGATAGATGGCCCTTTCCTTTGACAAAGAGATTGGTAGAGTATCTGATAACGACAACCAACTGAGCATAGTGTTGTGTCCTACATAACTAGAGCTTGTGCAATCCGACAACTCTCAAACTAACTTGTAATACGAGATCACGGTCAATTGACAGTGTAGTCTCAAGAGTCACACAACCTAGAAAGGAGTCAAACAATCTAGAGTGGAGTCTTGTACATTCACACTACTTTGATAAAAGAGTTTTAATTTAGTAAATGATTAAGAGTCATCTATCACATACACTACTCAGGGCCGATTTGATTTAAGGCTATCTTAAGCTACGCATAGGTATTTCCTTCAATTGATAGTCCGTCATCCCAAATAACCTATCACCATATAATCTACTTGGAATTAACTGTTTTACTGGTAATTACACAAGCTAGGTATTCCTTCTATGGATAGTCCATCATCCTAGATAACCTACATACTTGGATAACTCAACTTACGTGTAAGTATATCAATCCCTCTCCCATACTGGATGCCCTCTCCTAGGAGAAAACACAATCTTTCCTAGTTAAATTAATAACTTAGCTAAGTGTATCATATCTGTTGTACATGATCAATCAAACCTAATATATAATACTAATGACAAACATCCATCTCCTACTACGGAGTAAATACAAACATGTTGCATCCCATGTTCAAACACAACTAGTATAATTAAATACCTATGTACCTTATGTAACATAGTTGAATTCCTCAGTCAAGTAATTTCTTTGACATATCTAGTATAGTTAAATACTTGTGTCTAGCTACCTCTTAGACATATCTAATACTGTTTAAGTATTTACCTTGAGCAAAATCTCCTATTTTGGAGTACTTAAATACACCTTAAACAAGCAGCCTAAAGGCTTCCAATCCCTTTTTCAAAACAATCCTAAATACTTCTATTGCAAAAAAGCAGAAATAACATTTCATGCAACATAGAAAATATAGTGAACCTTTTTAAATTGACAAGAAGAAGAAACCTCATGCCTGTAAACGTTTTTCCAAATTGATGTCAGAGCTGCCTTTACTTCTAGCTCAATCTAGTTTCCAGTTTCTCAAAAGATGATAACTACTCACAAAATTCCCTCTTTCCACTATCAAAAATCAGTAGTAGAGCTGGCATATTCCTTGGGTAGAATACGTTTCTCTCCAAGATAAAAGTAACTCACAGAAATGTGAACAATGTTTGAATACTAAGGTCACTCAAAATTATGATGAATGGTTGTATAAAATGTCACTCAAAATTACGATTACTGGCTACTTATATTGTTCAATCAGTAATTGCAAACTGAAAATATAAGATCACAAGATAATACACATATGACAAAAACCCAGGCTGATGAAGAATAATGAAAAGCTATGAGTGAATGAAATGAAAAGAGTAATGTCAATTAGGAAGGTTGGGGCGACTATTTATAGAGCCCAACCTTCAACAATCTCCTACTATTATGGCATGTGGATTGACACCACTGCCATAACAACTTTCAACCCCTAGAGGTGGCGCCAATTCCATGCCATATTAGCACTAAAGATGGTGAGGTGTTCTCCAATCTTTGACAGCATAGTGAAGACTAATTCCAAGGACATGGAGAAATTATGCCAATCAAAACCTACAGGATTGTTCTCAGATGTGGCGCCAATTTCATATTATGGCAGGTCGTTAAGAAAAAGTCATTGTAAATTTTTGAACACATAGCCTTCCCACAAGCTAAGTCGACAAGCCTCTTTAACTGCGTTGGATTTTATTTTGACTCAGTCAAAAGATTTGGACACGTTTCAAGGTTTTTCCCTGCGTGTTCTCCAAATATGCGATTTCAGAAAGTGTCGTGTGAGTTTCAAAGGTTGTTTTCTATAGTTTAATCGACATGATATATCAATTCATAAATATTTTGTTTCAAATGTTCAAATGATATGGTTCATAAATATTTTGATTCACAAGGTTGAAATAATAAAATATTTCAATTTACATAGTTTGAATGATAAATAATCAATTGATTAGGAAATAATTCGATTTCCATAGTTGAATGATAATAATTATATATTTTAATATATATATATATATATAATTATTGTTTTAAATATATTAAACATATATAAATATATATTTAAATACACAAGTATAAATATATATATATTTTAATATAACTATAATATACATATAATCTTATATATATATATATTGTTATATCAGTTGCATATCTTTGATTATCTTATACCACAAATAATAATACGTGTACATTTTTATACACATATACTTGTATTATATATATACATATGTACACTTCTCCAATAAGCATTAACGCTTCAAGTGTATCTGTGTATATATATACAAGTATATTCATTATATGGTAATACAGTAATCAAGTAATCCATTTGACATAGAATGATCATGACCTAGTGTCTATTCCCACACATGTATATACAAGCATAGTCGTTTCCTCATGTATGTACCCCGGTGAGTATTTCTACTCACATATATGTGTGTTTGCCAATGCTCTCATACATGGTCTATGTATATGTATTTATATGTATATGCCTATAAACATGCTACGTTTAACATTTTATAGAAACGACGTAAAGGTAACCATTCACAAATCCCAAAGTCTTAACCCAAGCACAATCAACACAATGTCAAAAGGAAGGACCCAAAACTCAAATAGATAAACATCACCCATTACGGCATGTAGAAGTAACAAGACTCTCAAATGCAGACCCATCGACTAAGGATGGCTTACCTATAACCCGCACAAACTGACTGAGTTCACTCAATCTAAGGTGACATGTGTGTATGCTTAGATAGTTTACTTTATCAGTTACCCGACCAAGCTCCTCTCCCGAGTGATACTTCCCCTCCCCCTGGAGAAATGGGCATTTACTTGCAACCACTAGCACATACCTTGGCAGTCAATTGTTCACAACAATAAGCAGTATATATAAACATCTTCAAAGTTAGAATAACAATAATTCAATAACCAACTATTCTCATTTATGTAGTATATCACCATGAATAATGTCAACTAAGATAACATCAAATGAGATAACATTCATATTGATAACAAGGTTTAAGCATCATTAATTCATTTCCAAAATTCACATTACATTCACATTTACCCTATCTAGTAACGGTAAATAGTAACTTCACAATTTGGGGTGTAACATACTTCCCCCCTTGTGAATCATCGTCCCCGATGATCTATAGCCTTTTAACATACAGTTAAAGTCAAGTAAATTTTTACTTGTAATTCTCAAAATACGTAAGATTTATAAACATTCATCCTATGTAGCAATCTTGTCCTTGCTGAACCTTGCTTCGAGTGTCCTCACTATCGCATAGGGAATTCTTGTATGCCTTACACATACTTACTCGCCCAAAGAGTTTTATTACATATACACATCCAATATATAATAGTAACTATACATAACACCTAACACATAGTGATAAAAAATCATCGACCCATAAATTTATCCTTAGTATAATCCAAACAGAAAAGGAATGTCGATGCATTGTAAACTTCATCGTGGGTCCAATCCTTCTCTTTTGGTATTTACACTTTTAGACAACTCATAAACCAACTTTTCCCATCACTTAGACATCCATTTTCCTTACCATAAAGTACTCGTTCTCTTGATTACTTGTCCATCTCGAGCATAACACTGCTCCTGGACACCTGTTAAATCCCGATACTGCTTCATACTTAAGCTTTGTATCGACAAAGTTTCATTGATCACTTTGATCTATTACTCCTTTTTGACATTCTATCAAGTCTATCGTTTACCCTATTTCTAAGCCTATTTTAGCTTAATAGAGTTTCTAACCTTTCCTTTTATATAATGGTCCAAACTTAAATGTTAGAAGTTTATAAATCATCCAAGATTTAGTCTACCATTTTCGCTTATTTGACTATAATAATATATTGCACATTCGTTCAACTGAATGTTTCATAGTATGATTATGGTTTACACAACCTTATCATTATTTGCTAAACTAAAATAACCTCAGGATTACTAAGCAACTATTTGCCCACAATATGTTATTTAGGACCAAAATCCTATAAGTTAAGTTTCAAAAAGCGTTGGTTTCTTCGATGAGTTTATCCACTTAGAACAATATGTCAGTTTTAATGACATAGACAAATTGATCTATATAGTTGTTCTACCACTTTCACTATGGAATCCCAAGAGAATATACATGTTCTATCAATGATGACATCTGGTCTTCATTTCCTGGCATACTAGACATTATCTTGCCACATTCCGCGCAACGTCATACTCTATCTTTTCCTAGGTTTTAGCGGATCCTCATCTGACAATTCCCTTTGTCATTCTGATGTCCTAACTTTGACATTAATTTCCTCATTCCATTCTTGAATCTTTCAACATTTTGGGTACATAGGTTCTTTTATATCCAATAATAGTCTATTTCTTTGACTAGTTTAAAACCTATTTTACAATCTCATACCATCTTTAATTCCCATGTAATAATGGTTATACGTTATGCAAAGATAAATCCCATTTATCTTAGGACATCCATAACATGGATTTCTTCTGTCCTTGGATTATTTCCAAGATGTAATTCATCTTTCAACTCAATCAAATTTTCTCGATAAATTTGGTACTAATTTCGGGTATTAATCCTTGTCGAATCGTGCTGGTACCTAGAAGATTTCAAATTTAATTGCATACCTAATTACCAAGCATGAACGTTTCTCGTTGGTTCCATTGATTCTCTTAATCATATAGAAGAGTCCAACTTTGGTATATCCTTTTTGAGCACAAGCAACAACCCTGATGTTTTATTTTGTAAAATTTTCCAACATTTCATGCTAAGTGAAAATTCTATGATGTCACGACATATCAATTGGATGCTTCCCTTTGAGAGTGTATCTCTAAAGGCCACTCAAATAGAGTCTAGTCAACAATATGACTTCCTTTCTAGAGTGTAAAATAGCTTCTTTAGCTCACTAGGTATCCCACCTATGTTTCCATCCATATAGAATTTTATAAGCTCAAGTGATTTACACATTCCCATGGTGAATCTTTATTCATTATTCCTTTCAAATTCTTAGGATAGAGTCCTCAATTGTTGACTAGTTCAATGTTATAGGTTCCTCTACCCCTATAAGTCCCAATCAAGACCAAATGTACAACTCAACTAAATAAGTTATTTTCAACTTATAGGTGTTAAAAAGTAGTCCTAACTCAATAGGTTAAAACTTAACCTAGAGTCTCTCTCTTCATTCAAATGAACTTCTTGTCCCAATTAGGTTATTACAAACCTAGGGTTTCATTAAAGAGTAAGGTAGTGATCAAGTGATTAATCAGGTAAAGATAATGCAAAGCATCACATCCTATTTTATCTTTCATACCATCTCTAAGGCTTATGGCTAAACCTTTTCATCCTTAGTTCTCTTAGCATAGTAAGCTTTAGTGTCAAGTCACTTTACAACATGGATATATTTCATATTAAGTAGTATTACTACTTATGTATAGAAATAACATCGTTATCTAATTCCCCCATATAAGGTATATAGGAGCGTAGAGACACTTTCTTCCAATCATGAGTAATCTAGATACTCTCTTGCCACTCCCATAGGCAATGATCTTTCTTTTCATGTTCAAATTATCCGTCTATCCTTTTCTAAGGTAGCAATGACAATATCATTTGATTCTTCCAATCAAATAAATATAAGGTATGGGATGATAATAGGTCTTAATCCTTGACCTTTCCAATTATCTTTCTCCAAAAATCCCAATACCTTTTTCCTTGTGGTCATAAAATGTATGACTTTATCGACATCATGTCTTGTGAAGAAGTCATTAATTCCTCCAAATTGAAAACATATCTATGTTTTTCGTTGGATGGGGTACTTAACTCGAGTCAATCCACTCTCTTCCTTCCCCCCTTAGTGTTTCCACAACTTTTGATCTACTCAAAGTTGAACTCCTAATAAACACTTGCTTCTTTTAAAAGGATTTGTCATTCCTTGTTGTTGGCTTTCCATTTCCTTTTCTTGCCTTAATGACATACTTTGAATATACTTTTTCCCAAAGTTAGATTCGTCATTGATTTCTATTTCATAGATTTTAATAACTTGGATCATTCACTAATAAAACCTAATGAATAATTAGCAACTTATAAGTTTAAGAGACACACTAATATTCCAATTCTCTTCCAATATCCTTTTTGGTAGAGGAATATCTATGCTCACAAGCCTCTTTTATTGATGTTCTTTTAGTCTTAGAACATTGTTTCATTTGCAACTTCTATTGTTTTGACACATAGTGCCACATTGTATTCCCTTTCCTTTTGGAACTTCTAAAAAAATGTTGACTTTCACAAACATGTTGGTGAGTTTAGCTTATACTCCAACTAGTCTATGTACTATCCAAACCTTTGTCAGGCTAACCTGATTTACCTTTACAGGTTTCTTTCTCATAGTCACTTTTTCAAATTCCTTTATTCCAATGTTTGAAATCCTATTCTCTCATAACCCTTAGAGATACCAGGGTTGTTTGGTCTCTTTTTCACATCTTAATCAAAACTCCAATAATCTTATTGATTTTTGCTGGTGGAATCATGCCCATGTCATTGATTACTTTGTTTTTGACCATTTCGGTCTTATTCTCTTACTCCTAAGGTACTAACTCTTTTCTTGCAAGATCCTATCTTTACACTAGAATTCGGTTTATGTCAAGAGTTCTCCAACCCTTGTGGATACCTCCTTCGTTGACTTTTTACTTCGATCTAATTAATGATGACATTGCATACACATAGATTTGTAGTGTTTTTGACAAATCCAAAAGTTCCTAACTCTTAACAACTATAGTTTGCTACTATAAAAGGGTTATCTCATTCCTTCTAATTACCTTAGAGTCATAAAACTATTTTGTTGGATAAAGGTATATATTGGTTATTCTTCCTAACCTTCCTACACAACTTGATTGCATAATTTTTCACAATCCTAGGTAATATCATAAGTTGTTGATTTAGGAGTTCCTACTCTAGGGATGAATCTTAGCTAGTCCCAACTTTAGACAAGTTACTAGGAATCTCATTATCCTTTCACTCTTCCCTCAGTTCTTTTCTCTTTCCGTTATGGCACAAGAACTTTTCAACCATTATCTTCTAATAAGGTTTACGCATTATTGCGTAATAAGCTCATAGGTTTTAGTGCAGAACCTGGTAGCTCTGATACCACATGTAACGTGCCAACTCTTCAGTAAAGTAATTTTTTTTAAATTTACATCATACGAGTAAATAAATGTGCTAACAAGTCATTTCAATAATTTTTTTCTTTTCTTTATTGATAATGCATGAACAAGATGCCATATCAAATTACAATAAAGATTCCATTTCATTATAATAACTTCACAAGAACATGAAACAAGAATACATACCTTTACAAACATAGCTCCAATGAGCTTTAGAACAAATAGTTGTAAGAAGGTCTAGGAATCCGTCCTTTCAAATATTGGTTCTTCAGTTGCTTGTTGTGGAGGAGAAGCATTACTCGAGCGCTTTTCCACCAACCACAAACTCATAATGTGGTCCCCCACACATCTATCATTTGATAGATGGCCCTTTCCTTCGACAAAGAGATTGGTAGAGCATCTGATAATGACAACCAACTGAGCATAGTGTTGTGTCCTACATAACTAGAAACTGTGCAATCCGGCAACTCTCGAACTAGCATGTAATACGGGATCACGGTGAACTAACAGTGTAGTCTCAAGAGTCACACAACCTAGAAAGGAGTCACACAATCTAGAGTGGAGTCTTGTACATTCACACTACTTTGATCAAAGAGTTTTAATTCAGTAAATGACTGAGAGTCATCTATCACATACACTACTCAGGGCCGATTTGACTTAAGGCTATCTTAAGCTACGCATAGGTATTTCCTTCAATTGATAGTCCGTCATCCCAGATAACCTATCACCATATAATCTACTTGGAATTAACTGTTTTACTGGTAATTACACAAGCTAGGTATTCCTTCTATGGATAGTCCATCATCCTAGATAACCTACATACTTGGATAACTCAACTTACGTGTAAGTATATCAATCCCTCTCCCATACTGGATGCCCTCTCCTAGGAGAAAACATAATCTTTCCTAGTTAAATTAATAACTTAGCTAAGTGTATCATATCTGTTGTACATGATCAATCAAACCTAATATATAATACTGATGACAAACATCCATCTCCTACTACGGAGTAAATACAAACATGTTGCATCCCATGTTCAAGCACAACTAGTATAATTAAATACCTATGTTGTACCTTATGTAACATAGTTGAATTCCTCAGTCAAGTAATTTCTTTTACATATCTAGTATAGTTAAATACTTGTGTCTAGATACCTCTTAGACATATCTAATACTGTTTAAGTATTTTCCTTAAGCAAACTCTCCTATTTTGGAGTACTTAAATACACCTTAAACAAGCAGCCTAAAGGCTTCCAATCCCTTTTTCAAAACAATCCTAAATACTTCTATTGCAAAAAAGTAGAAATAACATTTCATGCAACATAGAAAATATAGTGAACCTTTTTAAATTGACAAGAAGAAGAAATCCCATGCCTGTAAATGTTTTTCCAAATTGATGTCAGAGCTGCCTTTACTTCTAGCTCAATCCAGTTTCCAATTTCTCAAAAGATGATAACTGCTCACAAAATTCCCTCTTTCCACTATCAAAAATCAGTAGTAGAGCTGGCGTATTCCTTGGGTAGAATACGTTTCTCTCCAAGATAAAAGTAACTCACAAAAATGTGAACAATGTTTGAATACTAAGGTCACTCAGAATTATGATGAATGGCTGTATAAAATGTCACTCAGAATTATAATTACTGGTTGCTTATATTGTTCAATCAGTAATTGCAAACTAAAAATATAAGATCACAAGATAATACGCATATGACAAAAACCCAGGCTAATGAAGAATAATATGAAATGAAAAGAGTAATGTCAATTAGGAAGCTTGGGGCGACTATTTATAGAGCCCAACCTCCAACAATCTCCTACTATTATGGCATGTGAATTGACACCACTGCCATAACAACTTTCAACCCCTGGAGGTGGCGCCAATTCCATGCCAGGCCAGCACTAAAGATGGTGAGTCGTTCTCCAATCTTTGACAGCACAGTGAAGAATAATTCCAAGCACATGGAAAAATTATGCCAATTGACACCTATAGGATTGTTCTTAGATGTGGCGCCAATTTCATATTATGGCCGGTCTTTAATAAAAATTCATTGTAAATTTTTGAACACATAGCCTTCCCACAAGCTGAGTCAACAAGCCTCTTTAACTGTGTTGGATTTTATTTTGACTCAGTCAAAAGATTTGGACGTGTTTCAAGGTTTTTCCCTGCGTGTTCTCTAGATACGCGATTTCAAAAAGTGTCGTGTGAGTTTCAAAGTCCGTTTTCCATAGTTTAATCGACATGTTATATTGATTCATAAATATTTTGTTTCAATTGTTCAAATGATATGATTCAAAAATATTTCGATTCACAAGGTTGAAATAATAAAATATTTCGATTTCCATAGTTTGAATGATAAATATTCAAATGATTAGGAAATAATTTGATTTCCATAGTTGAATGATAATAATTATATATTTTATTATATATATAATTATAGTTTTAAATATATTAAACATATATAAATATATATTTAAATACACAAGTATAAATATATGTATGTTTTAATATAACTATAATATATATATATATATATATATATATATGCAAATTCAGAAGGCAATAATAATAATAATACTAATATTAATATCCATGTTATACAGGTTGTATATCTTTTATTATCTTATACTGCAAATAATAATATGTGTACATTTTTATACACATATACTTGTATTACATATATACATATGTACACTTCTCCAATAAGCATTAACGCTTGCAAGTGTATCTATGTATATATATACAAGTATATTCATTATATGGTAATACGATAATCAAGTAATCCATTTGGCATAGAATGATCATGACCTAGTGTCTATTCCCACACACATATATATATAAGCATGGTCGTTTCCTCATGTATGTACCTCGGTGAGTATTTCTACTCACATATATGTGTGTTTTCCAATGCTCTCATACATGGTCTATGTATATGTATTTGTATGTATATGCCTATAAACATGCTACTTTAACGTTTTATAGAAACGACATAAAGGTAACCATTCACAAATCCCAAAGTCTTAACCCAAGCATAGTCAACACAATGTCAAAAGGAAGGACTCAAAACTCAAATAGATAAACATCACCCAATACAACATGCAAAAGTAACAAGACTCTCAAATGCAGACCCATCAGCTAAGGATGGCTTACCCATAACCCACACAAACTAACGGAGTTCACTCAATCTAAGATAATGTGTGTGTATACTCAGATAGTTTACTTTACCGGTTACCCGACCAAGCTCCTCTCCTGAGTGATACTTACCCTCCCCCTGGAGAAATGGACATTTACCTGCAACCACTAGCACATACCTTGGCAACCAATTGTTCACAACAATAAGCAATATCTATAAACATCTTCAAAGTTAGAATAACAATAATTCAATAACCATTTATTCTCATTTATGCAGTATATCACCATGAATAACATCAATTGAGATAACATCAAATGAAAAAAAATCAAATGAGATAACATTCATATTGATAACAAGGTTTAAGCATCATTAATTCATCTCCATAATTAACATTACATTCACATTTACCCTATCTAGTAACAGTAAATAGTAACTTCACAATTTGGGGTGTAACATAAATACCAACTTTATTAACCAATACAAAACACAAACCTTAAACGACTTAAATGCCTTTCAAGCCCATTTCAAAACAACTTAAAGTTGAGGTAAGGTCTATCTACCCTCATTGCAAAAGTAGGTCACTTCAGTTTTCTATTCCTTATTAGGCACCACAATGACTTCAACTAACTTTTATTTTGATTATCTTGATATAATAGGTGGAGAAGAGCTCTCTATCTATTGATGACTTTCCCAAAGAAACTAAACCTAGTGGTTGGAATTTCTTTAAGTTGAAGATCTTATTGAAGGATAAGTTAGTTGCCATTAATCTCCTTAATTTTAAGCTCTTCAATGGATGTTTTAAAGAAATCATATGTTTAATTGATGACTATTTTATTAATGGTGGAATTTGGTAGATGGGATATGAAACAAAATTGTTAGGAATGTGTTATATACGTTGCATGTTTTACACCCTTGATGGATTGAAAACTTATCTATAATCTTTTGGGTCTCTTTCAAAGTAGGTTTTTGGAAGATTTTATTTTGTAATATCATTTAGTGGTATCCTATAGTGAGGTGTATGTAAATAAATGCACATGGATTAGGGTTATTATAGGTGAAAAAAATCTTATTATATTGTAAACAATTGGGTTAATATAGTGAGGGTTGATTTTTTAAAGAGTTTTGTAGGGTATATCTTATGTTATCTCTTAGTTTCTCTTTAAAATTTTGCATAAATCTATATATTTTTTCCCTTAGAATTTGTGTGGATTGTTGGAAGTTGTCATTGAGGTCAAAGTGAATAAACAAGATCATTGGAAGTTGTCATTAATGTGAAAGGAATTCATTATTGTCATTGATGTCAAAGGAAAATTAATGTCACAATGATTTAATATAGTCAAGTGTTTTGGGAGCAATGATCTTATCAATGAAGACATACACAAAAAATAATGACTTCATGCATTGACACAAGTGATGAAAAAGCTATGCAAACTATTAAGGAGTCAAAGGAGAGACCAAATTTGAATGATATTGTAGCCAAGTCTTATGGAAAATAAATTCAATCTAGATCCTAATTGGGCCAACCCCCATGCTTTGGTGTCCAAGACAAAGTCATTTGATTTAGTTAGTGCATCTCCCTATTATGCAAGGGCCAACCTCATGGAAGATGGTGCCCATTTTGGAAGAAATAAATTCAAATGAAATATTTATTATTTTCTCCCTTGGTCGACCTTGTTGAAGGGATACGACTATTGATTGAAGGTGCCTCTTGAAGATGTATAAATAGAAGGTTGTTGTGGATCATTTTATCACCCATTCATTGAATATCAATCAGACTTCTAGAGCAGATATATAGTAGATGAAGAGCAGATTTAGAGCAGAAATACATGTGAAGGATTGGCAAGAAACACAATGATAAATCAGTCCAATTAAGAGCAGACCTAGAGCAAAAATTGAAGAGCATTGAAGACTTATATTGAAGGAGAATTAATGCACACATAGGAGCAGATCTAAAAGAGAGATAAGTGTAGACCTAAAGTGGATTTAAGTGCAGTTTTTAAGGAGATTTTGTGAAGCAAAGATAGCAGATCCAAAGGTGATTTGTAGTAGAATTATTGCAGACCTAAGGGCAGAGCTTGAAGATAAATTATTGCAGATCTAAGGGCAGACTTTAAAGATAAATTATTGCAAACATATGAGCACACTTTGAAGGTGAATTTGTGCAAATATAAGAGCAGGTATATAGCAGATTTGTTGATATAAGGAGAAGCACGAATTTAGGGGGAGCTAATCATTGCAATAACTTATAGATCCATGGAGAAGACAATTCAAAGATAGATCCGTTGTTGAAAATTCCATATGAAGGTTATATGCATCCCCTTGCCATTGATTTCAAAAAGAGGGAGAGTCAATGGAAAAAGGGAAATGATGTTATTGATGTCAAGATGAAGTTCTCATGTAAGAGGATAGCAAAGAGAAAAAAGACAATCACTTAATTATGGTAATCAAAAATCTTGAGGAAGAGAAAGAAGGTAAGAAGACTCTCACAAAAAGATCAAAATGGATGATCTTCACTTTGCAACCATTGATAGAGAAGGAAGAGTTGAAGATATAAAGGAAGCAAGTCACCCAAGCGATTTAGAAAACAAAGGATCAAGAAATAGAGAAAGAAGAGTATTAGAGCAAGGGGGAGCATTCAAAAATATTTGACAGGGGAAGAAGTATATTCTTATTGCATTGGATATGAGTATATGAATGGATGTTTCCCATTATCTAATAGTGGATAGAAGTTTAATGAACATCCCTTTTCCATTGATGTCAAAGGGGGAGAGATATAGAAAAGAAGAGAGAAAAAGAGAGAATTATGTTGCCATCAATGACAAAGGAGGAGATTGTTGAAAGTTGTCATTGATGTCAAAGTGAATAAACAAGATCATTGGAAGTTGTCATTAATGTCAAAGGAATTCATTGCTGTCATTATATTGTTTTCATTGATGTCAAAGGAAAATTAATATCACAATGATTTAATATAGTAAAGTATTTTGGGAGAAATGATCTTATCAATGAAGACATACACACAAAATAATGAGTTCATGCATTGACATAAGTGATGAAAAAGCTATGCAAACGATTAAGGAGTCAAAGGAGAGATCAAATTTGAATAATATTGCAGCAAAGTCTTATGGAAAATAAATTTAATCTATATCCTAATCGGGCCAACCCCCCATACTTTGGTGCCCGAGACAAAGCCACTTAATTTACTCAGTGCCTCTCCTTATTTGGCTAACCTAGAAGAGTGAAGCACCCAACCTTGGGAAAGAAAATTAATAAACAAAATTATGTATTATGCAAGGGACAACCTCATGGAAGATGCTACCCATTTTGGAAGAAATAAATTCAAATTAAATATTTATCATTTGCTCCCTTGGCCAACCTTGTTGAAGGGATATGCCTATTAATTGAAGGTGCCTCTTGAAGAGGTATAAATAGAAGATTGTTGTGGATCATTTTATCATCCATTCATTGAATATCAATCAAACTTCTAGAGCAGATCTACAACAAATGAAGAGCAGATTTAGAGTAGAAATATATGTGAAGGATTCTGCAAGAAACACAATGATAAATCAGTCCAATTAAGAGCAGACCTAGAGAAAAAAATGAAGAGCATTGAAGATTTAAATTGAGGGAGAATTAATGTATACATAGGAGCAGATCTAAAGGAGAGATAAGTGTAGACCTGAAGAGGATTTAAGTGTAGTTTTTAAGGATATTTTGTGAAGCAAAGATAGCAAATCCAAAGGTGACTTGTAGCATAATTATTGCAAACCTAAGGGCAAGCCTTGAAGATAAATTATTGCAGACCTAAGGGTAGACCTTGAAGATAAATTATTGTAGACCTAAGGGAAGACTTTAAAGATAAATTATTGAGACCTATGAGCAAACTTTGAAGGTGAATTTGTGCAGATCTAAGAGTAGGTATATTGCAGATTTGTTGATATAGTTTGAGCAAACCTTTTGAGAGCTTGTTAAGAAAAATCTTGAAAACACTTGGAGTAGCCATTTAAGGCAGATTTGTAGCAGATTTAAGATCTATTTCCTGTCATTAGAGGTTAGTGCATCTCATTAAAAGAGATTGGAATCTCTCGCTGATTTGGTGCTTAGTTATGGGGATTGGTGTCTCCAATGGGTTGGTTCCTATGAACCTTCTAAAGGGGATTGGTGTCTCCCATGGTTTGTTTCCTACAAAGACTATAAGAAGTTTCTAATACAAAAGCAATATTTTGTCGTGGTTTTCTCCAGCAAGGGTTTCCATGTAAAATAATGTGTGCATCTTGTGTTCTCTATTGTTAGATCTTGCATGTGTGGATACCTTGATTATTGCTTTATGATTGCCAAAGTTATAAATTAAAAAAGTTGATCTTATACTAATTCACCCCCCTCTCAGTATAAGTGTGTGTGTTTCTTCAATTTAGTCTATTTTTTTTCAAAAATAACCTCTTTTGTGAATGTAGGGGGATAACATTAATTTTATTAAAAGTGTTTCAACCTTGTTCTTATTGATAAAATTTCAAAAAATGTAATTTTTAAGTTATAAAATAAAAATTTCAATTTTTGGCTAAAATAAATATTTTGGGTTGTTTGACACCACCAAGGGGGTCCTCACTATGTGGGTCTCTTCTAACTCTACAATTACAAGAAGGTGGGGCCAATCAACTCCTCAGATCAAAAGTTATGGTCTCTACAAGTTTCCATAGGAAATGTAAGAACATGAACATATAAAAGTGTTGTAATGGGGAGTTACACTTGTTGACCAACTTATGATGTGTGCTATGACATCATAAAACATCTTTAATTGGAAACAATAAAACCGAAACAGAACACAACCAATTTGATGAGTGGATTATAATAAGGTTATGATAGGGGGAAAGAATATGTTATTTTTGTTAGTGTAAATAGAGTCATTATCATACCTAGTTAGCTAATCACCTTTCTAGGATTGACCTATTCACACCTAGCTTAAGTTTTCTTAGGTTTCTTTTTCTTTTGTCTCATTTCATATGGTTGAGACACATGTCCTCATGACTTGAGGCACCTATTGACATTTGCTCACACACTTGTCAAGTCAGCTCACTAAGTGTCCCACCTTTGGAGGGGTGGTCAAAGTTTCACTCCTACCTTCTCACCTCCTCATCCTTGCTTATATAAGAAAGACTTGATCATTTTATTATACACTCTTCATCATATTGATAGACATACTATTGTGTCTATGGTTTCACTTGTGGAAGGTTATCAAATTCGACCTCTCTGATCTTCACATTCTCCAACATAGTATCAGAGCCATGAAAGTATGTTCCCTCTCGAATCAAGGTGACTCTCGCACATAGCTCTATCAATGGAGTATCATAGAGCCAAAAAAACATCGACATTGCATCCATAAGGCTTGGGAAACAAATCAATAATTTTTATTTTGTCAATTTCGATAATTTTCAATTTTTGCAATTTTTTCGACCTCTGTGCTTATTTTATGGAAAGTTGTAAAAAAAGTCATTTTTTTAGTAGAGGACCAATTTTCCCTCTTCCTATTTTCTCATTAGGGTAGATTTTTCATTTTGTAAATATTTGGCCATTTCAGCCTATTGTGCAGAGTTTTGGCCTATCTGACCTATTGTTGCAATTTGTGACCTTCATCAACTTGTTTGTAAACATTTTGTGGTCTCATTGGCCTATTTGCAGAGTTCATGGAATTCTTGTCAATTTGATGTTTGCAGGTCATTGGCTAGTTTGGCTTTCATTGAGGTGGCGTTGGTCAATCCCCACACAACCCCCCACCAATCTCCACTCTGTTGCAAGTGCATGAAGCACAAGAAAAGCCAAGGAAATTGTTGCCGCTCTCACGACCTCTTTAGGCCTAATATACATCTTTATGTTTTCTCCACAATCAATGACTTAGTGCCCCCACATAGCCTTCAATACGCCACCTTCTCAATCGGCCTCACATCACTCGTGCAGATCTATTCTTGTGCTACTATTGACCCATTTATCTGTTGCAAGGTGCCTTTAGAGGATAAGGAGGTAGTAGTGTGTGAAGGCGCCTTTATGTGGCAGAGACTTCTTCACAGAGCCTCATACTCCTCATGACAACTTTCTGCTATTAAGATCAACATATAGATTTCATTTTTGTGGCCGCCACCTGAATCTCATAGTTATTGGTCAATCCTCCCTCAATAGTGGTTACCATTGTTATATTTGAGATTTGTTTTCCATGTGAGGGTGTGGAGGGTGGTGGAGTTTCCATGCCTTCTAGTGCATCACGACCCATTCAACGGTTCTTCACATCAGCAACCTAGTTTCTCTCCTGTCCATGGCCTACATTTGGTACATTGTGGTGACTAAAGAACCATCTTCCATAGAGCCTCAAGACCAATTCAACATCCTTCCACTCGACGCCTATCTCCACATAATCTTGTACATTGGTGACAATAGTTTGACTCCCTCAAGCAAAGGAACCCTCCTCCATATGGCACATTATCTGCCATGTGGTGTATTAAATTTCTAATGGTTAGACACTTTTTAACACGATTTTCTTCTAACTATTATCATTTATTACTCACCACTAGTGGTTAGAATCGACCATCTAGTGATAGTCAAATGTTTGTAAAGGAGGGGTGTTTTTATTTTTTGCGTAACTTGCAAACAGGGGTATTTTTTTGAGTGTGAATAGTCGATGGAAAGCTGGTTCTAGCACCAACATTTTAGTGTCAAGATTTTTTTGATTTTATGTTGTTTAATAGCAAGTTTTAACCAGCTCCAAAGTCAACATTATAAGAAAATTTTGATGGGGCATAACTTTCACCCTATTTATCAAAAAATTGCAATTTTTTTTTAATTTCCATCATCATTTCGCAACGAATTTGATTTTGCATGTTAAAATAAGACTTGACTTGCCATTTTATCATCAAATTGTAAAAATATCTGTGTCATAAAGAAATATTTTGGTATCCGATATTCACAACTTGTAAAATTTTCTTGCACCTTTTTCTAGGGGGGTATAATCAGCAATAATCATTTTGGGGGAGGGGCAGGGGGGTTAATCTTGCATTTCACATTGAATTTTCCTTATAATTAGACCATGTCTAGAAAATGCAAAAAGAAGTGCAAATATTGTGGGAGCAATCAACATGTGGATGAATTTATTCCTCATGTCTCCTATCAAATCATTGACTTACTATTGGAGCTTGCAAAAAAAATCTCAGCAAGGCATCTTGTGAGAAACCATCATTTGAGGATGAACAATGTAGTCCCATGACTTATATTGATATCTCATCTCACGTATCATTTGTTGCTACATTTGAATTTGGTGTTGAATCATTCATGAGTTCCACAGATTCTTTGCATTAGGTCACCGCTATCGTCATTCTAGATCCACCACATTGGGATTATATCTACCAGACACCACATATTTGTTTATAAAATCCTACCTTACAAATTTGGATGACACCATTGAGGACATTCACCTTTTATTTGATGTTAACTTCGATGAAGTTGCATCACCATTGCCATCTTTGGATATTGCTCTTGCCTTGCCTACATCGACTTCTATCATGACAGATTGTGCAAACATTCATGAGTTGACCTATTTGACTCAGTTATCATCATTTGCAAGAGTGCCAGATTCACATCGGTCCAAATATCACCATACATCCATGGTCCCTGTTCCAGAATCTTCTATGGTACCTGATCCATTTTATCAACATCCATCACACATCAACATTCGCTTGGAGATCTTTGAGCATCCTTTGAAGGAATCATTAGCATCATTTTAGTCTTTGGATTATGTGCAACATTCAAAGACATTCATCATACTTCCCACATATTCCTGTCCGGAATGAGAAGTCATATTGCACACATTTGTGGTGTTGTTTCTTTCCAAGGGGAGAAATGTTGTTCAATGATCGTGGATCATCTTTAGTATTTAGTGTTGAACATCTACCAACACTACAAGCATCATCTTGAGAGGAGGTTGCATGATTTCTCTTCTACTGTTAGTTTTGGGAGGAACCATTTCCTCACATGGAGTTCATGACTTCACACTTTCCAGGGGGGTCTCATGACCTCTATTTTTCTCTCCGATGGGGGAAACATTCATTTTACTTTGTGCTAGAAGTAGTCCTTGAGGGGTCAACATGAGCTCTCTGTCTATCATTTCTTCACTTAAACAATTTATTTCTTTGCATCATTTCTCTTTTGGAGAGGGGTTTTTATTTCACATTGGTTTTTCTCCTTTACTCCACTTTATGAGAAATTTGTATATGAGTACCTAACATGGCCTCATAGCTAGGACTCATCATTAGTGCATACATTACTCCCTAAGCTACACTTAAGGGGGGTGTTAGTGTAAATAGTCATTATCATACCTTGTTAGCTAATAACCTTTCTAAGATTGACCTATTCACACCTAGCTTAAGTTTACTTAGATTTCTTTTGCTTTTGTATCACTTCATATGGTTGAAACATGTGTCCTCATGACATGAGACACCTATTGTCACTTGATCACGCACTTGTCAAGTGAGCTCACACGTGTCCCACCTTTGGAGGGATAGTTAGAGTTTCACTCCTACCTTCTCACCTCCTCATCCTTGCCTATATAAGCAAGACTTGATAATTTTATTTTGCACTCTTCATCATATTGATAGACATGCTATTGTGTTTATAGTTTCACTTGTGGAAGGTTATCAAATTTGAGCTCTCTGATCCTGGTATTCTCCAACAATTTTTAACATGTGGACTCATTTTAGATTTGGGATTTGGAAGCCACTTTTTAGGTGGTTTTAGCTCATGATTTTTTAATTTTACTATTTGATAGTTTCTTGTATTTTTTCTCTTATATATTAGGTGCTTGAGATGGAGATTGTGTGTAAAATTTTATGGATATTGTTAAGCTATCAGAATTCCTCTAGATCTTTGGTTGATGACACTCATGTGAAATTTTTCTCTATAAGTGTATTGTAATTGTGTTGTTTATTGAATAATACATTGGGTTGCTTTGCAATGTGGAGTTTGTCTCTCGAAAGGGTTTTCTCTACGTATATGTGATATGACATATTGTTTAATTTATGTTTATATGTGTTTCTTCTTTTTGTAATTATTAAATGATTGAAATTTGCATATCACTCTCTTCAAAATTTTAGTGTAGGAAGTGTTTCTGCATATCTTGTTTACTTTCAATTACTTACATTGTTTTCAAGTATAGTGACACATTAAGATTGGAGAGGCAACATGTAATAACCCCACATGACTACTATAATTTGTCTTCTTACCAACAATTTCTAGTCACATACAATTTGTTATAAATCAAATATATAATTCCTATATGCTATTCCAAAAATGAACACACATACTAAGAGCGTCATTTATATGTAAACAATGAATGTTATATGTAAATGCATCTATAGTTAGAGCATTGACAATGGACATCATTTTTACAATTTCATTACATGTTAGTTGCTTATGGTTCATCAATATACATTTAGAATATGTACTAAAAGATTAATATCAACAATTAAATGATAAAAACCTCATATGTGGTTGTTCGCTAGGTTTGCCACATTTCCTTTGATAATTCTACATGGTGCTTGGTTTAGGTGCTAGGGTGCAATAGAACTCCAATTACATAGATAAGAAAATCCTATCCATCGCTCCATTTAAGTGGACTCTAGGGTTTTGTCAAGGAGCGTTTTAAAGCCATTATCCTAATATTGTACCAAGGGAGACACAAGACTTGTTATGTTTCCCCCATCTTACTTGTATAGTATACAAATTCCATCCAACTAGCCACAAGGAATGGATGCAACCTTATTGTATCCATCAACTTTCCACTACCTAGTTTACTCAACTTTTAAACCCTTATAAGAGATGTGACAACATAAAAAAGAAAACTAGTGCAACCCATAATATATAATTTTGATGGGCTTAATTTATGGCTAGTTTTCCTTCATTAGTTTATGTTTTTATCATCTCAATCTTCCAAGTTTCATAAACATTCCTAAGACTTCATGCATCTTTTATATACCTTTCATGCACTTTGACAAACTTAAGTATGTGGAAATACAAATATGATATGTTGGCATGTGTATGTGTGAATATATGAATGCTCATGAGATTTAGTACAATTCCATGCTTAAATTATGATTGTTAATGATGTGTATGCCTTAGGGATGAAACTAACCTCTTACAGCTAGAAGGACTGTAACCCACAACAACTAGATTTCCAGCCCGTAGCATAAGGACTGCAAACATTTGCAGGGGAGAAGTTAGAATGGTTGAAGCACAATAGCTCCAAAGGAGAACGAAGGTGACTATTGAATGGTCAACTGTGAGTCACCACAAGAACATTATTATCCACTGAATAAGACGATTGGAGGAAGAAGTTTGATCATGAGTAACCCATGATGTGACATTCCCCAGGAAACACGTCTTTGTCATGGCGGTTAACCGTTAGGGCAGAGTTCCAATTTAGTTTCCCTTCGTCTATTTTTCAATTATGGTTTTCTATTTCAAGACTAAGTCCTCTCCTTATCTTTGAGGGAGAGTAGACACATACATTATGGTTCTATTTTTAGCCCTAAAATGAATAAGACTCCTCCCAGATCCTATATAGTGGGATTTGTTGCGAGGAGTAAATCTAGTCATCCAGTTAATTTTTGCTAGTTATCAATTGATATTTAATCACTGTTAGTTTTGTTGTTATCAATTGCAACATTAGTTATGTCTTGCTGAATGAGAAATATTTAGTAGATTCTTGTCAAATTGTAAGAGTTCAGAGCTTTCATGCAATAAAGGAGTTAGTTGAATATCATGATTTGTTGATTAAGTAGTAAGTGTTTGACATATGTTGTGGAAGAAACAACTCAAGCAAGGGCCACTAGAGGTACCGCTATCAACTCTATTTCCTATTATTATATTAATTCATGCATTATTTGATTTAGTTAAGATAGTTTCCAGTTACATGCATGTGGAATTCATGAATGTGATTCTATAATTGAATTGGAATACGTAGCTTAATGTTTGTCCATACTCTAGAAGTAATTAGTTACAATTCAGATTTAGTAGTTAGTAGTTATAGACTTAAGTGATAAGTACCTGTAGCATAAGTAGTAGCTTAAGTTTATTTCCCCTATTTTGCAAATTAGCGTTTATTTCCTTTTCCAACTTTTAAAATTTTTTGCACATGTGTAAACGCCTATACTCCATTGATATTGGGCATGTTTAGAATCCATGAATGCATAAATAGTGCCAACATTGTCAAAAGCTTACAAGCCCCTAGTTGATAATTAAATGAAGCCTCTTGTGTGAATAATGATTTGTTTAGTTAGGATTCCATCCTCTGAGTTGTGTGTCCACCTAGTAGCACCAAGTTAATTAGACATTAGAGAGGCCCTACATTTTTTATGGTGCTAAGTTCATGATTCTTCTATGTAATTTCAATTCTTTTCAACCTTTCATAATTTAGCAATTTTGTTTTCAACATTAAGGTAATTAATTTTTAATCATCAACAACACGAGTTACTAACAATGTGCAAGAATTGTTGAACTAAAAATTCCCAACCATTGCATGCAAAGGCAATGAGACACTTTGGGAAGATTTCTCCCCTCAACAAATGAAGCATTAGAGGATATTGGTGAACAGAGTGAGGGTATTATTGAATAAGAATCATCCTTGACACTAGTACCTACACCAGACACAAAGGAGACTTCTTGCATACACATAAGCATCATGGTTGATGCAACAATAGAAGACCCACCAAAGCATGTAACATTTGAGTTCCCTATAACCAACCAAGAAAGGGCTACTGCTTTGAAGAACATACCTCCTTCAACACTATTTGTCTTCTATGGGCTGTTACAGAGACCCAAATACCTTTCTGTAAACAAATATTTTAGGAACCCTATTGGAAACTTACCCTTCTAGGATCTTTCACCTAAAAGGGAAGGAATAGGGTTAAAAATTTGTTGTTTAGCACTCAAAGATAAATGTAAAGAGGGATGAAATGTGTCTAATTGAGATGTACAAATGCACTAATCTGAAAATGAAATTATTCAATGATGCAAAACTATGAAAATGCAAAATGTTGGAAAGCACAATGTGATATGCATAAATGCCTAAGAAATGTAATTAAATGATGAAATGACATAACATAAAGGAAGAGGTGCACCTGGAATCAAAAGTATGATGCTAGGAGATTTTGAATTTTGGAAATTTGATTGAAATGTAGACTGGGACACTTAGGCCAGTCTGGGCAGCTTAGTCCCAATTTCAGGAAACTTTGTCGGAATGAGAATTTGCCAAATGGGTATCCAAAAATGTCAAAATCAGATTTCAGGCCCGAAAGCAAGACTAATTCACCACTAGTGGTGACTTAGTCCTCCTACAAATCTTGGGGAATTCTGGATAGAATCTGGAAGTCTCTGATTTGTTCTCTCTTTCCTGATAGGTGGTTGTACTTGATTCTACAGAAAACAGGGTAGAAAGTCTTCTCCAAGCATAAATTAGGGTTGTCTTGATTAGGTTGACTTTGTGCACTTTTTGATCACTTTTCAACACCTATTGCTTGACAAATATGCATACAAAAGTCACATGCAAAAGGGGAAAAATGGTTGAGGGTTAGAGAATAGGGGTTTGCGTTGGTCAAACCCCACTTTGGTAATCAAACCCTAAACAATGAAATGATATGAAAAGAGAGTGATAAATAGATAACATGTAAGTGTGAATGTCATAAACTTACCACACCATTGATGCTCAAAATCTAAAGATGTGCAATGAAGACCTCCAATAGCTTGACTCAATAATGCTTGAATGCTTGAATGCTTGTGAATTAGGAGAGTGTAGGAGGAGAAGTAAAATGAGGTGAAAAACCCTTATTTATACCCAATTTTATCAAAATTTTCTGAAAGTAACACATCACAGGTCGACCTCAAGGGTTAGAGGACAAAATCCCGCTAAAATTTTGAAATTATTTTGAGTTTTGTGCCAAAAAGGACTAAGTCGCCCCTATTGGTGACTTAGTCCCACTTAAGAAAATTAAGTGGGTGTCGGGAATTTCGAGGCATTAAAACTTGTCCAACAGGAATACCCTTAACAACACACTTGAAAACGACCAAAAAGTCTATTAAGGGGTCATTTAGACATGAGAAAGGGTTAAATTGGTGAAATTAAGCCTAGAAAAGCGTGAAATCTTGTTACAAGACTTTACAATACTTCAAAATAGGACTTAATAAGTGATGAAAAGGTGATTTTTAGGTGAATTGTAATGAATAGAGTCTAGAAAAGTGTAGAAATGTTTTACAATGCCTTCACAAGACATCATAATTTGTATGTTTAGGACCTAATGTGAATGTTTTGACCACATTACAACATTATACCCAAGCAAAAATCAAGCCAAATCCCATTAGAAAGACTTAAGTGAGCATAAAAATGTCAACTATACATTTTTTGGCGACACATTAAACCCCCACTTTAGTGAGAGGATGAACTTGTTTCAAACTCTCACTAAAGTAGCCTAACATGCACAGTGAGAGGGATCCTAATGCACTCACGTTGGTAAGAAGAAACAACAATAACCAAGAGGGATGATCAAGCCCCAAGGATCACGATCTCATGGAAAACCAAACATAAGAACAAAAGGAACACACATGATGATGAAAAGGAATAAAAGCTTTGATCTTCTGTCCAAATCATTGTGGATTAGATCTAGGTTGATTGTTTTGAAAAAGAGAATGCATACTCACTCTGGGCCGACAAAACTCATGGTGGTCCGCTGGGTGAGAAAACCCAAAAAGGTGAAGTACATACGCTAGTTGGAATGCACTGACAAAAACATAGGTGGCTATGGGAAAGTCATGCCTCAGAATGGGCTTCCCAATTAACCATACTAAAGCTATACCTCCTGATAACATTAACAAGGTGCCACAAAGGAAAATGTCAGTTTGTGCTTCATGAGACAAGAAAAGCTTCGTATGCTTAGAACTCATGAACAAATGCAATGGGTACCAGAAGCATGCAAGTTGCATTATGCAAGGTGGCAAAAATGTAAAAGGTAAAATGAAAAATGCAAAATATGTTCAAAGGAGTCTTGTTAAGTTCATGCAAGGTTTATCACTTAGGGAACATTGTGTCTAATGTCTCCAAGAGAGGACCAATCAAAGAATAGAAGATCCACAAATTAGGGGATGTAGTGTGTCGCATCAAGCCACTAAGAGGAATATAATATGCTAAGATATATCACACTTATGAAGGACATCATACCCAATGTCATCCACAAAGTGACACACACATCATATGAAGTGACAAGGCTACACTAAGAATGCAAGAATGCAAATGAAATGATGCCAATGTATGCCCCCCACTTTAAAGGAATTGCTACACACTGTTCTGAGAGCAATTAATTTAAAGTAGTGAAGGAAAGAAGATGCAAAAAGGAAAAACAAGACATGAGAGCCAACTTGGAAAGCCCCTATGCCAAGTCATATGTTTCTAAGTTAGGCTGCTTCATGTAAATGAACAAGAGAACAAAATAAAAAAGGGTTTCCCCCCTAGAAAGAAATACACCAAACACATAAGGGATCTATGGATTTGGGGTAAGTATGTTTGTTTCTGCAATGTTTTTAGAGAGCTCAAAACTGTCATCATTCCCCAAATACATAGAACTGGAAGAATGACACAAAGAGAGCAAAAAAAAAAAGAAAAATAAAGTCTGTTTTGGGTCAACATGGAAGAGACATTGCAGTCTCAACGCTTTACATCATCCCCAAAAGGAAAACACAAGCAAAAAAAGAAAATAAAAAGGAAAAAGCAAAGGAAAAGCTTTTTGGGTCAACATGAAGGAGACATTTCAGTCTCAATGCCTTGCGTCATCCCCAAAAGGAGAACACAAAACAAAAGAAAAAAAGAAAAGGACCTTTTGGGTCAACATGGAAGAGACCTAGGGCATCTCAATGGTTTGCGTCATCCCCAAAAGGAAAACACAAAACAATAGCGAAAAAGAAAGGGACCTTTTGGGTCAACATGGGAGAGAGATTGTGGTCTCAACACTTTGCAACATCCCTAAAAGGAAAACACAAAACAAAAGCGAAAAAGGACAAAGTACGACATATAGAAGAATAGAGGTACAAATAGAAGAAGTGTACAAAGAGAGAGAACATCAAACACATTACGAGGGAACACAATACACAAATAAAAGAAAATCGAAAAAGGAAACTGTAAAAGGCTAGTAAGGTGAATGCAAGTCAACCATCTAAAAAGTCATCCACCTCCCAATCATGTTCAGTGTATTGCGAGGGCAGTTGACTGTCCAAAGGAAGAATTGCAAGGGCTAAATTAGGAGATGTGCCAAATTCGTTACTTGGATAAGAAGATTTATCATTTAAGCTCATGGTAGATGAAAATAATGAGTTTAGATCGTTATGCATTTCTTCATCTATTTTTGTGGTCTCTTCGTCTTCATCATCATCAAGATTGATTATAATAGGAGGATGAAGGGTTATTTCCAAGGAAGGATGGATCAAAAGTTGTGGCTGTTAGATTGGTTCATTTTGTTGTGAGGGTTGGATCGTGTTATCTTGTGGCAGGTCAAGAGGAGAAGGGTGATCATCTATTGCTTCTGTCAAAGGTAGAGGTTTATTGTCTTGATTATTTTTGTTTTGTATTTGATGAACAAGGAGACGATGATGACGCCTACACTCTCTAGCACCACAGTTGCGTTTAATTTTATTTTGAAGTTGTTGAGGTGTAAGAGTGGGTTGATCCATCATAGGTTCCTTTTCTTCCGAAGGGGGAAGAATAGAAGAAACCGAAGAAGATGGGTCAATCGCTTTCTCTTTAGCTTTATACACTTGTTTAATGCAGGAGGCATGACAGGATTGGTTTAATTTTCTCTTGGTCATTTAAAAAAGGAAGGGGAAGTGTTTATGGGTGGTTTTTCATGATGTTGTGTGGTTTGTTCAATTTTGGACTCATACTGAAGCATGGTTTCATCTAGGATAGGAGGAGTGGAAGTGGACTAGTTAGAAAGAGATAATTCGGCTATACGTTTGGCTTTGAAATTTTGATAGGCTATGAAGAAGAAATCCTTACAAGGGGTAATGGGCTCCATAGGTTCAGGCCAAAAGGCTTCTAGGGAAAAATTACCTTTAGAGGACAATGGGTTAAAGCCACTATGGTTTATGGTAAATATTTCATTGCCATGTGGAAACTTCAAACACTTGTGAACAACAGAGGGGACCGCTTTCATCGAGCTAAGCCAAGGGTGACCTAGCCGCAGACGAAATTGGTCCGATTGTGAAATGATAGAAAATGTTACGTCCAAAGTTTTAGGTCCCACTTGTAAAGGGAGTATGATCGATCCGATCGTAGGGCATGTGAAACCATTATGTGTTTTAATCCATGCAATTGGTTTATTATAGTCATCTTGATACAACTCATGTAGTACTAAAAATTCTTCTATGATCACATTCTCACCATAGGTGACATCTATTAATATCCCGTTGGTGGGCTTATCATAGATTCGACCAACTATGTAAAGAGGGCCATTAGGAAGCTTTTTAAGTATATCTTTGGAAGAAAAAGCGATATCAATATTTTTGTTGGTTGGGCCCTTACGACGAATAACGTCTATTGCACCCACAAGTTCATCCATAGGAGTAACTTGGGTATCATTTGGAGTTATATCATGTTGTTCAGTATTTGTATCAATGTTCATAACTTGAGGGTTTGAAGGTTCACTAGCCTTGACAAGTGAAATATTGTGTTTAGGCATGGGGTTGGTAAATATTTGTAAATTTTGGTTAGGGGGTGCAACAGACTTATTACCTTGATCATTGACTCCCACAATGAACAAATGGCTCAAATCAATGAGGTCTTGAACTAAGTATTTTAGACACTTACATTGTTCAGTGTCATGACCATTTTGGCGATGAAAATGGCAATAAGCATTTTTTGAAGTTGGGTGGTAAAGGTTTGGTGGTATCAAGTGGTTTAATGGTAGGAAACATTATCATTTGTTGTTGTAGTAATTGGGTCATTGTGTTATGAAGGGTATCAGGTAAGGGAGTAAATTGTCTCTTCAGGTCCCCATAGGAAAAGGGCACCACTGCTTTAATAGTTGCCACATGATTTGGAATAGGTTGGGGTGGTTGCAGAGAAGGCTGATTAAACTGTAAAAAGCCTTAGTTGGGTTTTTTAAAGTTTTGTGTAGTGTTGTGGGTGGATTGCTCAGAGTTCTCAACTTGATTAGAAGTGGACTTTGAATCACAACTAGAAATTGAGTTGTGATAGTCACAAAGGGTTGTACATAAGTGCAGGAACGAAGGAAATTTCATCATAGTTAACTTATCCTGAAGGTGGGTATGCAAGTTCTCAATAAACATCTTTTGCAGATGTGAATCAGGAATGTTAACATCAATTTGAGCATACAATGACTGGTAACGAGAAATGAAGTTAGTGACTTTTTCATCGATATTTTGTTTACAACGCATTAAATCTGCCATTGTTTTCTTAGGAGTCATGTGGACTTGAAAATGACTTATGAAGGAATCTACAAGTTCATTGAACAATCAGATGGAATGATTGGGTAAGTTTGAAAACCACTCTAATGCAGTGTCTTTTAAGGTCTGAGGAATTTTTTTGGCTAATAGCTTCTCATTGAGGAAAAAGTCACTACACAAGGCTGTATAAGCATTGACATGGTTAGTAGGGTCTCCTTTACCTCCGTATTTCTCAAACTTCGGCATTTCAATTCCTTGTGGAATCTGTGCATGTAAGATTTCAAGGGATAATGGACTGCTATAGACATGATATGTAGGTGGAGCGTTTTGACCTTGGCTAATGGTGGAGATTTGTTGTTGCATGGATGAAATGGTGTTAAGAAGTTGTGTAATTATGGGATTGGTGTAAGGAGTATGAGGTGGAAGGGAAAATGGAGAAGGGGTGTATGTAATGTTGGGTGAAGTGAAAGGGACACTAAAAGGGGTGAAGGTGGAAGAGGGAATGTTCGATGCCACAAAGGAACTAGGAATGCTAGTTGAAATTGTGAAAGAAGAAGCCACATGACTAACCTATGGCATAGTTTTTGTAACTTGAGGAGTGGTATAAGTTGGTATCGATGTTATGGTTGAAGGGGGAGGAATGTGAGATCATCCTTGGCTTACAACTATGTTTGTTGATTGGGATGTGGAAGGAGCATGTTTATTGTATATCTTGGCAATTTTATTCATAACTTGTAAGCCATCATCACTTTCAATCAAATGATGAAGTTTTTCTATGGCAGGTATGGCAGTGGTGGAAATGTTTTCAAGGGACAAGGCTTGTTGTAAATATGCAAAATCTTCATGGATACTTATGACTTTATCTTCTGGAATTGAACTAGTGTGTGTGTCAACATTCATAGGGTGGGAAGGTGAAGGCATAGAAGTGATATGATCAATTCCTAATGCACCATTGTCCATACTAGGAGTAGGATCTCTTGAGATCCCAAGGTCCGCTATGAAAGTGTTATCGCGGGAACCCATGAGTCTAAAACTTCATCTCACTAGAGTATTATCAATGGGGCACCAAACACTCATACAAGTACCACAAGAGATAGGATGGATGCACATGCAATGCAATCTAGGACGAATAAAATGAAAAAAGAAATAATTCTATAAACTAAAATAGAGATCCACTACCAGGAAATAGAAATGTGATATAGGGGGATTCACTATTCACGAGTTCTCATTCAGAGAGCCTCACGGGGCAAACATCCCTATATCACCTCAATGGAACAACATGGAAGTTCTAAAATATAAAAGAGAAGATCATAGAGGGTCTCTGGATGAACTATTAGGCTCTTGGATAGAGGAATTCAGCACAGAAAGTGGATGACAGCGCGGTGTGCTGGCATCTCAGAGGTGCGCTAGCATCTCATATGGGCCAGAGAATGATTTTATTATAGAAACACATAAAGTGACTACTTCTACTCCGAATGCTAAAACTGCAAGATATAGTAAAATAACAAAAAACAATAGGACTGAGATAAAGAAATAGAAATGACAAAGGTAGGGAGAAGAAAAGGAAATAAATACTTACGACCATCTGGGTGATGAAGCCTCAACTGAACAAATGTATTCATTCAAAACCTGCAAGCATGATATCTGGAGAGAATGTTGGGGCTGTATAGGGGTTTTCCTCAGTCAAACCCCCATTTTGGTGTTCCCACCTCCACGGACAACCAAGAAGATAAAGAGTGTGATGAACAAAGCATGTGGTGAAAGCAAAACCCGCTCAGGAGTAGAACCTACACCACGAATAAGTGTGTGATAAAAGATAACCCCACTCGAGGAGAACCCGTATCATGAATAAGTATGTGATAAAATTAAACCCCGCTTGAGGAGAACCTGTATCATGAAGTAAATATGCAAATAGTAGGGGATATAGAATCCCAAGATGCTCACAAGCATGGAAGTGGAATTGCAAGAGCTAAGAAGGCTATCCAGAATGTTGTAAGGGAAGCTTGTGAGAGCTTGAAGCTGCTACAACAAGCTACAAGAAAGTGATGGAGTGAGTCTAAAAATTGGTAGAATGGAGCTAGCTGCAAAGGAATTCCTCCAAAATGAAGTGAAAAAAGGACTTTTAAAGAGGGAAGAGAAGCTTCCCGGGTTGTTTTAGAGAATCCTGAGCTGTTTCCACTGACAAGGTTAGATGACAAGTGGAAGACATGCTCATAAATGGTCATATGAGCATTGAAACATCGCAGGACGCTAGCGCGGCATGCAGATGTCTGCACGACGTGCTAGTGTCTGGACATGTCATGCTACAAAACAACACGAACCTGAAAGACACAAAGTTTGATGCAAAATTAGCATGCAAGGGTGGCTATTAAAAAGGGGTGTTGGAGCATCTTGAGAGGGAAAAAGGCTAATGCAAGGGCCAAAATGAACCTACTCAAGATGTTAAAGGAGCGGACACTAAAGTGGAAACAAGAATGTAAGGGAAATCACAAGGGTGCAATTTCGCTCTTATACATTTTTCCCCCACTTTAGCGGGCATATGAATCCACATTAATATGCATGCTAAAGGAGATCTACTAAACATAAATGACATCATATGCCAAAAGGATACTGTAGAGGAAGCAAATAACTCCTTGAACCATGGAAGCATGCCCCCAGGCTAGCTATCTACAAAACCAATACATTAGACAAGAAGCACTTGCACTGGATAGTAATGTTAGAACAAAAAAATATTAAAGGATTCGAGTTGGCAAAGTGAAAGAGACCTTGATGTGAAAGGTTGTCTCAGTACTATGCGTCATCCCCAAAATAATACATAGAAGTATTCAAAGATGAAGAGAGAAGGAGAATATACTTAGGATGAAGAAGGTGCATATCTTCGATCTAGTATATGCAAGAGATAAGAGAGATGAACAAATCGTGTGGTGAAAGCAAAACCCACTCAAGAGTAGAACCCGCACCACAAAAGAAGGTGATAAAAGAAAACCCCACTCAAGGAGGAAACCCATATCACCAGAAAGCACCTTACAAGCCCATAGACCTACAAGGAAGGCATCCTTCAAGATCCATCACATGAAAGAAACCCAAAGAAGCAGACTTCGTAGAGTCAAAAAGCGACGACATGTCTATCTGCAGATAGAACATGTTAGAAGCAGCGACACGTCCACTCGCAGATAGAGCGTGTCTAAAGCATTGATACGTCTACCCACAGATAGAACGCATCTAAAAAAGTGTCAACATGTCTACCCGCAGATAGAACATGTCTTAAATTGACAACATGTCTTAACATGTCTTAACAACATGTCTACCCGCAGATAGAACATGTCTAAAAGCATTGATGTGTCTACCCATAGATAGAACACATCTAAGAGTGGCGACATGCCTACCTACATATAGGACATGTCTAAAGTAGCCAGTAACATAGATCGAAAAAAATTCAAAGGGGTCCCTCGGGAACCCTTCAAAAGGAGAGGGGTCCACTCAAGGGATGCATTGTTTGAAAGGAGAGATCTAGTCAGGCTGCCCCCAAGCTAGATGCAAAGAATTTATTCGAAAGAAAGGATTTCAAAGAGGTCCCTTGGGAACCCTTCAAAAGGAAGAGGGGTCCACTCAAGGGACACTTCAATTGAAAGAGAGAGCGAAGAGAGGGGTCCTTAAAAAGGACACACATCTTCAAAATGAGTTATCATTGCCCCCAATGTACAGGGGAGGAGAACCATGCAAGATACTTTAGATAGGATAGAGGTGAACCTCAATATCACTTGTCAAGCAAAGTAAAGGCAGGTGCATCAATCAAATGGGAGTTTGATGGTACTTGAATCACTAAGTTATTGTATTTTGTCATTCAAGGCTTTACATTCACTAGTGGAATGACCGAGCACTCGATGGTATGCGCAAAAAGAATTGTTTATCATGTCCATGGGATTTCTTGTGTGTAGGAGAACGAAGAGTGATTAAGCAGGCTTTTAGAAGCTGCAATAAAATACACTCTTGCTTAGATAAAGGATGAGGAACGGGAAGCAAACCTTTCTCTTGTGGGGAAAGGTTTGACTTCTCACAAGAAGAGGAAGAAGGAACGAAGGTAGAAGACAAGGGAGGATAAATTAGTCCATGAGAACAAGGTTGAGTGGAATTCATGTCACCATTCAACCGTGGTCCCCTTCCAAATTGTTCACTCAAACAACCAAGCCCTAAGTTATGCTTGTGAGGCACAAATTCTATAGGGACCTGAATGCCTTGTTCATTGCACCCACAACCTTTATGTTCATAGCCATATTTAGAGACGAGCCTAAAGCTAGGACCATAATGTGTTTGCAAGTCTTGAAAATAAGGTGGATCCTTATAAAGAGCATTGTCCCAGCAATGGGGATCACACTCCTCTATGGGATCACCATCATTCTTATTAAGAGGACTGCCAACACTATCCTCCTTAGCTGAAGTGTAATCCTCTTCCTCAGAAGGAGGATCAATACTAAGGACATTACAATGATTTCTCGCCCTATTCCATGATATGAAAGAATAATAATCTTTGATAGCAGGTGTAGGTGATGTTGTCGGAAGGTCTAAGTGGATCGGGTCGACTTTATATTCTCCAACGAAGGACTCTATAAAGTATAAAGGACTTCAATCACCACCAAGACATGCATTCCTTTCAGAAGAGGTGGAAGGAGCACACTCAGGACTCCTTGCTTCAGAAGGATCTTCCTTAGGGACGTCTACCTCGAGAGTATCCTTTGTAGTAGGTACTGCTGGGGTAAACATTGACACACTAGAAGATGCTGAGGGAATAAGAGTAGGCACAACTGGGGCTCGACCAGTAGCCGCTATCTCACATAGATGCATAGCCTCAGGGTCAACCTTAATTGTGACTACTTGATTGTTACAAATAAACTTAATAGACTTATGCAAGGTGGACGGGACTACACCCATAGAGTGAATCCATGGTCTACCAAGAAGGTTACACAGGAAATTTTCTGCCATGACATCTACAAGGGTAGGAATAGTAACAGGTCTCAACCTCAAAGGCAAGACTATCATGCCTAGGGATTGTCGAATGACATTATCTAACCCATGGAGGACAAGAGAAGAAGTATTGAGAGAGGATGGGTCAATATTAATCTTAAGTATTAGATCAATACTACATACATTGAGTGTCGAACCAGCATCAATGAGAGTGCATCTAATGCCTATTTTGTTAATATTGACTATAATCATTAGAGGATCCGCTTGCTTCTGTACTTCTAGGGGCGAGAGCTCTTGTAGATAGAACGTAATATTTGGTGAACCTACGCGAATATACACCATCAAAACATCAGCATTTTCTAGCCTAGCGGAAGAAGGCAAGAGGATCTTTTGCATGGCTTCTTGAAGCATACCCTAATAAACTGGAGCAGACCAAAGCAAGTCCCATAGTGAGATCTTATCTGAACTAAACTGAGGTTGCTCGAAAATATTGTAATCACTAGGTGCTTTAGCTGTAGGTTTAGGAGCTTGAGGAAGTCTTGGTTGTTTATTCACATTGTTCTCGTAAGTATAGGCTACCACTCTATAAGAGGGAGCCTTGGGAAGATCAAGGGATCTGCTATTCAATGGAACACCATCGATAGCACCAATCCTTTTAGGAGCGGGACTAGCTGGAGTCACGTGAATGATCGGTCTCTTAGGCCCTTGAGGGGCAGCAGAGACATCTACCACATTCACAGACTCATTACAACTAGTAGAACAATTACTTGAATACATATTCTCAACATCAATCCAAACAAGATCAAATGTGGAATAGTTACTTAAAAAGACATTCTCAATATTGATCCAAGGAGAATCAGATGTGGAAGGGGGTTCATCTTTCTTTAATGCATCATCTGTAGAAGAGGGTGCATTAGAAAAAATATGAGATTCATCATTCACAAGTGCATCACCTCCAAAAGAGAGTGCATTGGAATGAGAGGTAGATTCTTCATTCACCAATGCATCATCTCTAGACGAGAGTGCATTAGTATGAAGAGTAGGTAGAGTAACATTGAGAAAGGTATCAATGATTTCGTCTTCTTGCAATAAGATATCCCCCAAAGAAAGAGGAATCTTATGAGAAGGATCAAAGATACCAAGTAACATGGACAAAGTCAAGTCACTATCACATGCATTAAATGGAATATCATTAATATTTTGGATAATATTAGATAGGAAGCTAACAAAATAACTTATTAAATCCATTTATAGCTTTTTGAAGAACAATGTTCTTCACATTGGGTTCACCAAAATGTGATATAGGGGGATTCACTATTCACAAGTTCTCTTCGTTTAGAGAGTCTCACGAGGTGAACTGCCCTATATCATCTCAATGAAACAACATGGAAGTTCTAGATTCCAAAAGAGAAGATCATAGAGGGTCTTTGGATGAATTGACAGGCTCTTAGATAGAGGACGTTAGTGTAGAAAGCGGACAATAGTGTGGCACACTGGCGTCTCATAGGTGCATTGGTGTTTTGTATGGACCAAAGAATGAGTTTATTACAGAAACACCTAAAGTGACTACTTCTACTCTAAATGCTAAAACTGCAAGATACAATAAAATAATAGAAAATGATAGGACTGAGATAAGGAAATAGAAATGACAAATGTAGGGAGAAGAAAAGGAAAGAAATACTTACGACCGTGCGGGTGATGAAGCCTCCACCAAGCAAATGTCTTCAAAACCTGCAAGCGTGATAGTTGGAGAGAATGTTGGGGCTGTACAGGGGTTTGCCTCAGTCAAACCCCCGTTTGGGTGTTCCCATCTCCATGGACAACCAAGAAGATAAAGAGTGTGATGAACAAAGCGTGTGGTGAAAGCAAAACCCACTCAGGAGTAGAACCTGCACCACGAATAAACGTGTGATAAAAGAAAACCCCACTCGAGGAGGAGAACCCATATCACAAATAAGCGTGTGATAAAAGTAAACCCCGCTCGAGCAAGAGAACCCGTATCACAAAGTAAATATGCAAATAGTAGGGGAAACAAAATCCCAAGATGCTCACAAGCATGGAAGTGGAATTGCAAGAGCCAAGAAGGCTATCCAAAATGTTGTAAGGGAAGCTTGTGAGAGCTTGAAGCTACTACAACAAGCTGCAAGCAAGTGATGGAGTGAGTCTAAAAACTGGAAGAATGGAGCTAGCTACAAAGGAAGTCCTCCAAAATGAAGTGAAAAAAGGACTTTTAAAGAGGGAAGAGAAGCTTCCCGGGCCATTTCAGAGAATCATGAGCCGTTTCCACCGACAAGGTTAGATGACAAATGGAAAACATGCTCGAAAACAATCATCTAAGCATTGAAATATCACAGGGCACTAGCACGGTGTGCGAACGTCTGTGCGACGTGCTAGTGTTTGGACACGTCACACTACAAAACAACGTGAACCCGAAAGACACAAAGTCTGATGCAAAATTAACATGCAAGGGTGGCTATTAAAAAGGGGTGTTGGAGCATCTTGAGAGGGAAAAAGGCTAATTCAAGGGGAAAAATGAACCTACTCAAGATGCTAAAGAAGCGAACACTGAAGTGGAAACAAGAATGTAAGGGAAATCACAAGGGTGCAATTTCTCTTTTATACAAGAAATACATAAAACACCCTGAAATTACTAGAAATTTCAATGCAAAATATGCAAAAGGACTAAGTCGGCCAGGGTGGTGATTTAGTCCCACTGATGATTTTTCTATGTTTTTTCATAATTTTTAAATGTAATTCTATTTCTTTCAGATGCACAAATGTAACTACAGTATGTAAATGCAGATTTTGTCTTTTTCAATGCAAAAATGATTGAATAATGCATGCTAATATGAACTTTTTCAGTAATACAATTTGAAACCCTAGGATGCACTTTAACTAATGCAAAATGAAATGCAAGGGAAACTTAGGATGCACTTGAAAATTAGAAAGGAAATTTTTTCAAAAGATGTAGGTTCACCAAAATGTAAACAAATATTTTAGGAACCCTATTGGACACTTAACCCTTCTAGGATCTTTCACCTAAAAGGGAAGGAATAGGGTTAATTTTTTTTTTGTTTAGCACTCGAAGATAAATCTAAAGAGGGATGAAACGTGTCTAATTGAGATGTACAAATGCACTAATCTGAAAATGAAATGATTCAATGATGCAGAACTATGAAAATGCAAAATGTTGGAAAACACAATGTGATATGCAAAAATGCCTAAGAAATGTAATTAAATGATGAAATGACAGAACATAAAGGAAGAGGTGCACCTGGAATCAGAAGTCTGATGCTGGGAGATTCTGGAATTCTGGAAATTTGACTGAAATGTTGACCGGGACACTTAGGCCAGTCTGGGCGACTTAGTTCCAGTTTCAAGAAACTTTGTCAAAACGAGTATCTGCCAAATGGGTATCCAGAAATGTCAAAATTAGATTTGAGGCCTAGAAGCAGGACTAATTTGCCACTAGTGATGAATTATTTCTCCTACAAATCTCAGGGAATTCTGGACAGAATCTAGAAGTCTTTGATCTATACTCTCTTTCCTGATAGGTGGTTGTACTTGATTTTGCAGAAAATGGGGCAGAAAGTCTTCTCCAAGCATAAATTAGGGTTGTCTTGATTAGGTTGACTTTGTGCACTTTTTGATCACTTTTCAACACCTATTGCTTGAAAAATATTCATACAAAAGTCACATGCAAAAGGGGAAAAATGGTTGAGGGTTAGAGAATAGGGGTTTTCGTTGTCAAACCCCACTTTGGTAATCAAACCCTAAACAATGAAATGATATGAAAAGAGAGTGATAAGTAGATAACATGCAAGTGCGAATGTAATAAAATTACCACACCATTGATGCTCAAAATTTGAAAATGTGCAATAAAGACCTCCGATAGCTTGACTCAATAATGCTTGATTTGCTTTAATGCTTGTGAAGTAGGAGAGTGTAGGAGGAGATGTAAAATGAGGTGAAAAACCCTTATTTATACATGATTTTATCAAAATTTCCTGAAAGTAACACATCACAGGCCAACCTCAAGGGTTAGAGGAGAAAATGCCGCTAGAATTTTGAAATTATTTTGAGTTTTGTGCCAAAAAGGACTAAGTCATCCCTATTGGTGACTTAGTCCCACTTAAGAAAATTAAGTGGGTGTCAGGAATTTTGGGGCATTAAAACTTGTGCAACAGGAATATCCTTAACAACACACTTGAAAATGGCCGGAAAGTGAAATAAGGGGTCATTTAGTCATGAGAAAGGGTTGAATTGGTGAAATTAAGCCTAGAAAAGTGTGAAATCTTGTTACAAGACTTTACAACACTTCAAAATAGGACTTAATAAGTGATGAAAAGGTGATTTTTAGGCGAATTGTAATGAATAGAGTCTAGAAAAGTGTAGAAATTTTTTACAACACTTCACAACAACTTCACAAGACATCATAATTTGTATGTTTAGGACCTAATGTGAATTTTTTGACCACATTACAACATTATACCCAAGAAAAAATCAAGCCAAAGCCCATTAGAAAGACTTAAGTGAGCATAAAAATGTCAACTATACATTTTTTGGCGACACACTTTCTTTTTGAGTTTGACGTGCTATGTTGAAGTTATGATTATACCACAAATGCTCAGAGACTCAAACTATTTCCAACAACACTGAAAGATGCTTCTTTAATATGGTTCATGGGCTTGGGAAGAGATGTTGTTCCCAAATGGAACAAAATGAAGACAAATTTCTTGGAGAAATACCAAGATTAATGCAGAGGCATAGATATAAAGAGGGATGACATCTTTAGGATGCTAGAAAAAGAGGATGAATCACTAGAAGATAAATTGATGGTTTTAGTTTTTCCTCAAGAAATCCCATCAAAACAAACTCTTTGATGAATCCCTGAAGCTAGTATTATTAAGGGGAGTTAATGAGGACTGTATGGATGCACTCAACCTCATTGGGGCAAGATACATCTCACATTTACCATTTGATGAGATTTTTAGAGTATGTAGAAACTATTCCAATTCCTTCTCCAAGAAGACTATGGGAGACATGACCTCCTCTCTCAACAAATCATCCAATGGAGTCTCAAGGGTGGAGCTGAGAAATATTCTATCAAACGTGAAGGAGAAAATCATTAGCCACTTGGCTACACAACTTGATACACTCCATATCAAGAAAAAGCAAGAAGAAGTAGAAGCAACCCTCATAGAATACTACCCACACTGTAGACAAAAGAAGATCAATTGCAAGTGCAAGAGGTTGGCCAATATTTTTGAAGATAAGCAAGGAAAGATAGAATTTAATGCCTTGGAAGATGAATATGGTCAGGTGTTTTACATATCTCAACACAAACCATGGCAGCCAAGGCAAGGTATGCCCAAAGACCCCTTGAACTATAATATGTCATTTCCAATTAATAATGCAAATTTCCCTAGTTGGAACCCTCAATCCTAGACCAATGTGTAAAAACCACAAAGGCTAATGCCTCAATCCAATTGGAATCAATAACAGAAAAATATGTGGCCACCATAGAATTACCAAGGACCTAATTATAATCATCAATGGCCACCCCAACAAAATCAATGGAAACCTCAGTGGCAAAGAGGTTGGAAGTGGAAAAATAAAAATCTCAATTATCAGTAGCCACAATAGCCCTTGCAGCCACAACAAAAGGTCATAATGCCAAACCCAACAACAACAACACCAATACCACCAAGAGCACCTCAATTGCTAGCACAACTTGCACCTAACCCAAATAATAAGCATGTCCAACAAACTTATTCTAATGACACCGTACAATACCCCACCTATGGGGTTGAGGTGAGTGATGTACACTTCAAATTAGGGAAAATGTTAGCTAGACCTTCATCTCCTCACATCACTGAATTGACTGATGAGGAACTCTCAGCAGAGCCCATGGATAGACAACCTACGGAACCTAAGTCAAATCAGGCCAATTCAACATGAGTCTAGAGCCTCCATTCCATGAGAGATTAACAATCCAAAAACATCATTCACAAGCTAAAACTGATCTATTAGGACAGCTCAAGGATGTTTGCATCAAGATACCCCTTATCTAGGGCATTAAGGAAGTACCCATTTATACCAAAATAGTGAGAGAATTATGCCTCAAAAAGACAAGCAGGAAATGTAAGGGCCATCAAACTATACATGCCTTAGGATAACTTGTAGACATTGGGAAACATAACTATCCCCAAGTATGTAGATTTTGGGAGCCCTATAGTGGATGTCAAAATCAATTGTACTTTCATTAAGAATACCTTAATTGACCTTGGGGCAGCCATTGATGTAATGATGAAAGAAACCATGAAATTATTACAACTAATGGAGCTTAGACCTACACCTACTGTGCTACAGTTAAAAAATAAGTCTACAATAAAGCTTGAGGGAATCATAGAAGACTTGGTAATAACATTAGACTCATTGGAGTACCCTACAAACTTTATGGTGTTATAACCTAAAGCTAATCTTGTAGGATATCCCCTCATCTTAGGGAGACCTTGGTTGGAAACTATAGATGCCTTTATAGGTTGTAGGTCTAGTAACATGATCATTTCTAATGGAAATGTGACTAAGAAACTAGTCCTCTATCCACTTGAACAACCACATGCATATTTGGAGAAAATTGTATTGCATGCCCTAAATGAGGAAGACCAATACTCATTAAAAAATTTAATGAATATTGAATGTAGTCCCTTATTAGAAAACCAAGATGAAGATGAATTGATTGCAAACATCATGCAAAACAATAATGGTAGGGATCCACAACAACATGACTATCTAACATGTTTGCAAGACCCCCTATAGAACATAATTCCCACCAATACATTTGAGTCCATTTCACAAATTTTCCACACCTTATTGCTACATCATTGTTAGAAAATATTGCATTCAACCACAAATCTATTCCATTTCCTACATAACCCCATGAGAGATAAGCATGTATACAAGTAACCATAATGCATAGATCAAATAGACAAGCCCCAAGATAACACAAGATATACCCTAGGAAAACCCTCAAGAGGGAAAAACCCAACCTCCAAAAGCATCCATACTCCATCATATTATTCAACAATAAAGCAATACAAGAGTTACAATGAATACCTTTGAAGCATCAAGCCTCTCAATGCATCCTCATGTATCCAAGCATGAATCCACACATCCCATGCCATGCTTCACATATGCATTCCTAAAAAAGACTCAATAATGATAGCGCACTCACCTAGCCAACCTTAACCAGTAAACATGTGCTTGTTTTTATAGACTCAAGCTCACACAAATACAACCAAGTGGTAAGATAAAACCATGTGCCACAAAACCATGTGAACAAAAAACCACTAATCCCTTATTTAATATTGGGTACTAAGTTTTCACTTTATTTAATATTATCCAATATTAAATTATTATCACATGTCTCCCACACATTAAATAATAATACAATGTTATAATACAACATAAAGTGGTCCCCAAATAATTACTTGGTGTGATTAACCACACCACCTAAGTGCATCACAATGAAATAATTATTTAATTACAACATTATAATATAAAATTTTATGCAATGGTGTACAACACCATATCCCAACAATCATTGTATTCCAAATATAGGTCTTGAAATTTTATCTGTTCAAACATCATCCTTGACTTTGGAGATTATGCCAAACAAGACACTAGATGTAAACAGTTAATTAACTGTTGCACAACAAACCTCACTCTTGAATGTGTTGCAATTAGCACATGCAACTGCATTTGCATGGGGTTACCATGACATGAAGGGTATAGACCCAAACCTATACATGCATCGGATTTACATCAATGAAGGATATAATCCAATTAGTCAACCCCAAAGGAGAATGAACCCTATAGTTTGTGACATAGTCAAAGGAGAATTATAAAAGTTATTAGATGCAGGATTCATCTATCCAATCTCTGATAGTCAGTGGGTGTCTCCACTAATAATTGTACCTAAGAAAGGAGGAAAATGGAGAGAGTGTGTGTAGACTATCGTGAGTTGAATGCAACAACTAGGAAAAACCACTTTCCCCTTCCTTTCATTAACCAAGTACTAGATTCATTGGTAGAAAAATAATAAATTTCCTTTTTGGATGGATTTAGTGGATACAATTAGATTAAGATAGCCCTAGAAGTCCAAGACAATACAACCTTCACATGCCCTTGGGGTACATATGCTTACTCTGTCTTGCCATTTGGGCTATGTAATGCACCTGCCACCTTGCAAATGGTAGTACTAAGCCTATTATCGGACTTTTCTCATGATTCCATGGAGGTTTACATGGATGATTTGACAACTTATGGGAATTCCTATGAAGAAGCACTTGCCAATTTGGAGAAAGTACCACAAAGATGTCAAGATCATCACCTATCCCTGAGTCATGAGAAATGCTTCATAATGATGACTGAGGGAGTAGTTTTTGTTGGTGTGAATGGGGTTATTTCCTAACTAGTTATTAGTGAGAACATATTCACATTATTATAAGTTTACTTAGGAGTTAAGTTTCCTAGTTTTTATTTCTAGAAGTTAGTTATAATGGGGCCATGTCTCATTAATTAGCTTATAATTATCTAGGAATTTAATATTTCACTTATGCATTTAAAAATAAGCATAAGGCATTTAATGTCGCATCCAAGGTAGTTACCCTACCTCCTTTCAACTTGCCTATATAAACAAGGTGCTTGTACATTTGTAAATCATCTCATGTTTCTCATGATATTCTAGAGATTCTAGATCAATTCATCATAGATCATCATTTGATCATATTGTCTTCTTGCTCATGATACATCACTTTATTGTTCATGTGGACAGTGTCTTTCTTGATTGATCCATTGAAGTGTGTGTAGCTTCAAGTGGGTTATTTTTCATTCATATTTTCAACATGGTATCAGAGCTAAGGCCATGAAAACTCCATCTCAAATTGGAAAGTTGAGCTAAGGAGATTATTGCTGGTTGAAGGGTTTGTATACAGGGCTACTTGTTGTCTTCTGGGAGGTAGCTGATTTCTGAAGCACATTGGGTCAGATCTGACCCTGCCATTGCAATCAGGAGACCTTCCAAAAACACTAGGAATGCCTATCCAATCGTCAAAATTCAACATTTTCACCCAGAGGTAGTCTTTATATGAGGGTTTGAAGAAATTGCAAGATTTTGAGGTTGCAGATCTTCTCATGCACTTTGAGCTTGATCACACCTTACCATGATCTTTAGAGAGTTCAAGAGATGAAGAATCATATATAACATTCCTATATTTGGCATCGGTTGTTCATGAGGAAAAAAGTTTTACCCGAGCAGATTGTACGACCCACCCAGGTATGAGTACGATTTTGCAGAATAAAAAAAATAAAAATTATTATGTTTTTCATTTGAAATATTATCGATTTTTTTTTAAAATTATCGAGCTATATAAAAAATTTGTGTCGGGAAATTTATTAAAACTTTGGGGCATATATTTTTGCGGATATAATATATTGTGGAGGGTTAAAAAAATTGCAGACAATACTTTTTTGCAGTGGCTTTTTATTTTTACAGAGATGTTGTCGACATTTAATCGACCTGCACTGTCAGCATCTTGTACTTTGTCCGCTCGTACTCCATTTCTAGCATCCACCATGTCTCTATAGACTGCCTATCATTATTCTACTACTGAGCCCCTTTTTGCCTTGCACTGGTCACATTGGTGACCACCGAAGGGGTCACCGCCCATCGGTGGCACATGGCTTGATCGCTGCCACATCGTCGCTCCACCGCCGCTCGAGAGGGAACACTTTTTTTTCTACCTATAACCCATGCAGTCACATGGGTGAACCCCTACTAGTGCCCAAGCTCCAGAAAATTGCACTAGTTTAGTGATCAATTTTTTCCCCTATTTAGCCTGGAGCACCCAAGTGCCTAAAATAATATTTTTTTCATTTTTCCATAACTTTTTGCCATGATATCGAAATTATGCAAACTAGATATCGATGAAAAGCTAGTTACACATACTTTGTAGTGGTGCAAGCCATTTTTCCAGATTTTTCTATAGGTACAAATTATAACCAACTGAAGTTAGTGCTTCCTATTGCATTCCCGAGCTCGTATCTTTTCACTAGTTTGTTGGATTTTGGAGATTCTAGTGGCATTGTGAAGGTGATTTAGAGATCTATCATTCTACCCATCTACTTTTTTTTAGATTTATCCCCAGGTACATTCTATTGAGTTTGTGCAATTTGATGCATTTGTTTGATATCTTGGACATACTACAATTTGGAGAAGGTTTATTTGTATTGGGAGGCTTCATTTTTAGTTGTGCATCATATTTTGGAGTTTCTAATTGTTGTTGAAGGTCAATGTATTTGTAATATTGGAGATCTATCATAGTTCATTATGGGGTTTTCATTTCATTCTTCAATGATTATGTTGGAAAGGGGAGACTATAAACAATGGAAAGATTGCATCATAAACCATCTCCAATCACTTCAATTATTGCCACATTTGTATGGTTGTGTTCCCCCTCTAGATAAAGGTATCTATTTTTTTTTTTGGAGTTGCAGAAGGTATGATGTCTTATAGGTTATTGCAATGCATGTTGATGATGATATTTTGAAAGGTATTGATCATTGTGATTATACTCATACTCTTTGGACAAAAATTTGGGAGCTATATGGAGATCCTGATACTCCACCATTCCCCGATGATCATGATTCAGAATGTCATGAGTCTCTTCATTCTATAGACAAGATACCCTATGATCATAATACTATGCAGGAGTTTACAGATTCAGACTGCTTTGAATCTTTAGATGAGGATGTCAAGGGTTCTTCAAATGCTCCTTCATCTCCATTAGAGACAGTTGATGTACCTTCACCTTCAGTGATTCCTTGTGCAAAGTCATTGATTGAGGCTTCCATCATTCCTATTCAATAGGACCATTCATCTTATGTTGGTGTTTCATTGAGAAATTTCAGTGATTCATTACAAGTATCTGATTGTCTTCCTGATTGGGATTCCTACAAAGAATCCTTATTTGTGGAGTCTCACATTTCAGATTTGGAGGACACATTTGAGGGGTTATTTCTCCTATTTGATGACAACCATTGCACAACTGTTGTCAAACAATCTTTGTCTTTGGATATTGTTCAATATCAGTTTCCACATAGTCCTGATTTGTCACCTTCTTCTTTGATTGGGAATGTACCTAATTTGATAGTGGCATCTTCATATTCAATGGAAAAGGAGACACATGAGCGGCTTTCAGAGACATCGTCATCATTATCGTACATATGGATTCCTCTTCCTACCAATTCCTATCCGGAATGGAAAGCATTCCTGCATTTGTACTTGGTTTTTTTTCTTCTAAAAGGGAAACAAGTTGTTTGTCAACATTGTCCTTTTTTCTTCAAGAACTTACCATTTTTGCAGGCAATTACACATTATGGGGGGGGCTATATAGTCTCTCTATTTCCCTCTTATGGGGGGGATATTTATTATATTATATTGTATTCTTGTTATGCATGTAGCTCTTGGGGGCATTGATGTTGAGACCTCCATACATCACTTCTATCACTTATACATGATTTGCATTGCATCTCTTTTTTGGAGAGGGGTTTTGTCCCATGAGGTTTTCTCCTTTACTCTATTTGTGAGAGATTAGTTGCATTGATTAGTTGTACATGGGTACCTAACATGGCCTTGTTTCCAAGACCCATATTGAATTTGCATCATTTTCATAATAACTACACTTCCTAAGTTACACTTATGGGGGGTGTTGGTGTGAATTGGGTTATTTACTAACTAGTTATTAGTGAAGACCTATTCACATTATTATAAGTTTACTTAGGAGTTAATTTTCCTAGTTGTCATTTCTAGAAGTTGGTTATAATGGGGCCATGTCTCATTAATTAGCTTATAGTTATCTAGGAATTTAATATTTCACTTATGCATTTAAAATTATGCATTAGGCATTTAATGTTTGCATCAAGGTAGTTCTCCTACCTCCTCTCACCTTGCCTATATAAACAAGGTGCTCATACATTTGTAAATCATCTAATGTATCTCATGATATTCTAGATATTCTAGATCAATTCATCATAGATCATCATTTGATCATATTGTCTTCTTGCTTATGATGCATCAATTTCTTGTTCATGTGGATGGTGTCTTTCTTGGTTGATCCATTGAAGTGTGCGCATCTTCAAGTGGGTTATTGTCCATTCATAGAGTTTTGGGACATTTTTTTCCAATAAAGGAATCCAAGTAGACCCCAACAAAATTGAGATAACATCAACACTTCCTATACCCTAGATATAAAAGGATGTTAGAAGCTTCTTTGGCCATGTTGGGTACTACAGGAGATTCATACAATATTTTAGTAAACTTGCAGCACCACTATTTTTCTTATTGTCTAAATATGTATACTTTGAATGGACACCTACTTGTCAACACTCCTTTGAAGCTCTCAAGGCAACACTAACCAAGACCCTTGTCTTAAGAGGACCAAATTGGAATTTACCTTTCCATATCCATATTGATGCTTCTAATTTTGCAATAGGAGTTGTGCTAGGACAAAAGGATGGAAATCTTGAGTATGCCATTTATTATCAATAAAAATCTCCAAGGGGTAGAACTCAATTATATAGTAATTGAGAAGGAGATGTTAGCAGTGGTTCATGAAATCAATAAATTCAGACACTACATTACAAGGTATTTTGTATTCATACATACTGACTATAAAATAATAAGGTATCAAATGAACAAACCAATAGTTGTGCCAGGCTTGTAAGTTGGTTACTGCTACTTCAAGAATTTGATCTTACTATTTTGGACAAGCCAGGGAAAGCCAATATAGTTACATATTTCCTCTCTAGACTACCAACCAAATTAGAAGAAGGGCGGGTGCAAAATATGGGTAGCCAATTTGTGGCCAAATTTCTAAAAAAGTTTTGAAAGCTCATAACGTGAGCGTGTTATAATGCGCTCGCGTTATGAGGTATTAAACGAAAAAAAAGGAATTTGAAATCATTTTCATTGTGACTGTGTTTTTTTTCCTGCCCGCAGCCAAAACCCCTCATTTTTGTGCTTGCATTATGGGAGGAGCCATTTTGCAATATTTTTCATCAAATTGTTGTTGTTTCATTGTCAGGATGTCGCCACATCAACGAAGAGGTCTGAGAGGTAAGGATTGTTTGTTTTTTATGTGAATTTTTAGTTTCATGTTGTTTTTTATATTTATTTTTTGAACTTGTAGGAGATGTTAATGAACCTACAAACCCTCCTCAAAATCCTCAAAAAGAACATCAACAACAAGAGGAACAAAATACTCAACAAGCACAACAACAACAACAACAACAAAATCCTCAAGTTGAACAACCATAACAACAATCTCCTCCACCAATCCCTCAACATCCTCCTGTCACTCAGCAAAACTTAATGAGTGAAATTGAAAACAATAAAAAATGAATTGAGGATTTAATCAAGAGGTTGAATGATCCAAACGGTTCAACAATGGAAAGAATGACCCTGACAACTTCACACAAAGAAATGTTAAAACATGTAGATTCAATTAGCAAATAATTATTTGGTTGGCAAGATAGGAGGCAGGCAGCTAGGGCTTATTATTGGGATAAATTATCATATAAAGATGTAAGAGATTTAAAAATTACAAAATTTGATTTATGCTCATTATTTACTGACCCATACACATGTAAATTTTACCCTCAATGCGAAGAGGTTTCCTATCCATTGGTTTCACCACCAATAGATTAGGAGCTTTTTTTGGGATAGGTGGTACATGGTTTTTGATTACCCACCATGCAGCAATTGTGAAGTCCCACAATATTTCCTTAGGAAACTATACTGTGAGTTCATCTTGAACAAAATACAAAATTATTTTTCTATGAGGGGCTTCCATGGGAGAGGTGGGGGGTTGACCCAAGATAGACCCAGTGCACAGTAGGATCCTACGCAGCAAGGGAGATGACCTCTTGCTAGGCCGCCTCATGAGGACATAATTATACCTTCCATCGCGAAGGAGAGTGCCAAAGTAGAGACTTTGTAGGCCATCAGCTCTTTGGCCTAGAGTGTCATCCAACATGCCAGCCCTATACTACAATTCCATCCAGGGGAGTCTTCAAGTGGTGGGTTTCAATCCCATTTGTGTCAGTCTTGCTAGGAAACTTGTTCATATGACCACCGACACTCAAGAGGCTGCTACATAGGATACGTCTACAACTATGGAGATGGCGAGGGAAACTGACATTTTGAATGAGGCCTATGGAATTGATACTCAAGTAAATGTTAGCATGTTCATTGAATTTGATTTATTAAATTTCAATAATTGAAATGCAAGATTAACTAATTTAGTTTTATGATTTTAATAAAATTTCAGGGTCATAGTGTTGATATTGGATACACTGGCCCTACACCCCCTTATTTCTCCACTGCATCTACCGTTGAGGTATGTAACTAGTAAACAGTTATAAATTTATTACATGTTAATAGAATTGTTTTATGAATGGTATTTTAATATGTGATTTTGGATGTTGAATAGGCTAATATCAGAGGTTTCAAGGGAACACCTCCCATTTCCACTGGATTTAGACAAACATACACATAGGTAATAGAATAAAGAGTTTAACTAATGAATTGTACTTAATAGATTTGTGTAGTTTATATTCATATCATCTATTATGTTGCATTGCACATCTTTCAACTCAAAACATTACTTCACATTCCATAACTAATAACTAGATGTTGATAGATGACAAAATTTCAACTACAATGTAGTTGTTTAGAAAGTCAACATAAGCAGTGATGCAATTATTTCACATAGCATAAGTAATAAGTAGGAGCAGATTCCAATTGCATTTGCTTGTCATGGCATTCCATGAGACCACTTTTTACTAAGGCATATTTTCAAACAGTTCACTGCCTTGTCTATGCTATGGATGCTTGGAAGAAATATATGAAAGAATAATAGTAAGCAATAGCATAGACAAGGTAATAAGTTGTTTGAAAAAATGCCTCAAAGAAATGTGGTCTCATGGTGATGTCCATCACCATGAGACCCAATTTCTTTGAGGCACTTTTTCAAACAACTCACTGCCTTTTCTATGCTACCACATTTTCCATACATGTCTACCAAAGCATTTTATCAAACAATTCATTTCCTCGCTGCTATGACTAAAAGCTTAAAAAGGGTGCTTTCCAACAAACTATGGATGCTTGGAAAAACCTATCAAAGCATAATAGCATAGACAAGGCAGTGAGTAGTTTGAAAAAATTCCTCAAAGAAATGCGGTCTCATGGTGATGGAATGCCATTCCATCACCATGAGACCACATTTCTTTGACGCATTTATTCAAACAAATCACCACCTTTTCTATGCTACCACATTTTCCATACATATGTACCAAATAAATTTATCAAATTACTCACTTCCTTGCTGCTATGGCTAAAAGCCTAAAATAGGTGCTTTCCAAAAAACTATGGATGCTTGGAAAAATTTCTATCAAAGCATAATAGTAAGCAATATCATAATTAAGGCAACAAGTAGTATGAAAAAATTCCTTGAAGAAATGTGGTCTCATGATGATGGAATGCCATTCATTCACCATGAGACCACATTTCTCTGAGGCATTTTTTCAAACAAATCACTACTTGAAGAATAGAAACCAACCCATTAGCCAAAATTCCCCTCCAAATTCTTTTCAAGGTCCTCATCCTCAATTTACCAATCCATGGAACCTTCCACCTTTTATTCCACTTGTTCATGTCTGCACCCATCCCTCTTCATGTCATGATTTCCATCCATCTCATAACCAAAGCCACACTATACCATCCACCCCATCCCAGCATAATACCATAGAGAAGGAAATTAACTGTTTGAAAAAATTCCTGAAAGAAATGCAGTCTTATGGTGATGGAATTCCATGACACATTTGTTTGTAATGGCCTTCCATCACCATGAGACCCCATTTCTTTGAGGAATTTTTTTAAACAGTTCCCTGCCTTCTCTATGCCACCAAAATTATTGTACATGTCTATGAAAGCATTTTATCAAATGGTTCACCGACTTACTGCTATGGGTACAAGCCTAAAAACACATGCTTTCAAACAATATATGGATAGGGAAAATAGTAAGCATGATAGTCAGAAATATATAGTTTAATAAGTACTCAAAATTTTGTTCATTATCTCATACATTATAAGCCATGATGTGGATAGCTATTGTATTTTTTCGTGATTGAATAATTTGTTGTTTTATTTTTCAGATGTTGCAAGTGGATACACCTTTGAATGTTCAGAGGGAAATGGAGATCGGCGTTTCATTTGCTATAGACTCCTCGATGGCTCTGACAGAGGAGTTATGAGGCAAATTACTAAATTTCAATTTACATTCGTTGTTATAGACGTTAGTGAAAAATCAAACCATTATTGATTCATAGTTTAATTTCTATTTGGATGGTTTATATAGGGATTCAACATGCCTCAACATGGGCATTTGAATATTTCCCTCATGGAGAGTGATCATCAAATGGTAGTAAGTGATTATTTTGTTAAATATAACATTTTTTATAATGTAATTTCTATATATTAATGTCTTTACTTCTTATTGTAGCAGATAAGACTTGACCAAGAACTAAACCCTAGGAGGAGCACTCCTCGACTTCAGTATAAATAAGTGATAGACGTATCGTCATCCGATTGACAAGCAAAGGGAAAGAGTTTATTTCAAGAGCATGGAGAGCGATGACTTTTGATTCCAAATCCCTTTGTTGTATGCCTATATGGCATTTATGTACATATTTTGTATTGGATATATTTGACATTGTATGCCTATATGGCATTCTCGTAAGCCTATATGGCTATTTTTTACCTATATTTTATACTTATATCGACATATATTGATGTATGCCTACATGGCTATTTGGTTAATACATTTTTTTTTAATCGATGGTGTCCATATTTGCATTATAAATTCATAGTTCAATAGATATGAGTTACGCGTATTCAAGTGTATACTTTACAACTTACATGTATACTTTGTGACTTACATGTATTCCAATGTATACTTTGCGACTTACGCGTTTTCATGTGTATAACTTGTATTCATGCATATACTTTGTATTAATTTGTGTATACTATGTATTCGTGTGTATACTTCAAGGCTTATGTGTTTTTGAGTACTTGTGCTTCCCTTATTCACATGTACATGCTTGACTTATTCACATGTATACTTATTAATTGGTTAGCCCTAACATTGATCATTGTTGTCCTTCATGGTTTGTCTTGAATATTAATTGATTGATGCTAAACAACTTTATTAGTCAATGCTAAATAACTTCAATATTTCTAGGAATAGTAGTAGAGTTACAAATTCCAAAATTGCACAAATTGAAAAGAAAAGATTAACTGTAATTAAATGCATTGATTATTAACTTGATAATTGATTAATAATGAGTATAAAATATATCAAGAGATGAGCCTTATAGAATGGAAACTTCCAAGTAGAAAATAGGAAAAACATTCCCAATACTTTGAAAGTAATAATCCACCCAAAATTGCAACGGGAAAAAAGATTATTGAAGATCCTTGAGCAATTTATTTCCTAATCCTCCCTTGTTCTTACATATCTCAATTCAGTTTAATCCAAAGAGTTCCATGAAATGCTTTTTTCAAAAAGTAAAAAACACATTTTCAATTGGTATTCCATGAAATGTTTCATAAAAAGATTCCAATATATTTAATCTTTTGATTGAAACAACTCAATTAAGAAAAGGATACATAATCTTCAAAACACTTGTAAAACATTGGACTCTCAACCCCAGTCCTTCAACCATATGTACCCTCAACCCTAATCCCTCAACAATATACCCTCAACCCTATAGGTCGTCAACCCTCTACCCTATACATTGGATCCTTGACCTTCATATATCTATGTCCATCCCTCCTCTTCTCTCCTTCTCTCTATTTCAGTTCTCCCCCAATATCATCTTTTGATTGGAACAACTCAATTAAGAAAAGGATACATAATCTTCAAAACAATTCGAAAACATTGGACTCTCAACCCCAATCCTTCAACCATATGTACCCTCAACCCTAATCCCTCAACAATATACCCTCAACCCTATAGGTCGTCAACCCTCTACCCTATACATTGGATCCTTGACCTTCATATATCTATGTCCATCCCTCCTCTTCTCTCCTTCTCTCTATTTCAGTTCTCCCCCAATCTCTCTATCCATCCATCCCTCCCTCTCTACCCTACTCCCTCAACCCTAAACCCTCAACCCTTAAACCCTTAAACACTCAACCCTAAACCCTAAACCCTCTACCCTTAAACCCTAAACCCTTAAACCATCTACCCTTTACCCTCAACCCAATACCCTCAAACCTCTACCCTAATCCTTCAACCCTTAAACCCACTTAGTAAACTCTCTACCCTAATCCCTCAACCCTCTTGACCCTTAATCCCTCAACCCTCAACCCTCAACCCTCAACCCTTAAACCCTAATCCCTCTACCCTATACTTTGGACCCTCAACACTAATCCCCCAACCCTATACTATCAATCCTCTACCATCAACCTTAAACCATCAACCCTCAACCCTTAAACCATCTACCCTCTACCCTCAATCCTCTACCCTCTACCCTCTACCCTCTACCCTAAACCCTAATCCCTCAACCCTTAAACCCTAAAAACCACTTAGTAAACTCTCTACCCTAATCCCTCAACCCTCTTGACACTTAATCCCTCAACCCTCAACCCTTAAACCCTAATCCCTCTACCCTATACATTTGAACCTCAACCCTAATCCCCCAACCTTATACCCTCAATCCTCTACCCTCAACCCTCAACCCTTAAACCCTCTACCCTATAAACCCTTAAAAACTCAACCCTAAACCCTAAACCCTAAAACCTCAACCCTTAAACCCCAAACCCTTAAACCCTCTACCCTCAACCCAATACCCCTACCCTAAACCCTAATCCTTGGACCCTTAAACCCTTAAATCCATAATAAAAAATTTCTACCTAATCCCTAAACCTCAACCCTTAACTTCAACCCTTAAACCCTTTTAATTCTCTACCTCAACTTCTCATACCTCTAACCTATGCTATTGACCTCAACCCTAACTCTCAACCCTATACCCTCAATCCTCTAATCTCAACCTTAAAACTCCTCAACCCTCAACCTCAACCCTAACCCTCACCAACCCCCAACCCTTAAACCCTAAACCCTAAAACCTCTACCATATACCCTATACATTAAACCCTCAACCCTCAATTCTCAACCCTCAACCCTCAATCCTTAAACCCCAAACCCTAAACCCCTCTATACCTCTCTACTCCTTTTACATTGACCCTCAACCTAATCCTTCAAACTATATACCATCAAACTATACCCTAAACCCTTAACCCTCAACCCTAAACCATTAAACCTTCTACCCTATACCCTCAACCCAATACCCTCTACCCTCAACCCTAATCCCTTAACCCTCAAACCTTAAACCCTAATACCCTAGACTATCAACCCTATAGGTCCTCCACCCTAATCCATCAACCCTATACCCTCAACTCCTATCCATTTCTCTCTATCTATACATCTCACCTCTCTCTCCCTCCCTCTCTCCTACCCTCTATAGGGCCTCACTCCTATACCCTCAATTATCAACCATCTACCCTATAAATTGGATCCTCAACCCTCATATATCTTTGTCCCTCCCTCCTCTTCTCTCCTCTCTATCTTGGTTCTCCCTCCATCTCTCTATCCATCCTCCATCTCATCTCTAACTTCTCAACCCTCAACCCTAAACCCTAAACCCTTAAACTCCTTAAACACTCAACCCTAAACCCTAAACCCTAAACCCTAAACCTCAACCAAACCCTAAACCCTTAGACCATCTACCCTCTACCCTCAACCCAATACCCTCTACCCTCAACCCTAATCCCTCAACCCTTAAACCCTTAAACCCACTTAGTAAACTCTCTACCCTAATCCCTCAACCCTCTTGACCCTTAATCCCTCAATACTCAACCCTCAAACCTTAAACCCTAATCCCTCAACCCCTATACCCTCTACCCTATACATTGGACCCTCAACCCTAATCCACAAACCCTATACCCTCAATCCTCTACCCTCAATCTTAAACCCTCAACCCTCAACCCTTAAACCCTAATCCCTCAACCCCTATACCCTCTACCCTATACATTGGACCCTCAACCCTAATCCACAAACCCTATACCCTCAATCCTCTACCCTCAATCTTAAACCCTCAACCCTCAACCCTTAAACCCTAAACCCTTAAACCCTCTACCCTCTACCCTCAATCCCCTACCCTCTACCCTCAACCATTAAAACCTTAAACCAACTTATTAAACTCTCTACCCTAATCCCTCAACCCTCTTGACCATTAATCCCTCAACTCTTAAAACCTAATCCCTCAACCCCTATACCCTATACACTATACATTGGAACCTCAACCATAATCCCCCAACCCTATACCCTCAATCCTATACCCTCAACCTTAAACCCTCAAACCTAAACCCTAAACCCTCAACCCTCAACCCTTAAACCCTAAACCCTTAAACC